>JAOYMR010000006.1:20633999-20670065 GCA_025802075.1 Tenebrosternarchus preto | reverse complement strand
ATCTTGCCTGGGCTAAAGACAAAAAGGACTGGACTGCTGCTGAGTGGTCCAAAGTTATGTTCTCTGATGAAAGTAAACTTTGCATTTCCTTTGGAAATCAAGGTCCCAGAGTCTGGAGGAAGAGAGGAGGGGCACAGAATCCACGTTGCTTGAGGTCCAGTGTAAAGTTTCCAGTCAGTGATGGTTTGGGATGCCATGCCATCTGCTGGTGTTGGTCCATTGTGTTTTCTGAGGTCCAAGATCAACACAGCCGTCTACCAGGAAGTTTTAGAGCACTTCATGCTTCATTCAGAAGAGCTGAAGGTCACTATCAGAGCAACCTGGGCTCTCATAACACCTGAGCAGTGCCACAGACTGATCAAATCAATGCCACGCAGCATTGCTGCAGTAATCCAGGCCAAAGGAGCCCCAACTAAATATTGAGTGCTGTACATGCTCATACTGTTCAGTTGGCCAACATTTCTAAAAATCCTTTTGTATTTTTTGAGATACTGAATTAGGGATTTTCATTAGCTGTCGGTCATCATCAATATGAAACATTTGAAATGTCAGTCTGTGTGTAATGAATATAATATACGTTTCACTTTTTGAAAGGAATTACTGAAATAACTTAATATTCTATTTATGACCAGCACTTGTAAATCATCAAAAAAAATTAAAAATACTCAGCCCTTAAAAGAGCAAGTCACGATCATGTTTCTCCATGGCCTAAAGATGACGGTACAGGAACCTTGGCAGGTGATCGCTGCTTCCTCTTCTTCTTTTTGTGACACTCTGCAATGTCCCTCCCCTGTTTCTTGTCCTTTTTAGTCAGAATTATTGAGTTCGACAGCTTCATTTCCTGTTTAACATTCACCTGGCAAAAACAAAGTAATGTTAGAGCCTAGACTAAAATCACTACTGTTAATTAGTCCAGCATGGAAATACATATTTTAATAATACCATTTTAAAACTGGTGTGGAGAAAGAGGCTGCTATAAGATGAGAAAGATAGCAACATCTGACACAGGACAGTATTTACAAGGCCATGTCAAGATGGTAAATTAAAGCACTCTCGCATTTATGGCATGCTCCTGTGGCACCTACACAAACAATCTAAGGTTTAGTAAACTCACAGGCATGTGGAGTGTGTATGGTAGCTTATGCGAGATACGCTGAGGAAACTCAGACTCCTCCTCTCCATCATTCTTCACAGTCTCCTCATGAACCATTAGTTCATCATGCGACATGAGGTCATGTGAAGAGAGTGTCCCTCCAGCTAGGTCTTCATCCTCTTCTTCATCATCATCGTCGTCGTCGTCGTCTTCTTCTTCTTCTTCTGCAAGGAGGGGTTGATTGGCCAAGCTCTTTTCCCCAAGAGCCATATCCAAGCTTCCTCCAACCCTCCTGTCCACCCCCGAGGGTGCTAGAGCTCTTGATACATGGTGTAGGCCCACATTGCCACATCTGATCAGCATTCCCTCTAGCTTGTCATCGATGTTCATCTCTGTGACTTAACTGGTGCTATGTACCAGGAAAAGGCTGATGGTCATTGACCTATTAAGTATTCTTGACAGGAGTTCCTACAGTTGCCCAAAGGATACTACTTGCCTGTCAACCTGAATGAAGGTGGAAATGCAGAAAAGGTTGCGACAAAAAAGTCAGTCTCCACCGTTCCCAATTCATTATGGCTAAGATGGGAAAAACCCATTTCATTCAATAGCTTAAAATAACAGGCAACAGCAGAGGCATTACTGTGGAAAACAAAATTGGACACCAATCTAAAATACCAATAAACATTAACAAAACCATACACACACACACACAAAATTCAAATACATTCTAAACTAAGAATATTGATGATCTCAAAATATTTTACCTTTTTAAGTCATATGTGCAGCTGGTAACTAAAAATGTACTTACTAGGAAGTATCTTTGGAGCAAAGTTAGTTACCCTCTAGGTAGGATGCCTAATATAAAGTAAGTTCAAGGTTTCCTCCTTCGAATAACTAAAATAGTCAACGTAGCGAAGAGCCATATCGTTTTAATCAGGAAGGGTCCAAGTTACCTACCTAGCTAGTTAACAATTTTCAACCTAGTGCCGGCAAAAATTGTATAACTTATAAAAGCTAATGTTACTAATAATGATTTTGTAACAGGCCACGTCCTTGCAAAGTCAGGTGGCTAGCTAGGTAGCTAACAAGTTATGTCGTTAGCTAACCATCTAGCAACATAGATATCACTGGATACGCGCCTGTTCGCAGATAAACAATGACTGAATGGCTTGTTGCGTGTGAAACTGTCAAATCTGGTTAACACGCTATCAGCATTAGAAGAGTGTCAAGTCTTTGCAGTGACGAAACCACTCTCTAGAAAACTGGAGAACAAGATACTTAGCTAGCTAACTCGCTAGCCAGCTATTTGTGTGGGCTAGCGCCGAATTAATATTTCAATAGCTAAGCGAAATACCCATCAGATATCCATATGAACATATTAATAAACATCTGACAAAGTTGTGCGGATAAACTGGTTAACAAATGTAAAAAGGCTGCGTGATGGCTACTACATGCCTAATTAGCTAGGTATATGTCAAAATCACACTCCGATATTAGGTATCCACCTGGCTAGCTACGTGTATTCAGTTTCAGGCCTGGAAAATCAAAACAGTAGGTTAGCTAGCTAGCTAGCTAAAATGGACAAGTTGCACTTTAGGAACAGTACGATTAGCTACCCGTTTTGGCAAATATTAGCACACTCAATGCGCAATTCGCATGCAATGTTCGACTTGTAGTTTGTATAGCTAGCTAGCTACGTACCTTCTCGTTTTTATAGCGCCGATGGCAATATAAAATTAGCAGTCATGATCTTCCTGTAAAAGTTTTCTATGCAGTGCAGATTGATAGGAACTAGTTAGCAGGAACGCTAATAGCTAGCGAGTAACATTCCATCTGTACTGTATCCATCTGCGGTGCATTGTGGGATTTATCTGTATTACGGGCTGTCTGGCTCATTGAATTCTTTCAGGTGTAGAAGATCGATTGACATGTCAGCAAGCGTATCACTTATAAATACATCCTCCGAAACAACGGGAATTATCTATTTGTATGTAGTCAGGTTTCAAATTCATTGCATTCATTGTACAGGCCTAATATAGTTTCTAAATGGTGGAGCAAATAGAAAAAAATTAATAAGAGACTGAGCTTGTATACTGCATTCGATTTTTGGCCGTAAATCCATCATGTACTTCTGTCATTCATGCGTGAAAAAATAGCATACAAAATAATCTTGAAACTTAACCGGATCAGGCTCGTCTCAGAAAGGGGATGTAGTATTTTTGCAAAACAGGACCAATAAAACAGGCTTTCTTAACAGGACCAATAAAATGTAATATGCCTTTGCCTCCTTCAAGTTTTGTTGCTTTGATATATATTTTTTTCTGCTGCTATAAAAGAATGCTGTCAAACATTAGACAATTCTTTTTTCTTATTCCACCAATAGTCAATCTTGCTAAAACCTAAATATGTATTCCTTAAATATACTTTTTATACGTTTATACTTTTGTAAAGTATAAAAAGTTTATTTAATATGGACTTTTTTATACTTAGTGCTGCTCCTCTTTAGAGATACAATGTTCCTCATTACCTTTTCCATTATACGCATTTTTTCGATTTCATAAACATTCAGGAAGGACACCAACAAGTACACGTTCTGTAAAAACGGTATCATAGCTGCTTGGAATCTGACATACTTAGGAATTTAAAAGCTACACTGAACGTCTCTTGTTAAGATAAAGCAAATTTCCGTAAAGTATGGAAGCAAAGAAAAACCTCCTGACCTCCTGTCAACACAAGAGGGCAGCATTTTCACAATATTAAACTGGATCAACGTAGTTTTGATGTTACTGTGCTCGTCTCTGGGCTAATGAAATTCTATAACTTAATGGTTGCATGTTGAACAGCAGTGCGACAGTAAACACTAATCTAAATTCCAGACTAATGTACTGTATTTATTAAAAAAAATATTGATGAGTACTTGTGACCAAGTAATTTTAAGATAGGGTTAGCCCCCCCCCCCCATATCATTTTATTAGAGATGCTTCTGAAATGATACTTTTCTGTTTTGGAAAGCTCTAGATTTTCATACTACATCTTATTAAGAGAAATTGACAACTATATCAAAACAAAAAGAAGACATTTAAATAATTACTTTCATTTAAACATTCGGCAAAATGGTTAGAAATTGTGTTTTCATAAATATTTAAGATATGATAAAAACATACTAGAAAATTGTATTTATTAGTTTATGCACAATAATAAAACAGCAAGTGTAGTACAATTGTCTCCAATATGTGTAGTGAAGTTATCTTCTCAATATTATTCCACAGAAACAAACAAAAAAACAAAACAAAAACAACCATTGGTTGGTGTAGGCAAGGCTTACTTCCATACAAAACTGTTATATGAGGAAATTATTATATCCTGCTTTTCCTGTGTGACCTTCCCATCTTTCCACCGCCAGATTTGAATCAAAATACTGACCCACCCATACATCACCAAAAATTACAAGTCCAGCATTCATAGTGGAATCTGTGGCCACAAAGAAAATATGCAGTAAAAGGTCATAAGACGTAAACAGCAGGCTTATATTTTCAAACTTAATTGGGCCATATAAAGGTAGTAGGTCAGTGGTTATGAAACAGTTTGCGTGCCCTGGTGGAGTTTGCAGAAACTGCTAATAATGAGCATACAGAATTTTATTATGAACATCAGCAGTGAGACGTCAGCCATAGGCCACGTAAGCTCAGTTATCAGTAAGCCTGTTGCTTTACTTCCATAGGGTGTTTACCCCTGTAGACATCAATATAAAACATACGGTAACTTTATACTTTTACAGTTCAATGAAATGGACATATTTCAGGTGTTTAGAAAAGCCCTAATGTGATAGTGTACTGAAGTTCTGAAAGCGTTTTCACAGAAGTCTTCCTGTCACTGAAGTTTCATATCTTTGTGGCACAGACTTTCTGGCACTGATGGCAACCACAAGCACATTACAAGACATTTCAATCGGGGACAAAGAATCATTACTGCAGATTTTAAAAGTATAAAACATACAAAGAGGAATGATTTTAGCATGTACATTCCATGAAGTCACTTCATTAAACAGAAAAAAAATGATTTTAACATAACCCTAACCCAAATTCCCAACAATCAATAGTCTACTTTCTAGAATTTACATAAATCAATGTACATCCATTGTTAATGACAAAGGTTACACAAACAAAATTTCTGGGCATTTGGTATGAAAAAGTGGTGTAATCCAGACCAGTCAGCATGATAGAAAATAAATAGAACATAATTATGCATGTATTTTAAAGCATTTTAATATATTTATGCAAGATTCCTCTAGACTAGTGAATGTGGCAGAAGAAAATGCAGAATTCAGAGGAAAAGTTCCATTCAGCCTATGAATGTGCTTCTGTGGCAGTGGTGGTTCCAGTGCCCTCTTAGATTGTGCTTAGGGCTCATACTTATTGAGCATCTCTGCAAGAGTGCTGATCTTAGATCAGTGCGGTCCACATGTTGATATTCACCAGGATATGAAGGGAGATGAACAACTGATCCTAGGTCAGCACTCTTACTTTGAGATATTTGTACAGCTGTATGGCTGTGCAGTAAACCCTGGCTAGAGGCACAGCTCACATCTTGCTGAAGCACTCTTTAGCATTATTCCACACTTGAATTCCCTACAGACAAAAAAAACATTTAAATAAATAAAATCAGTGGTTGGGCAGCAATTAGATTCCACTTAATTTGAGGTTAAAACCACAACATTTTGTTGAGATTTTTTTATTTATTTAATTGTTACAGATTACACTCTTGATATTCCTAATTTTCAAATACACCAGTTGTGAGCCAAAACAGGATCAGCTTAATGTCTCAATATTTTTCCATCTTGAAAATCTAAATACATAAATCATACTGAACTTTTAGTAGCTGGGTCTTTGCCACTGACCGTTTCTTTACACGGCCACCGACCGGCCACTGACCGTCTATAAAATGTAGGAGGAATCTTTCCTTGTTTTAGAAAACTATTTCATGTTTTATAATCCCGTATCATCTACAAAGGGATCACTCACCTTTTTGCACATACTGATTTGCATGACAGCATAACTGATGAGAGCTTCTTTGAGGTCTCTGTCTTTCTGCTCTCTGAACCTCTCTATGTCCTCCCAAGCACTCTTCACAAACTCTCTACACATAAGAAATATGCCAGTATGTGAATTCAGGTCTCATGTTGAACTAGTAGGAATGCTGAATTAATAAGGCAGCTCATATTCAGACTGAAACAAGTACAGTGGTCCTAATATTCTGGGAGAGTAAAACAAAGGGGACCTATCTTTTACCCAGCTTTCAGAAAAGATTTTTTTAATTAATAAAACCAATAAATTAATACATTACAAAAAGAAAAAGATAAGATTAATTACAGAGGAGTAAAAAAACAAATAAACAAAAACACCATGGAGAAGGTTTTGTTAGTTTTAAAGCATGGGACTGGTACTTCTACTCATTGTCAAGCTGACAGATGTGGGGAAAGAACACTTACTCGCACTCGACATTTCTCTCCTTCACCATCTCCTCTCCCTCCTCAATCTGGGTCTCCAGAGTTTTCAGTTTGGCCTCCCTCTGCTCGGGTGTCTCCTGGCCAAAGAGTTTGCTGGTCATTCCCTTCAGGGAGAAGGTTCTGACTGTCTGCAGACAGATGGCAGAAAAGCAAAATCAGACTTGCAGTTAAATGTTTTTGATCTTCGCTTAAAAGGAGGTGTTTTATATGGAATGGGTATTAATGAAGAGACAGCATAACTGGCGGTGAGCACACTGCAATTTTCAAGATCTACCCAGTCCATAACTCAGGTTCACGAGTTCATCGGTTTTGCTCATTTCTAATCACTATCAACTTTTTCCAAATTGTAATCAGCATTTTGTCCAGAAAGCAACTTATGAAACGCAAAAGCTTAAAAAAAAAACCATGAATAAACTGCTGGGTCATAGGTTCCAGGATGCTTTTAAACATGCCACATTGTGGGCAGTTTCTACTGGCCCAAGATAGAAAAACAAAATAACCAGAAGGCATGATGCTGCAGCTCCATCCAGGATGATGGTAGAGCTGTGGTCATTGCAGGGTTTTTTTCTGGACACTCACCCCGGTAGCCAGCTCCTCCCTCTGCTGTTTCTTGGAGATCAGGTCCTGTGAAGCCATCTCCAGTTCAAACTGACAAAGCTCATGCTTCCTGCACACAGCCCTACACACAACACAAAGCCAAATTTAAAAGATTTAAAAACCAAGGGGGGGGGATGGGGACACCAGAACAACAAAAAACACACAAACACAATAAGAACAGTAATTTAAAGCCATTTATAAATGGGAATAGCACTAACAGTATTGACCACTTTATATGTGAGGTTATTTATTTATTTTTAAGGACAAACGACCAAACCAGTATCGCTCTCTATGATTGCAATAGCGTGACAGAATGACCTTTTCAGCAGTCTGTGGAGAACAGACTTGCGTGAGGCGAGCTCTTCAACTCACTCTGCCCGCTGCCGCTCAGTACCGATGAGATCTCCTCCCTTCGGCTTTTACTTCCAGCTCTAATCCAACACACATGGGCTTGAAACTAAACTCTGGAGTGCGATTCCTTTTTTCTGCTCTGGAGGCCATGACTACAGGCTATATACTTTACTGTGTGCATCAGAGATGACACACTGTTCCAAAATCTGTTTGCCATTCATATTTTAATGAATGTAATTACATATATTCATATATGGACAAGTTATTGCAGCTGATCCAAGATTCGCTTTCTTTAAAAAAGTCTTATATGCTCTGAGCTGATACTCACAAAGCTTCTTACACAAAGAATGCCAATCTATGACCATTACAAGTGACAAAACATTACACATAATATATAAACTGCCCTCCTGTATCAAGTCCCTATTAACACCTCTTATTAAAATGCACCCAAAATAAGTACAGGAACTTAACACTAACAGAAATCGTTACTCAGTTACTTAATCTACATGATTTTACAGTTTTTCATTGGTAGGAAAGATAACAGCCAGAAGACAAAAAATGTTTATGCCTTCAAAATAACAACTCTGCAGCAAGACAGTTTATTTTGCACCAATATTTTTAGTGTAGTAAACCTTAATGCCTCCGTGTAGAAAAGGTATTCTTTCAGCTGGTCAGCATAATGTTCTTCATCCTCCAGTATGTCATCTATAGAAGCAGCATACCTACCAAGATAACAGGCTCATGTTAAACATTTCATACACACACACACACACAATATCTCAAATGTGCATTTAATGTGTTTCACTAGTGCATCATAGTGTAAAGTATATAAAGATGAAGAAGTTAAGAATAAGTGCTGTAATTTTAAACCACTTAACTCCAGAAATAGAAATTGCTGCTCAAAGCAACAAAGTAACCACAGAATAGCTCTCTTTAAAAAATAACTGTAACACACTGTTTCAATCACATTAAAACACACTTCATTATAAAGACAACTTTTACCACAGGAAGCAGCGCTGTGGTGCATGCAGGCAAATCAAAAGCCATTGTATTCACAGGCATTTGAATGAGTCTTGGGAAAAGTTGAGAAACGTGAATCATGGAGCGCCCTCAGTGCCGCAGAAGGAATCTGATGATGGACATCTGCCCTCACGAGAGTGCGAGTGGCAGCTGACAGTGTGCCACAAGGCCCTGGGACTAGACAACCTCTGACCTTGCAGTTGAGTGCAGCAATCTGGAAGCCGTCAAGATAGATGGCGGCACAGACCAACAGAGAAGTGCCTGGGGCTGGCTAGCATCAGGCTAACAGAGCCGCCCGCAAGTACAGAACCTCAAGCGACATTCAAACAACGTCGTCTCAGTGTCTCAAGAACACTGCTAATGTTATTGGTTCTGGCTGCTAGAGATACATTTGTTGTGCTCCAGCCAAGCTGAAACAGGAACCTCCCAAGAGCTCACCTTCCTGGCTACTTGTTACAGGGGTCAGTGGTAGTGGCAAGGGCTTCTCTAGAAACCTGAGCGCTTTCAAATCAAATTCAAGCAAATGTGTTTTACAGCTCTAGACAGAGAAGCAAATTTACATGCTGCAGGGCATCATGCAGTGCCTTCATATCTCAGCTCTCAATGAGCTCTCAGAGGGGTAACAGGATAGGCTGATTGGGGTGGGTGGTGGGGACAATCCTAACTGTTGCAACATGATCCTGAACTAATCCTTTAAAGGTTGCATGAGAATCGCTCATAAAAAGTGTCAGTGACCTGCTGCTGATAGGGCGCCTGCGCGAACGTGTGCATGTACTCAATGCGAGGAACAAACTCACGTATCCATATGATGCCCTGCACTCTGGAGTCCGTCTCCCATCTCTTTCTCGATGGCACTCCACTCACTGTCCAGAGCAACAAGGAAATCAACCAATCAGCTGCTACTGATTTTTTTTTTTTTTAATGTGGCTAAAGCGCTAAACCAGTGAAACTGATTCCATGTGCGACAGCTTGGTTTCAAAGATCAGTCAATAAGAATAGTCTAATGATGTTTTAAAGCTGCGATAACCTCTTTAAGTTAATAAATACACCTACTAAAATGGTTTCAGTGTGCATAAAAAAATACTCAAATTAAATTACGTCACGCTTCAATTGCCTATGTTAATATATTTATGATACATGTGAATAACATAAGGCATACAAGACTGTAAATGTGGTTTCAACCATAGAACTTCAGAAGAACAGGGTAGGAGCTCAATGAAAATGCTTAGACTGGTGAGCTACTATCTGTGAAACACTCATATTCAGGCCTGGATTTTTTTTTAGGAGAGAACAGCTTATGCTGTACATGTATCACCCTAACAGTTACTACAGCACTGCTGCCATTGTATTGCATTCAGTGGTTAAAAAAAAAGCCCACCTGAAAACTCTGCCGTAATTCCCATGTACTTTGTAGACTCCATAGAGGCGATCTGCCACTCTCTGAGTGAAGAATTCACTTTAGTTAGTAAGGAACTGGCACCTCTATCAAAGTACAAACTGTACTGCAGCAAAATGGTGCACTAATGTTATTTTATTGCCCATACGCAGGAAAGTTTAGAACTGTGCATTAATGGAATTAACATGGTTTAGTCTGTTATAAACAATCTCAGTCCAAATAAGGCAAGAATTAGTGTGATTTCGTAATCAATGGTTTTGTACTGCACATGCCTCTGTGTGTGTGTGTGTGTGTGTGTGTGTGTGTAAGTCCAGCAGCTCCAACAGCTGTTCATACTCACTGCTCGCACACGCAGCAGCTGCGATATAACAGTCTGCAGCTCGTCTCCATAGTGCTTCATTTCTGCAAACCTCCTGAGAGAAAGCAAGAAATAGAGAGAAAGAGAGAAATAGAGAGAGAGAGAGAGAGAGAGAGACATACAGACAAAGAGGTCAAGGCTTTAATACAACATAATATAATGTGGTCTGACACTGTTACCTGTCAGTCCTCTTTTTAAACTTAAAAGACATTCTGAATGAAGACACCTAATTGTTGTGTGTAGACTGTACTACTGATAAAAGTAATTGTCTACAGGCCAAACAAAATCTATGGTAAATAACTTACTTGTCTGGATTCTTAACTCTGAAAGTCGCATTTAAAGCCTTCAACCTTGAATCTGCCTGTAAAAGGTGGCCAAGGGGAAAAAAAATTAAATAAATAAATTAAACAAAAAACCTTTTAAAATTCAGTCTTTGTTCAGATGTTTGTGGAACACCACAAATCCCTTCAGAGAGATTTTAAACACTGCAAAAAGTCAACACAACCACACACACACACACACACATTAAAGAAAGGGGGGAAAAAAAAGATGCTGCTGTCACTGGATTGGTCCAGGCAGCTCAAACAGACTTGCTCTGGTTTATATACCCTAGCATGTAGATAAAAGACTCCTCACTGCAGTAACACTTTAACTCCCTCATGTCATTACCATGGTGTACTGATACATTCATATTCACCCAACTCCATATCAGTACAGCACATCAAGATACACTTAGAAACGTGCAATCAAGCTCCACATCAACAGTGAAGTTAGACATCTCATGTGGGACTCAGGGAGTGCATGAACATAAACTGGCATAAATCACTAATGAAATACCTTTGCCTGAAAGCCTGTCTCAAATACCACTTCCTTCCAACCCTGTTCCTGTGGGGCAGAAAAGAGATATTTTTACACCGACAAAAAATGACCTCCACTTTCTAAAACATCAAAGCTTAGTCAACATGGTAAATTTGTATGACTAAATAAAACAGGCTCAACATTTAGAGAGTAGAGAATATACTAGATTCATACTAGAGTATTTATTTGAAGTAACTCAGAAGAGTACAGTTTAGAGAAATAAAAAGCAGTGATTATGTCTTTGATTCTACTATAGACGTCATTAAAACTTTACGGTACTTTGGACTGATGAGTAGGCACTGAGCAAATGTCTTACAGAATTTTTTTTTTATTCAATCTGCACTACCTGTGTGAGAAAGGAGTAGAAGATCTTGTCATTAGACAGGACTGGATGAGAGGCGACACGGAGCAGGAAGTTCTCTAACCCAACCCTACGCCTCTCCACAAAGTCTGGATCCATGTTGTCTGCAGACAGTTTGTGCCACACAAATTCTGCCTGCAACATCAAAAGACAGTCAGCTATAATGAGGAGAAGCAGACTGATGGGTGTTTTGGTAGGTGTTTAAATGTCTACAAGTATTCCAGCAAGGCACTTCTCTTACCCGTTTCTCTGGTAAAGGAGGAACAACTACAAATGGATAGGTGACTAATAAGTAGTTTCTGAGGAGCTCAAATTCACTGTAGCGCCTCCACAAAGAGTCAGGAGTAGGATTGGCACTATCAGCCACAGCATCCACGGCCCTGAAACAAAATGAGTACAGCAAGTTTTTTTTTTGTTTGTTTGTTTTGTTATTTGTTAAATGACCAAAGCAACAGACAGCTGCTATGACTAGACCTTAGGGTTAAACAATATAACCAAGAACACCACCAAGAACATTTACGTAATGTAATCATGAGTATTTTGCCAATGACTGTGCCAACCGAGATCCAACCTTGACCTCATGGTTCAGCAAAAAGTTCTCCGTGTTCCTTGGGTTTCCTTCAGCTACTTAATGGTGTATTATCAATGCTGGATACTGAACAACCTATCTGCTAAAAATAAAAATAAACCCTTATACAGAAGTTTCAAGACCTTCACGAGTCAAAGGATTTAACCCAACATTTCAATATAACTAAGCTGACAAACACTGAGAAGAACCCTAAACCTTCATACGAATCGATCTTAGACCATAAAAGAAGAAATCTTAAGGGTCTATTCAAATATGCACCAGAAGTTTGACTGTGATGTGTAATCTTGGGCGCCTGGTAGCAAGAGAGCTTCAAATTCTGGGGCAGAGCACCACTAAGACACCCTTCAGAGCAGTATAGAGTAGCAGAACAAGGGTCTAATATAGAATGTTTCCTATATTATTTCACTAGTTAGCGAAGCATTACACCTAATGAAAAGCGGGTAATCTACTTTATACGCAATAATACAGTAGGCAGAAATGCACATTAGGGGGGACAATAATATAAAGAGAAAAATAAACAGGAAAAAGCAGGCCAAAAGAGGGTACAGAGATGGGAGAACCTCCAAAACAGAAGATCAGGACAGAGGAAATGAGAGCCCGTAATAGACTCTATGCATATTACCCTTCACTAGAGCAGCAGTGGCTACACACTCGCTGTGAGTCACACTGCACCCCAACTGTGTGACCCCAGAACCACTCGCCCTTGTATGGGATAAATAAATAAGCACAGGCGATATGCACACATGCATGTGTCTGTGTAGCTTGCACAGGTCCTTAACAAAACATGTTTCCTTTTTTACGGGGTGATGACTGAGGTCATGATTGTGCAACACAGGACTCTTTGTTTGTAGAGTTTTGTTTAGTAATGAAGCAACGGTGAAGCAGCCTCCACTACCACTAAACTTTGGGCTTGGACAGACTCGCTCAGCAGCTAATACATCACATCTTTGATGGTGACCCTGCTGAATGTGTTGAATGCCTGCCATAAACCTGCTGACATGGCAGAGCACATCACGCCCCAGTGAATTAGATGGGCTGATAAAAATAATAATAAAAAAAAAAAAAAAAAAAAAGAGGCAAATGTTGTGATGTTTATGAATGGGTCCTGTGACTGGGTTTATTGGAGGAGCATATGCTTTTGGTCCTAAAGTCAACACATCTGAGACTGTAAACGGTGGTCCAAACTGCTGACTCAGCAGCTACATGAAAAAAGTGACAAGCCTTGGTTTCCGCAGAGAGACAAAGGAAAAAGTAAACTTCCGTTCCACAGACTTTCTGATGAGTAGAATGAGTCTAAGGCTTATCTGCTGTACAACACTGCAGAGCTAGACCTTGATGAGGGGACAGGATTAATTGAATGGAAGAGGATAATTCTTGTAAACACTAAAGCAAACTCTGCATCATGAAGCTGGAATGCTCCTCTAGCCAGTGTTATGTTTCATACTTTTGTTGGAGCTCTGATCCATCTTTATACCAGCTGGTTCTGGGAACCTACAGGCCCTGTAGCAAGGCAGGGAAAGTAGTGTTGGACAGCCACCACAGTTTAGTTTTTCCACGGTTCTCATCAACTAATCATCAAGTCTTTGAGGCTCTGAACGTGATGTGAGAGGGAAGAAAAGAGAAAAACATGCTAAGGCATCGGTCTTGAAGACTTGAACTTGTCAGCCTTTTTCCATATGGCACTTATACAGAAGGCATCAACATTTGATTGCTTCTTCTATGTTAAACAAATGTATTCTGAGCAATCACATTGTTCTAAGAAAAAAAACAAAAATAATTTTCAGAGCTGTAGGAATTTTATTAAACTGAATATACAAAAAGCCCAACTCAGTGGACAATGCTGATGTTCTGTTCAGTCATCTGGACATACTGGTTTTGAATATAACTAACCTTTCCCCTTAGCTTCTACTTCCCTTCCTTTTAATTTCCATACATGAGCCACAAAAGAATGGAACATTTCCATTTCACAGAAAAATACCACTAGAAGGGGAATTCTTGAAAGATTAGGCTCAATGAAGTTTGGGGCTGACAAGACCATGTTGCCAAAGATACTATTTCAAAGCTGACGAGGTACTCAAGTAAAGAAATAGCTCATTTCAACCTTTTACTTCTATAACAATCTTAACGGTGATGAAGGCATAAGCGTAAATTAAGTGATTACCTTGTTTCGATGAGATATACAGTGTAGGTTTCCTGTATGCTGACTGCATTTTTTCCTGTTCTTTTCTCTGCCTCGGCTACACTGATCTCCATTCTCTTCAAAAGAGTGCTCCCCTTCTCAACCATCTGCGAAATGAAAAGCAAAAAAAAAGATCTACCAATAATACCGTTACTTAGTCTGATACGGCCAAAGCATTTGCGTGACGGTCCTTCGGAAGGGTCTGGTGGTCGATAACAACACAAATCTGATGACGCATCACGAGACACGCAGACATCGGATCCATGTTCCTGTGATCCAAATAGCCAACTACCTAACTAGTTCATTTTCTTACCTGGCTTTGAGGCAGAATTCAAATACATGGTTATGAATTTGGCTGAAATTTGTTAACTTCTACATAATTAGGTAAAAGTGGCCTTTAATGTGCACTCTAGCACCATGGGCAGACGACTTGTTAACGGTTTATTAACAAACTCTCGTTGGCTAGTTACGATGTTGTGACATGACAGCTAGGTTAGCTAGCCAGTATGTTTACTAAAACATGAAACGGAAGGTTCATAAACTATTTCTGATAACAGGTGTTGGCTGGTTAGGTGGCATTAAACTAGACAGAAAACCGACTAGGCTAACCACCTGCGCCATCGTTATCATTTCAGAACTGCACAAGAGGCATGTCCCAGCTGTTGAAGTGAGATGACTACCTAGCTGTCCGTGTCACAGTTCAAGAGACTCCGTGGACGGACATCGGGCCTCTCTGAACGGAACCCGTTCTGTCAAGACGGACTTTCCCATAGCTTAGGGAACACGTTTATATTTGGTTTAGAGCAACCCAAAACAATGTTTACCGTGTTTTTAATGTTGTTTTCTAACTCCGAAGGTGTGAGGTCAGTGTTTCCAATCACCGCTACTTCGTCGCTTCCCGTATCCGCCATCATGCCGACTGTTTGCTATTTTATCGCATGCGCATTTGAACCACCCCTCCCCGTATCGCCTGTTGTTTTGATTATTTGCCTAATAAGCATGTTTAAGCAGAAAAAAAGAATAAGTAGATTTGAGATGAAAATATGATGGTTATCAAATCGAAATGTATTGAGGTGTGCAAAGAAATGTACCTAAATAGGTCTAATTAGAAAAATAAAAGGTAAGCATTAAAAATAATACATTCAAAGTGTAAAATGAAACAAAGTGTAATTCAAATAAATGTATATATAAATCGATTCAGAGCAAATTAAATTGACACAACACCAGATAATAGTCACCATTTAATACACGCCTTTATTTGCCCTTTTGTTCTCAAAGTATTGAACTAACCAGTACTGTAAGTAAAACATGTCATTACAGTCAGTGATGTTAATTTGGTTATAGACCAAATTATATTTTGGCAACATTGCTAGCATTTAGCTATTTATCCAGTGATGGTAATCCTATAGAAGACTGAATAGGCTTTTGAATAGACTCCTACATTAATAAGATCAAGTTCCTGGGCCGGCCTCTTCACACAGCTGGATTAAAAACATCTGGATCCGCCTACAACTGACGCTAACGCAAAAAAAAAAAAACCCTTCAGTCCAAGCAGCTCCTCTTACATCGCGTAGGATAGCCTATAGCCTAAACTTTCACACCCTACATGTGAACTTATCTTTGTCTTTGACGAAGAAATGTAGAGAAAGGGTTATCCTACAGTTTTATCTTGGAATATTTAGATAGCTTGAAATATTTAGATTTGAAATCTCGCGCAAGATTATGGGGCGCAGACACTGGAGGCTCTCGATTCAAACATCTGTTCTTCTGTCGCTTCGTGAGTAGGATATCTTATTTTATTGCTCTTCTACGCTGTATCTAGTTGTTGCAGTGATCATTGTCCAACTATACACCAACCAAAACTTTACCTGTTTTCACTGGATCCGTTTCACTGGATCTATTTTGGCATCTCATTTTAATCTTGACAGCCTACAATTTAATGCCAGACAAAGCTTTAAAAACCGTTGTTTTTGTTTGTTTGTTTGTTTTTAAATGTAGTCTATCTTAAGTTTAAGCTAAAATGTGAATACTTAAAAAAATTATTCTTAGTGCAGAAAAAAAGTTTACATTTTCAAGCTCAAAGTTTTATTTGTCATCACTTAAGTTGCCTGAAGAAAACAGCCCCTGAAACAAAGGTTTTAATGCATAGATAGTGTTTATGGAACACATCATTGGTGTTAGTGTTAGCCCAATGCTAATACTAATTATTTATTATATAAATATTTTATATTTTAGACAGACAAACATACAATAATTTTTTATTGTGAGAGTACTTGAGGGGTAGAAAAGCCCCAGTTCCATTGACTCTACTCCCTCATTCTCCCACTGAAAACTTCTAGCTGCCAAAAAGCGTTCATTTACTACTGTATGCTTTTATCAAACGACGTTTTACGATTCATTTTTATTCATTCTTATGACGTAAGTAGAAATGAGTATGCCTTGAGAAGAGTCAAGAATGGCTGAACAGTTTGGCATACTGTAATGATGACACATTGTAAAAGTGATCACAATACTGAAAAAAAATGTGCAAAAATATCAAATGGCAAATTTCAGTGGATTTTTTTAATTTGCAATATTCAACAAGTATACACAATACCCAGAGTTGAATCAGGATCAGCAGTACTATTTCTCATACTGTCTACAGTTAGGCTTTAAAATGATCATGCTAAAAGTAAGAATTATTCTGTTCATTAAATTTTCATATTGTTTAGGATTAGAAACTGCAACATATTGGAATGCTGTAATGTGAACTGACAGATATTATGAATACACTTTAATGTAATAACCTGCATTTCCATCTGTTTTTGAAAGAAGATTGGTCAGTAAACTTGAAGCCTATTAAGCTTTAGCCTATGGCACAAACACAAACACAACAGCATAGAAATGTTTTGTGGAACTCGTGTACACAGTATTTTTACAGTGTGATGAAAGTGTACATTATATACTTAAAATACTGTAATTTAAAACAGGATTTATGCTATTAAGATGAAAAGATGCGATGGACTGTGACTATACTAAAATGTCACTGTAATATGCAATGGAAATTTCCAGCAGGAAATCCATCTTAAGCCAAATTATCTTTGTTGCATAGCAGAGGCCCCCTTAAATGGATTGGGTGTGTAAGCAAGCAGTTACACTTTCACCAATAATTATAAAATATTACCATGTGGGTGGAGATAAGAAAACCATCTTCTTCAGTCACACCATACACCAACTGTTGTTTGAAAATGTTCTATTCAAGCAGTGGGCACATGTGGTGAGGTGGTACCAGCTCAGAAGAATGTTGCTATACAAAGACAGGAAAAAATGCCAGATCCTGATGTGATGTTCTATCTTCTGCCCTGCCATCACAGTTTCACACAGTGCTAATGTTGTCAGAACTAAAGCAAAAGATACAAAATACACTGACAGCTTTGTATGCCGTGTCTGAAAAGTTCTGCGGTGTCCAGGGAACAGAGACACGGCCTGCTGGGTTTTGCTCTGCCTTCTCAAGAATAGTCTGGCAAATTGTTGTTTGTAGGAATGAGTTTTCATGGTAACTCAGGGAAAATAATCTTAGATTAGAAGATGTATGACTAAATTTAATTAATTGCTGAACTTTTTGGTTTAATGGGCATGATAGGCAATTTATTGGCTTCTTTAAGAGTCTTAGCCTTGCCTATCTCTGTTCTAAATGAAGTCAAGTTCTAAAAACAATGGATAAAGGGCACAGGTAATGTAGTGATAGCATTTTCTCACTTTATTCTAAGAAATGAACATAAATGTTTTGGTGAATTATATATGTATTACTGAGTTTGGAATTTCTGCAGATATGTAGAAAACCTGTAGATCACATTCAAGTGACAGCACCAGTAAATGATGTTTTGATTATACTGTGTGATTCATTTATTTAAGAAGCGCTTTGGATCACGCTAGCAGAATAAACCTGCCACCCAGTGGAAAAGTTTGAATATTACACTGAAAATTTCAAAGGTATCGCAGCAAAGTTCTTCCGAGACCAGACAGCCAAACTGAAAAGTTCAGTACGTGCCATGTAGAAACAAACCTGTTTCTACCCACTCATTAAGCCTTTCACTGACTTCAACCAGGTGTGAATGGACAACACTAATTGGTGCAGTGCCAGAGCTCTCTGCAGGAACAGTATTTTTAATCATTTATTAAAACAATGATTTCTCCAGCATTTAATTCTGTATTATGCTTGACATCAAGGTTTACTGAAAATAGCATCGCAAATAGTCTCTTTTAAAGAATTGCCTCATGCCATTAAGAACTGAATATAAAACTGAAAGTATAACATGCGAATAAAGAGGAAAATGTGCTTGACTGCAATAACTGCAAGCCCAACATCTCTGGGCCTCCTGTAAGCATGCAGCCTTTGGGTTTCCCATATGTACAAAGGGGTTGTGCTTCAAACTTGGCCAGAATGAACAGTTCTGGCTTCAATTTATTTCTGGAGCACTCACTGGTGATTTTAATTACTTTAAAGTTTACAGAGGAGGCTTTTTTTTTGCTAATCCAGCCTTTTAGGTTTTTTTCTTTCTCACCCCCCCCCCCCCCTTCTCAGTCACATGTATATTTTGATGGTTGGCATCAGTGAACATCTGGAAGTCTTTGTGAAATATCTATGCAGCTTCTTTTAATGTTTATTCAGTTCTGTTAGATCACCACACTCTCAGAGTGAAATACCCCCATCTGGTTTCAATCAACAATTAATATTGTTGTGATGCGTGGGAAAGAATGCTTCTCACACCCATATTACCATAGCACTCACAACCCCCACCTTCAAAACACACACACACACACTGACAGAGACAGAGAGAGAGAGAGAGAGAGAGAGAACCAAATCTGTCTCAACACACATAATATATACTGTACATCATCCAAATTCACTTAGCTTGCTGTAGTCTCCAGAGGGGGCACAACACTACCTACAGGGTTGGCCACAAGTACACAACACTGCCGACAGTCTTGATTGCAGCTGTCATTATGACTTTCACTGCTCCAGCGATTTCCCTTGCAATTATTTTCATTATGAACGCATTATGACAAAATATCCTCCATGCAATAATATAAAGCAGATATTCGTGCATGCATGCAATTAAGGGTTTGTGTTTTTCTTATTTTCTCTTTCTGTTAAGGATTCCCTATATATAAATTGTCACAAAATCATGGGTTATGTATATTTTTATGGTGTGATGACTTGTTGCCAGTGCTATAACTTCATTAGAAATTATGTAAAAATTGTTGTAAGTTCTTAGGAAAATTCTCTAGAAATTCTCTTGAGATTAGTAAACATCGTGTTACACCATACTAATGACCTACATTATTTCCTTGAAAGTTTCTAAATGCCCTTACTTCTTTCTCTGCACATTTCAGTATTTCAGATCAGTGCATTCACTCACACAAGTAATGTTTGTAAGTGGTGTGATCAGTCCAGTCCTGTGTGTGAAGACAACATCTGCATGAGTAACTGCAACTTCAGTTCCTTCTGTACACTGGCTGAAGAAGTCTGTGTGGCTATATGGTAGGTATTGGCAGTGCCACTTTTTTATTAAACAGTACACAGGTCCTCAGGCTGAAGAAATATTATTTTTCTCTGTGTCTGCAGCATCAGCGGGGTGGTTCAGCCACAACCCAGTATTACACTTTTAATAAATGTAACATTTTTGCATACACAACACAAACTGAGCTTAATAACCAGTTATTTTTATGTTCTATAAATGTTATTAAAATGCTAAATATGAATGCAAAAAACTGCATACTCCAGCCTAACTTTAAAATGAACAAGGTTTGAATGAACAAGGATTCAGTGAACAAAATTTTAGAATTTTTCTTCTCTGGGCCATTGCTAGGATAATTCACCCTGTTTCTAAAGATTTCCCTTGAGTTAGTTCCACCCAGTTTGGCCCCTGGGGAAGTTTTCTGAGAAGTTAATCAAACTGACCTCTGATTGACCGTGTAGTTACTGGCTGTTCCGAGGGAGAGCCAGCTCTCTGAGGGAATGCAGAATCGAACACTACGCAAATAAAACGGTCATATAAAAACTCCTGTTCATCACTAACACAGGATGAATAACAAAAACATTTATAAATTTCACAAAAGAGTTGACTTTGGCAAGAAGTACAAAGAAAACTCTTCAGCAGTGATTCCCTAAACAGTGGTTATTCATTTCTCTCTGTTTTTGTCTTGGAAGAACATCCTTAAACATTCAGAAAGATTTACTGGAGCATTTTATCTATGTTAAATCTACATGGCAAAAAAGACACCCTTTAATTTTGCAACCTGAATGAATGTGTGTGTGTGTGTGTGTGTGTGTGTGTGTTCTTCACAGGAAGAAGGTGAATGAGAGTGTGAGTGTACAGACTCTGTGTCACAATCCTCGTCATGCGCTGGAGAACACAGTGCTGTCTAATGACAGCTCCACGGAGTGTGTGATGACTCCTCTACCTTCCGAGATTGGCATGCTCTACCTCTGCAGCTGTATCAGAGAGCAGGATTGCAATGACAAGCTCATCTTTGACAAAGGAATAAATGGTAAACTCTAACATATTTTGCCTTTTATGGTTTTTTCAGAAACAGCTGAATACGGATCAAGTCAGATGCAGAAATAACACTGACGTTTAACTTGTAGGTTTTTCGAGGCTGAAGAGTAAAGACGTGATTCCAGTCGTTGTGATAAGCCTGGCTCCTTTACTCCTGGTAGCTGTCATCGCTGCACTGACCTTCTATCTCTACCGCACACGGCAGCTGAACAAACAGCCCAAAGACTGGCCACCAAAGCGAACCAATTACCAGTCCCTCGAGGCACCAGAAGGCCACATTCGCGAAGCCAATGGCATCGACTACCACGGCAAGCTACTGGCACTTAATGATGATGCAGATTCGGACATGTCATCAAGCTGCGCAAGCAGCCTAAACCACAACGCAGAGCACCTGCCCATCCAGCTGGAGGCACTGGTGGGTAAAGGCCGGTTTGCTGAGGTGTGGCGTGCACAGCTCAACCACGGTGAACGCGGTCAATATGAAACAGTAGCAGTGAAAATTTTCCCTGCTGTAGAGTATGCCTCCTGGCGCAACGAGAGGGCCATCTTCTCCAATGCCAGCTTAAAACACGAGAACATCGTACGGTTTCTCACAGCTGAGGAGCGTGGTGGTACGGCTGCTGCCCCCCAGAGGCAGTACTGGCTCATCATGGCCTATCACGCCCTGGGTAACCTGCAGGACTTCCTAGTCAGCCACGTCCTCGGCTGGTCCGATCTCTGCGCAATGGCAGGCTCGGTGGCGAGAGGACTGGCACACCTACACAGTGACACCATGCCAAGCGGCACCCCAAAGGTGCCCGTAGCTCACCGGGACCTGAAAAGCAGCAACATTGTGATGAAGAGTCACAGAGAGTGTGCGCTGTGTGACTTTGGATTGGCTCTGCGGCTGGACCTCGCTCTCACTGTAGACGACTTCGCTAACAGTGGGCAGGTGAGGACGACACTCTCCCCTGGTCCCTGCTCGGTTCTTGAAAACATTTCTGTATCGTCACATTTATGCCTTCCAAGCATCTTTTACGTCTAAGATGTAAGAAAATCTCCTTTTTTGTCTTATTCACTGACTTGCTATGTCTTATTAAAGGTTGGCACTGCACGCTACATGGCTCCTGAAGTCCTAGAATCTCGAGTGAACCTGGAAGACTTGGAGTCTTTCAAACAGATGGATGTGTATTCCATGGCTCTGGTGCTGTGGGAAATGGCCTCTCGCTGTGATGTCATCGGAGGTGAGAGAGACAAAACTAGACAGGAAGTGGTTCTGATTCTGAGCACAGTTCATCTAGTTTTGTTAGGTTAAACATCAGTCGCAATACTGCTATGCAGGAAGATATTACAAAATCTATAAAGTGTGACGATTGCATGAGATTATACTTTAATACAAAGAACTTCTCTAAATCCCTCAGTACAAGGGCACTTGCTATGTGTAAATGTACAGAAGAATAGTGGTTTAATACCATTTATGTGGGACATTTTCAGGCACTTTCACATATTTTCCATATTTTCATGTTTCATACTCAAATAGATTCAACTTGTTTTTTCTCATAAATTAACACACAATACTCCACCACAATTTTTTTTTAATGTTTTGTAAATTTATTAAGACTAAAATAACACATTTATAAAAGTATTCAAACCTTTTATGATAGTCACACTTGTTCTGTGATGCATTCTACTTCTATCAGTGGTTCTTGAAATGTATCTAAAATTTTAATGGAGTCCACTTGTGCAACATGATCGAGAAAACATGGACAAAGTTTGGAACCACCAGTAATCTTCCAAGATCTGGCTGCCCAGTGAATCTGATTAAACTAAGAAGCCAGTAGTCAGTATGATGAGCTCCAGAATTCCTTTGTGGAGTTGGGAAAAAGGACAATCATCACTCCAGCACTCTGCCATCTCTCCTTTTATGGCAGATTGATCAGATAGAACCCTTTCCTCACTAAAATATAAAATAAGAGTCTGCTTGTTTGCCAAAAAAACACCTGAACAGCTCTCAAGACTATAAGGAAGATCTCCTGGTCTGCGCCCACCAGCTTGTATGGAGGAAACCAGGTACTGAGCTTCATTAATACCAATATTTATTACTTTTATTTTCTGCAGCAGGGACAGAGAGACAGGTCAGGATAGAGGGAAAGAAGGATGCAGAAAGATAGAGCAGTCCTGGGTGAAAACCTTTTCTCGAGTGCTCAAGACCTCATGCCACAGCAAAGGTTTACACTTCAACAGTACAAGAACTCAAAGCATGTCACTGGGAATACACAGGAACGCCTTCAGGTAAACTGTGAAAGTCCTGGAGTGGCCTATCCCAGGTCCAGACATGAACCCAACTAAACATCTCTGATGGGACCTGAACATGACAGCACATCCCATCCAATCTCATTATCTTAAATTATTATACCAAGAAGAATTGGAGAAACCTCCAAAAAAAAAGATCTGCCAGGCTCATTTCTAAGAAAACTGGAGGCCATCATTGCTGCCAGAGGTACTAAGTGAATGGTTTGAATACATACGTAACTAGAATATTTCAGTTTTGTGTTTTTAATAAATTTACAAAACATTCCAAAAACCTGTTTTTGCTTTAACATCATGGAGCATTGTGTACAGATTAATGAGAAACACACAAGCCAGAGATGGCTATGCACAATGCCAAGTGGAGGAGGTCATAGCTGCAAAGAGAAAGCCAACCCCTTATTAATGCCAGTGTTTTTGGAATGGGGTGTCCATCAGACTCATATTGGTCGGATGTACAATTTTTTTCCACATACTTTTGGCTATATGGATTAGTTCTCGGTATATAGTATTGTATGATTTATTTAATTACAACAGTTTTGCAACATGCTTTTTCATGTCACCAGCAAAGAGTCACCAGTCAGAGTGGCCATGTGGTCTGACAGGTGTGCATAATTATGGTTAAAGCAACTCCATAGAAACATAAAGTGTTAATAACCAAATGACATGTCCCTGATTTTGATGCTGAAACTGTGTAAGCCATGTTGACATGAACTATATGATATTTGAACTATTTCTCCATTTGATATTTGGACAGAGGTGAAGAATTATGAACCTCCATTTGGTTCGAAGGTGTGTGAGCAGCCATGTGTGGACAGCATGAGGGATCTGGTGCTGAGGGACAGGGGACGTCCTGACATCCCATCTAGCTGGACAGTACACCCAGTGTGTGCTCCATAGTAAAAAATTACAGTGCAAAAGTACAAAGTTAACAAACAATGCATAGTGTATGCACATAACGCATAATAATGCAAAACTATGCAAATAATAAAAGAACAGTTTTGCAAAAACGTTTAATGTAAATGTTATATTACACTTTACTTACAATCCTGTAAGCATTAATGTTGTTTTGAATATGTTTTGTCTGTATGTACATAGTTGGTTATCAGTTTTGTTGTTCTGGGGTCTTGGGGGGTTTTTGTCCTCAACAAATGATCTAGAAAACATTTTTCTGTTTTTCCATTCCCTTTACAGGGAATGAAGCTACTGTGTGCCACTATTACAGAGTCCTGGGACCATGACCCAGAAGCACGTCTGACCGCTCACTGCGTGCTGGAGCGCTTCAACACGCTGACTCAAGAGGAGCTGGAAAGCACTACCGTCGCCGTTCTTCTCAGCCCCACAGAGCAGCAGGACTCCTCTCAGCCCTCTGCCTGCACAGACCACAGCACTGGCACCTCTCCAACATCTCCGCCCAATCTGAAAGCTCCTACCACAGCTGCAACCCTCACCACCGCCCCCTTCAGGCAACCGAGTGAAGTGTGACCACTCCCAAAGCCCTGCAAGACTTGTTTTTGTACACCATATTGGTTCAATATGTGGAGCTGGTCTCCATTGATCTCTTTTTTTTATCTAAATATCAGCTTTTGTTTTAGTACCAAAGGAATGAATTACATATTATGCCACTGAAGAAGGACTGAACAAGGCAAAGATAATGTGGCTTCTGGCTTTGAGTTTATCCCATTCCCATAACTTCTCGGTTCTTGGGTACACTGCCCCTGCAAAATGGGTATTTTGCCCTCAGTCAGCAACATTTATGTGAAGCACATTTTTGGGGGTAGCACTTGAAAGAGTCAGGCTTGTCTTGCACCATAGCAGATATTTAAAATACTAGCTTTGCAGCTTGCAGTATGCCAGTCTCAACATTGCCCAAAAGAGAGATGGAAAGTTACTGAAGCAGGAGCATCTGTAAAGGGACCTCACTGTGCTAGCATGGTTTTCAAAAAACTGTTTACCACACATCATTTTCTTGTTTGATTTTCCATTACCCCCCCCCCTCCCCGTTACTTGCTCTTAACAGCACTGTGGTCTTGGGCTTGAGCTTTGAGAGGGTTTCAATTTGATTAACCACAGGCCCTAAACTAAGTATGTGTCAAAGGCTCAACACACAAGTGGGAAAAACATCTCTTTTTCAGATGAAAGAAAATCTGTCTTATCATTTCTCTAATTTGATCAGTACTCATAGGAATTTCTTTAGGAAAACAGAAAAATTTAGAAAATCTTTTCATCTTTTGAAATCTGCTATGGACTTGAGCTTTGTAGTCATTCATATACTGCACTTACTTAAACTGGTGACTCGTCTGTTTCAGTGAACGTTACTTCTCTAATCCGTTGGGACATACACTCATCTTCTGAGAGGTCATGGGAAGAGTTTAAACCTGATTTAGAACTATTAACTCAACTCATCAACAAAACACCCTTTCTTTTAAATCATCCAGTCAATTTCTCAGTTTCTCATTAGAAAGTTACCATGATTGAGTAAAGACTCCAGACATGCACAAATTAGTGGTCATAGGACACTAACTGCCTTGTCTTTGTGTGAAGTTAAATTCAGTACATTTTTTGGTCATGTTCCCCAAGAGTTATAGGACCAAGATCTTCGATGAAGAGGGCAGAGTTTCACTAATGTATATCTAGACTTTACCATTACTATGATTCTTTTGGGAAATATTAATTAGCTACAACATTAAAACGTTTGTGAAATAATTAATTTCAAAGAAGTAGTCTAAAGAGTGAGGAAATATATGTAGCTTTATAGCGTAAGCCAGATCATGCACTGAGTAAAGCAAAAAATGTGTTTTTGGAAAATATTGAGTAAACAAACAAAAACAGGCTGTTGTACATTACTGATGGACAGATCTATTGAGCCATTTTGTCCTTTTATAACTGTGAACTGGTGTCACAAATGTATGGATCATATAAAGGGTTTATACATCAGTGTTGATTTTTTTAACTTCTTGCACCTTTAGGCTAATTACCATCAATAGCACAGCATTAATATTTCACACTAAATTACTAAACAAGAAAGCAGAAACTCAGTTCATATATTAGCAATTTTATTAGTTCATTCATCAGGACTTTTCTCAGGCTACTGGGAGTGTAATTAAAACATCAGTGCAGTTCACAGCTCAGCAGGATATACACTTTGGGTCTGTTTTCCAGACATAGATTAAGCCTCGTTTTGGACACCATCAGTGGAGATCCTCCACTGAAAGGGTTTGAGCCTGTGACTCAGTCTGTGGTCTGAAAAATTAAGATCTTTAAATGGAAAGCCAAGAGAATTATCTAACACGTACAGACCAGCAGATAGCAGACATTCTGGGTGTCCTTGTCAAGAAACTGGGAGCTGGGGGCAGGTATATGTACACAGGCTGTGATTTCACTCAAAATGCATTTCATGAAGAAGGTGAAAAATGTGTGGCAGGCATGAACTGGAGGAAGACCAACACAAATAAGGCACAAGTTTCTCAGCAGGACCAACCATGGCTGAAGTAATGACTTCATATGAGAGACACTTAACTTGTGCTCAGTCCAGCACATGTTCACGCAACATGCCATCCAATCATGGTAAAACAAACTAATTTTTCAAACAAAAATCTCCAAACAATTTTACCTACTGGCTTCAGATGACTCAAAAAGTAGATATTTCACCTCACAAATTCTGTAAGGTTGCTGTAAAGCATACACTTTGGGCCTATCCAAGCTACATATGGATTGATAGGCTTAAATATCTGATTGCCTTTCAGACTGAACAGTTTCAGCCAAGAGGTAGAATTTCATAAGAAATTAGCATAGCCTCTTCTGAAATTAATGAGAATTGGCTGCTTGCAATTTGAAATTTCAGGTCACATTTAAGTGGAATGTTTAAGCTCGTCAATTTGCATTAATACTGTATAAATTCTACATATTCACAAACAATGCAGATACCACAAGAGAGAGGAACATGGAGACTGGAACCAATTGTTCAAGCAGCCAAAGGGACATAGTTAAGTATTGTTCAAAAGTCTATAATTGACGCCAATATGCTGCCTGCTCTCAAAGTAACAAACACAGCAAGCCCCTACCTAGGCATTTATATCAGCAACAGAGAGAGAAAAAGAATGAAAAAGGGGGGAAATGTAACACTCCCCCAACAACACTCAGCTAACCATAGTAAAACAAAATAAGAGCCAATTGAAAAGGTTCGTTCATCATTAGTTCCAGAGGCTTGATGGAATCCAGTTGTGATGAAGATATACAGGACAGTGCTCATCCTTTAGTCACACAGCTATATGCTGTGGCCCCTAAAACTCCCAATTTCAGCCAAGATCTCCCTCATTCCTGTGTTTCTGCTGATATCAAAATCATAATACATCAAATAAGATTTTTCAAGTGTTTGAAAAAAAAAAAAAAAAAAAAATCCTGACCAGAATGTGGTCAACAGCATTCCATTTTAAGATCAAGAGAAGGTGATAAAGTATCCTGAAACACAATCTTCTTCCAAATAACTGTCATCACCAACATCATAATTCCTTGCTATTCACAACTCCCATTAAGGCAACATCAACAAAAGATCTCGGTGCACACTGGGACCCCTTGTAGATCAGAATAATTCACTTTGAAGTTATACAAAATAATACCAATCAAGGAAGGCAAAATACGAACGTCTGATTCTCGTTAGTGTAAAACCAGCAGTCCACTTCCCTCCAATGAGCGTTTTACCCAATATCTGCGTTATCATTAAGGAATCATAGGATGGTCTACGTGGGGTGTCTTCATTTTTGAGAGTGGGAGTGTTGACCCCGGGGCAGTGGCTGGGTGAAGTACAGCACCGGGGGCCAGGCTGGAGGCTACAGCAGGTGTTGGGGGTCAGGCGCTGGGTTGTGGGGCTACAGAAGAGGAGGTCTGGCCTGAGACAGTTTTCCACAGTGGTTTGTGATACTCCCAGCCTTCACCCTAAGTTCAGAACAGAGCTTTCTTAGGATCATTTAGGATCAGAACTTTTTTTTTGTTATACCAACAATCTAAAAACAGTTAGCAAATTTTAAGTATGGATCCCCCAAAACCGTTATTTGATTCCACTGATTCAACATACCAACGTCAAAAATGAAAACTCTTACTTTTTTCTCAAAGTACTTGGTCCTCCATGGCGTCTCCGTCTCAATGCGATGACGCTCCTCTTTCCTCTGCCTCTCCTCCAGGAGGCGCTTGTGCTCTGTGGCCGTCTCCATGTCCTTCTGCTGTAAGGACTCCGTCACGTGCCGCCACAGACGCCTGTAGGAACACCACCCACAGCTGCATCACAGAGCCAGAGGCCGCGCAGCAGAAGCACTTGCAACATGCAACATGATACGAGAGTAATAAACTTTGATTCTGAATTGTGAAAGATGCATAATAAATAAAGCAATTTTAATTACAGCAAGGCTCTGACAAAGATGTACTTTTTAAATCTTTATTTACTGGTGCTATTAGCCAAGATTAAGACATGTTATAGTGCATTTTTGGTTTTCTGTTTGTGTCATTTGTGATGGACCTATTTAGTTATCAAAAAATAGTGAATGGCAGTATACTCCAATACTGAACCCTCAAATAACACACAATTCTCATTATGATTTTAAATGGAAAGCAATGACAAAAGAAGAAACCATCACAATGAATAATACCGCAAGAGGTCTCATCTGATTGGTTATCCTCACCTAGACTCGTAAGGTCCCTGCTGGTCACTGGGTCGCACTCGTTTCCTGGTGACGGGTAGCTTGGTGACGTCTATGACGCGCGTTTCGCCATTGCTGTAGCTAAACTCAAGCACACCGTTCCACTCCCCCTGCACTCGACACACCACCGCATTGGTGGGATTGTGCTTCACCTCGGCGATCACTCTAAGCAACAGAAACACAGGCTCTGGTTACAAGCTCATCTATCGCATCGGAAACATGGGGCACTTAGAAAGAACACAGTGGCGGTGTGTGGGACACAGAAGCAGACACAATAACGAATGAGCTTGTGATTCATAAGAGCATTCAAACTTTGAGAACAAGGGTTTCTACAATCTCCATAAATAATGCATAAACAATGATGTTTAAATTCACATCTTAAATGAACAAATACACAACATTCAGACAAAATGTGAAGAGAAATTCTTTATAGAGAATAGACACCAAGTGAGACCCTGCTCTAAAACACTCCATGATATCTTCTTGCACAGTTTTGCATCGGGATTTCCCCACACCTTTTTCTGACCTTGATAGAGCCAGTTTGTGGTACTCTCTGAAGGGAGTAATTAACAGCACGGTTATTTCCAGTTCCTTTGCAATATCTCATATTGAGTAGACTTCCTTTCTTAACAGACCGACGGGTCTCTAAAGAAAGTTGTTTCCTTCTGGCCATTTTGAGCCTGTAAGCAAGCCAATGTGTTACTGCTGATGGTTCAGATACTAAACTAACCTAGAATATTAGGCTCCCTTTCATGATGTCTTATTAGTATAACATTTTTCAGCTGTGCAACAAAATTGAAAAAGGGTTTCCTAATGATGAAATAGCGTAATAACATTCTTAACTTGGATTGGCAGCCATACCAGGAAATTTGAGGCAGAAGACAGAATTGCTGATAACAGGACTATATGCAAAAAAGGCCTTAACGCAAAAGTTTTTATTCTTTAAAATTCATCCAATACATTTAAATTAATCATACAATGGGCAAAATTGTTTGTGAATTGCATGAAAACGTGTTCCCATACTTTTGAGCGGTAATAATGTCTGTGTGTGTGTATATACACATCACATTATATATATCACACACATATATATATATCACACACGCGCGCACACACACGGGCATGGCGCTGCAATCTTATTCCTCAGAGATTTTAGTCTGTACTGACAAGACTGCTACAGATTTGTCGGCTGCTGTTGGCCATGTGAACTTCCTGTTCCACCACATTCCACAATGTGCTCTGTTGGATTAAGATATGGTGACTGTGGAGGCCATTTGAGTACATTGGAGTGAACAGTCATGTTCCAGAAGACGGTTTAGTCGATTTGAGCCTTGCAACACAGCATATTGTCTTGATGAAAGTAGTCGACAGAAACATGTAAACTGTGGTCATAAGGAAATGGTCAGTAACATTTCTCAGGTAGGCTGTCTCTCAAATGATGCTCAACTGATCTTAAGGGGCTCAAGGAGTGCCAAGGAATTTTCTGAAATACTAAAACCAGCCTGGATAGCACCAATCACCATACCGCCTTTCTTTCCCCATTCTGATGCTTGATTTGAACTTCAGCAGGTCATCTTGACCATTAAAACATGCCTAAACGCACCGAGTTGCTGCCACGTGATAGATTATCAGATATTTGCATTAACAAGTAGTTGAACTGGTGTACTGGTAGTTGAACTGGTGTGCAGTGAGCATATACATAAAATAAACAAACAAAAAAAACCATTCCAGGTTTGTATATGCAGTGTAGTGAAGTATACAAGGACTCCAGAGAAACAGTTTGTTTCTCAAACTATTTCTTTCTTCCTTCTCAAAGTTCCACCCAGCAAACTTCCTAAGTAAGTCACAGAAGATGCCTTTAATGATGATACTCATGTCTGACCTGTTCAGTGAGCAGATGCATTGGCCTATAAACAGTCTACTAAAAAAAAACAATAATCATTTTGTGCTCACTTACCATCCTACAAAAGAGTGGCCAATATAACATTTCAGAAGACACCCCATCCCATCTTAAGGATCCCCCTCTAATCCCCTACAGACGGGACAAAATGATCAAAGACGTGTGTCAACAATGAGATAAATCACACTAGATGTGCTACATGTATGTTTATAAACACTTAAACATCTAGGACAAATGGATCCATTCTCATCACCAGTTCATCATTATGCATTGCACCGTGAGAGTTGTGTCCTGCATTACTTTAGAAATGCAATCAGCTTTACATTGGAGAAACTAAGAGAAGGCGTGATTGTTTTGCAGAACACCTTCAGACCATGAGTATTTATGGCATATGGCTACCGCTTTTAACCAAAGTGATTTACAATTGTGACTGTAAACATCTTGAGCAATTGATGGTTAAGGTTCTTGCTCAGGGGCCCCAACAGAAGCAACTTGGCAGGGGTGGGGCTTGAACCGGCAATCTTTTGATTACTAGTCAAGTGCCTTAACAAACCCTTATTAATAATGATTTATCGCTTCCAGTGGCAAGTCATTTTAATACGTATAGATATTGCATTAATGTCATATCTGTGTGCAAAGCCAGCTGTTGATATGGTAGCAGTTAAATGAATGTAGAAATTCAAAGACTCTCTTAGAACTGATAGAATAAATGTTATGATTTAAACATATACTTTTTCTAATATAAACTTCTTCCTCATCCATCAAGTTCCGCAGCGACCGACCATCAACACACACTACGCATAAAAGTACTGGGATACGTACAGGAGCTTTTATGACATTCTAAATCCGTGGGCATTAATATGGAGTTGGTCCCCCCCTAGAACAGCTTCCACTCTTCTGGGAAGCCTTTCTTCAAGATTTTGGATTGTTTGGAAATTTTGCTCACCCGCCAAGATGGCCTGGTTTGCAACCTTCATTTTCGTTATTCCCAAGTACAGCTCAGTCAGCTTCTTCCACACCATTTGTAAGATGAAGCATTAAGATTTACTTTCACAGGGACCAAAATACCCCATAGCATTATCCTTCTTCAACCAAACTTTACAGCTGGCACAATGCCGTCAGGCAAGAAACGTTCTCCTGGCCTTCAGAAAACCCATACTCCATCAGATTGCCAGGTGGTTGAGCTTCCACTGCTCCAGAGTCCAGTGGTGGCGTGTTTTCCATCTGAGGCTTGGCAATGTGCTTGGTGATGTAAGGCTCAAATGTTGCTGCTCAGCCATGGAATACCATGCCATGAAGCTGCAGTTTCTGTGCTAATGTCAATGCCAGAAGAGATCTGGAACTCAGTAGTTACTGAGTCAGCAGACCATTGGGGACTTTTACGTACTACTTTTACTCAGCAGCCCTGCTTTGTAAATGTACGTGCTCTTCAACTTCATGACCGAGTTGCTACTGTTCCTAAACGCTTCCGATTATTTAAAAATACCACTTATAGTTGATCATGGAATATCTAGGAGGGAAGAAATTTCACAGATTGATTTGTCACAACAGTGGCATCCTATTACAGTACCACCCTGGCATTCTGTGAGCTCTTTAGAATGATCTGCTCATTTACAAATGTTTTTAATGTTTGTCAATGATTAAGAGGTGTACCCCAATGTTTCAGGGCATGCTAGAAAATTTGCACAAAGTCTACACTAACCAAACACAGAACTGTAAATGTGAACAACACACAATCACACAGTAAAAGCTGCTGCTCCTTTGCAAGAAGCAACAAGGATAAAAGAACGCTAACATTTTCATTTGTTCGACCAGATGTGCTTGATGTGACAAGAAGCAGCTTGACACATTTAATGTACAAGAAATAGTTTTGAGTGCCACTTGAAATTTGATATTCGTTTTGTTGCTTGGTGTTGTTCAGCTTCATTCAGCCTCATTCATACCGGACTCACTCATGGGTGTCTCCAGCACCTTACAAACACGGAAAACAGAGTGGCAGCTCTCGCTACAAATTCGCAGGTAATGCAATAACGTAAAAATGAAACTGTATATAATATTTAATTTGATGCTTTAATATTCAAATGAATATTATTTACATTATTTTTTTTGCTTTCATTTCAAACTAAGATTACTTGGTAGTGCAACCTTTATAAACTTTATACCTTTTGTACTGTATTAGGCAAGCAACTGCTAAAACTGTAGTGCAAAAAGTTAGCTATTTGTTACAGAACTACTTTTTGGGAGGGATTTTATTTATTTTTAATACTGTTTTGGAGTCTTTATTTTGTAACACACATTTCTACCTTTTTCTAATTTGAGTGGAAGTAGTTCTGCTAAATTGATGAAGTTGTCTATTGTATTATCTATTTTATAATCTAATTACCAGGTTTTAAATTCATTTGAATGTGGTTCACATACTAAAATAAAAATGTCTTTTAAAACACTCTGAGGAAGTGAAAATTCTAAGAACATAATAATTACTCTCGTAAAACTGCACATTTGTTATTGCTCTGCAAGATGTATTCAGTGTATCCACATAAGAGTAAAGCAGGGATCCTTATTCAGTGCACTGTCAGCTGTGTTTACAATACGCCTGATGTTATCTGATATTAGCCTACCAGGAATAAATGCACACTGTTCTCTACCTGTTATATCAGGAACGTCCTATAATCTGATAGCTAAATGGCTGATATGTTGTGGTCTCAATTTACGGATAATATCGAAGTACATAGAAACTCTACAGCATCCTTACTTTTTATATAAATAACTATTGTAGTGGATTTCCAAGTGGAAGCCCACATTTATGGATCTATCCATCTGCAAATTCTTTAAAACTCAGTATTAAGCCATCTGATATGGTTATGAATTAGTGAGTTTTCCATTTTTTTCCTTCTTAAAATCAAGTTATTATTAAGAATGTTTTTATTTAATCCAAACTTCTACTTCTTAATAAGCTGTGCTTTTATTATTATTAATCTTTTTGTCGACACTTGAGAAATACCTTGGTCGCTTTACCTTACTATGTCAGATCTATCGTTAAATTAGTAATGTAGAATAGTAACTAAGAACACAGGGTGCTGCTTCTTACTGGTTCCATTAATTAATAAGGTAACAGTAGGGGGGGGGAAGAGCCTTTTCTTACACAGCCCTCCAACTAAGGAACAGCCTTCCTTAGTTTTTAGCCTAGATTTGAGTCTAGGCTAAAAACTTACTTATTTAGTTTAGCATTTGGTAATTGATATCTCCCCTTAGATAAAGGTTACAGATCCAGGGGTTCATGGGCAGAGGGTTTTATGTTATACTGAGACGCTGGTGCTGTCGTCCCACCACTGCACACGTTCACTCAAGTTTGCTGACAGTGGGGTGGAGGGATGCCAACGCCTCAGGAGGTCCCCTGGTCTGTGTTACCTTCTGGTTCTGTCCTTTTAGTTAGGCTGTAATAGTTCATTGCCGGAGCTGCCATGCTTCTGAAGTGTCTATATTTTATGTCATATACAAAACTTTCTGTCTTGCTTTACTTTCACCGAGCCAATGGCTATCCTTGGTACTAAGTAAGGATTGACAAGGCTCTCCTGCCTCCTGCCTCCTGCCCCAGACCAACCACCTCCTACTTATCCATAACTTTAATAACTTCGGATTGAATAAAAAAAATTCACCATAACATTTTTGTTCTGTAAATACCAAAGACCTAGGCCTGTTCATTTTGTCCTTCCTGTAACTTGGGATCTAACAACTAAGCACAAGAATCTTACAGATTTTTAGGTATTCTCTGAACCTTTTCTGTTTGTATTTCTTTTACTATTTATCAATACTATAGCTATTTTTCCTTTCAAGTCTGTATAAGCCCCTTCCCATAAGATAATACCAAGTTACAAGCATTTTTCATGATTTCATGGATAGAGACATTTCTAAAGCCTGCATTACGGTTTTCTGCCAGGGAGACGTCACTTTTAAACATAAAAAAATTATCTAAGCTGTTTCAGCTTAAATGTCTTCCTGAATAATACATGTGCTCCTTTTCTGGTGAAACGTTCTCCAAATATCTACCAACCCAATAGTCTGGGCACACTCCCATGATTACAGTGAATTTCTTGGCAATCAAGTAGCCATGGTTACTGTGCATCAGAAAAACCTTTCCTAGGCTTAGACACACAAAGAAGAAAAAAACTGATCTTTTTATTGCTCATCTAGCTTCCCCACAAACATTACATAGTGCGACACTAACAGTAGGAGCCATTTAATATGTAATCTGATCATATGCCACCAACCTGTGTAGCTTGCCCCCATAGAAAGGCTTGGTCTGGAAGGTGATGGCTGCACTGTAGCCTGTCTTGGCGCAGTTGACATTGACCTTTCCACCCAGCTCCACCCAGGGAACGGTGAGGATGGAGCGGGCGTATGCTGACGGCAGACCGAACGTGTACTCTTCTCCATGCTCCAACAGGTGCAGATTACCTGAGAAGCCACATCCCGGCCAAGAATATGAGAAAGATGACGAAACACTTCAACAAACATACAAAGCATGACGATTCATACCATCAACCCCATATATTTTACCTTTACTTTCAAAGCACTGAAAAACAATGTTCTTTGTGAGAACATAAGACCTCCATGAATCAAACATAAAATCTAAAGAAAACATCTACAAAAAATTATAAAAAAAATAAAATCACTGAAGTGAGCAGAATAAAAACACCACCACCCATATATAAAAGATCTCAAGAAGCAAGAATTACCCTCTCCAACCATGGAAACACCGATGGACATGCCCATGAACTTGCTCTTGGTCCACACGTGCGTGTTTACACAAATCAGCCTCTCAAGGCATTCGGCATAGAACCCCGAGACAGGAGGATGGTGGGACACCTGCTCGGCCACAAAACGCAACTGATAGCAGTCCGATGGATCGGATCCCTCTTTCTGAACACCTCCTTGAGATGCTGCCACCTTTGGCACTCTCCAGGAGCAGTGAAACGTCTCGCCAATGATTGGGTTGTACGGCTTCTTGGCGATGGCGCCCTTACGCCCCTCATGAAAGGAAGTGAGGTAATATTCCACGAATCGGACCATGCGTTCCATAGGATTCGTCCCATCAGTGATGGCCACAAAAAGATCTGGGTGGGACATGAAGTCTGCATACATCTCCAGCAAAGAGCGTTTCTCCAGGATAAAGGTAGGGAGGACCACCTAAATGACAGGGATCAGATAATCCAGTAAGATGCAATTAGAAATGCAGTAAAATTACAGAGTGATGACTAATACACACACACACACACACACACACACACAGTTCCCATTTATAACATTCATTATTATTAACACAGAACATTTTGTGAA
>JAOYMR010000006.1:20613085-20633899 GCA_025802075.1 Tenebrosternarchus preto | reverse complement strand
ACACACACACACACACACACACACACACAGTTCCCATTTATAACATTCATTATTATTAACACAGAACATTTTGTGAAAACCAAACTTGGCTTAACCTGCGATACTGTTAAGCAGTGAACTTTGTCAGACTGCTTAAAAATTCCTAATTAGCAGTTCTTCATTTGTGGGGCAGGCTGTTGGGTCAGATTGCTCACCCTGGTGAGGTCCATGCCCAGCTTGAGCTGAGAGAGGAGGTGCAGGATGACACTGCGTTCTTCCTCTACCGCGCCCAGATCCTCTTCTGCAGCCATGACAGTGTCTTCCTGCTCCTCTTCTGCATCAATATCCTCCTGCTCCTAGCAGGTAGATGCACACCGTCAGGATTTGGTTTTTGTTTGCTTTTTTTGGTGGAAAACAGATTACTGTTTGGGTTGTTCATTGTGAATAGGCCTGACATTAGAACTGATATATAATTGAATTAGTATGCATCAGAGTATAGACTATATGTTATTTTTTATTCCAAGAACAGGATGTTTCTCCAGAAACTTATTTAGTTGCTACAAGTAAATGGCTTTACTTTTATTTCACCTACTTATTGTTTTAGAACTTGCTGTTAAACATTTAAATGATTTCTTCCTCCTGACGTTACAAGCCAACATCAATCTTAGCAGTCACAATCACATTGTTTTGAGTCAAGTATACAGTACTTTTTCTCCATTACATCGCCGTCTTGCCTCAAGCAAGAACACTCATCACTCAAACCCTGCAATCACTTCTTTCACTGCTTAAACGTTTTACAGCAACTCACTGCTCCTTGAACATCCAAGTTACAACCACAACATTAAGAGTAAATATTCATTTATTGATCAAATGTATATTTATCTTGCTGGACTTGCATTCCTTTCTTTAATCCATCCATTTTCTCATGGAAACCAACAGACTTTTGATGCATTCTTAATTTTGCAGATTACAACTGACAACTCTGGATGAATTTTTTTTTTTTTTTAAAACCCTGCTACTATTACCTTACATCGTACAGACATTTTAGAGCCCTTCAATTTGAGCTGGACAGCTCCAATGTTGTTGGTTCACATACTGCCAATTTACAGTCACAGATTACAATTTACTTTTTTTAACTTTCTAATTTCATCTGAATCTGTTTTTCTTGGTAGATCTGATTTATTTTGTTATTTAAAATCTTCAAAATTAAACATTTTCAAATGGGGAAGGCTTAATGATCAGGTATGCACCACCTCTGCATACTTAATGTATTTTCAGAACTGAACAGTTACACCAGCAAACCCTGTAACATGACCTGATATGATAAAGCTTCAGTATAAGGTGAATGTCAACACAACACCTGTCAATCATGACAAACTTTCTGCACATTGTTCAAGCTGAACCACCACTGGAACCTCCAAGCTCACCTACACAAATTTACTTTACAGAAACATGTTGTTGCTTCTGGGAAGTCCTCTCACAGTAAATTCAGCTTTATTTAAAAAAAAAAAAAATCCTCAGAGGCCATTTTTTTCAGCCAAAACAGCCAGTTCATTTTACACATTAAAATTTTTATAATGGAACAATAAAAAAAATCACCACATTCAATTGATCAATAAGGGATAAGCAACAGCAACTGGTGTGCTGAAAAGTAAGAGACATGGGGGGAGGGGGGGGGGAATTTTCCCTGTTGCCCCATTACAGGCATACTGAGAGAAACTAGTTTCAGGAAGAGCAGATTTTGTTTCATTTTCCTTCCAGTAACTGGCCCATATGCTGCTTCATTGCAGTATCTTCCATCCAAGTCATCTTACCGACATGTCTGATGGGAGTTTCGAGCCAAAACAAACTCTTTACCAAACAACACATAAAGGGGACAGGTAGGGAGAGAACTAAAACACTTGACCATAATCCAAAGTATAAAACTATGACATATAATCAGTAATATAATTTAAAATACCACAGCTGCTTTGGTAAGTACTGGCTGCAGCCAAAATCACCATCACAATTATGACCAGTCACGGTATGCAGTGAGGAAGAGTGTAAAGCCCATCCTACCGCAGCGATGTCACAGGAGTCCATTTCCACGGTTTCTAGAGTCGTTCCTTGTGTCTTGCCCCCGTCTTTGGTGATGCTGGCCAGGGTACCACCATTCTTCAGGATGTCCGGCAGCTTGGGCTCTAGCCACTCAATGGTTGGCCCTGTTGGGCAAACGGAGCTTTGCTCAGAGGTGCTCATGTCACCAGACCCTACACACAGTGGCGACAGGCCAACCACTGACTCTATCACAACTGCGATCCCAGGTGTCCAGTCACCTCACAATTGTCCTAAAGTTCACATTTGTAACCTGAGCCCAGAGGTTAGCAAGAGCTCACAACTCTGTCTACTGCAGACCTGCTATTTTGCTGGTGGGAAGATTACTTTCACCACGTCTGCAGCTAAAACTTATGAGGGAATCCTGACCTCTTCATCTTACTAGATCTACACTGCAACTAAAATACTGATACACCTCACTGAATGGCAGGCTGTTCATATGCTCCCATCCTTTCAGGGAGGTATAAAATATGTATGCTTTTTAAATGGATCAAATTCAAGCCTGAAAATGCACAGAATTAGAAGGCCATCAATGCTCATCTTATTTCTTCAATAAAAATGCAGACTTGCAGTATATCTATATATATTTATCTGGCAGTAGCTTTGGGGAATTCAGAAAGAAAAAATGGCCTAGCACACCTGCGCTGAATAAGGAAAGGGAGCCACTCAGACAGAAGATCCGTTTATGCATTAGTAACATGGTTTCTTGACAGCGGCACAGGGGCACAATCTGAGGAACCCAGCAAGCGGCTCACTTGGGTGACGCCCTCAAAGCTCTGGTTACCTGCACTGGCCTATCAGAGGCAGATACAATTCCTCATCCATTATACAACTATATTCCATTCCATCCGTAGCCAAAGCCCCAGGTCATAAATTCTACAGATAAGAACCTGACCTTGGATTAACTGATTTGTTATCACAGACAAGTGAGACATGTTGTATGATGGAACTGTAAACCAGTGATGCTTCGGTGATGGTTTTTTGTTGTATATTTCACATAGAGAGCCTGGGCTGTGAAAGCCTTTCTTTTTTTTTTTTTTTTTACTGAACTGGTATTCGATGTCATCTTAAATGTCTTGATTAAACATAGAGATTAAGGACTCCAACACACTGTGCGATTTAAGGTGTTCAGTAACTGTCTGGTAGTGAATTTAAATAAGACTTTACTCAGTTATCAAACTGCTTTGCATTAATTATTCAAAGATTAACAGTGATCTTACACAGGCCATTTTATCATCCTTTTAAATAAGCACCATGACGCATATGCTTAGAACACAGCAATCAGCAATGGACCCAACCCCACACACACGTGTGTGTACTTTTTGTTTACTTTCTAATTTAATTTGAGCCTGTTTTTCTTGGAAGGCCTAATTTATTTTGTTATTTGTTATTTACAGTCATATATATTCGTTATGCCAATTTCTACCCATCATCAAAAAACGACTACCAACCCTTGAGGGTTCTGCCAAGCTCATGCTCGTTCCAAAACACGTGAAGCTAAGCACTGCAACTTTTTGAACTGCTGCCCGTGATCCAACACACTGAGGAACTCAGCCAGCAAGCGTGACATTGGCTAGTATCACTGTGATTGACAGGGAACAGAGTAATGCCCGTCCCTCCCACCATGAACCCTACAATAGCCATTAAAGGAGCTACAAAAAAACTATATTCAAACAGCTGAGATCAAGCTTTGCTGATATTAGTATCCATTTTTGTCTTTGCTATCCAAATCAATACAATATGGACATGTGAATCTCATTTTGGATCAGTATTGTCTAAAGCAAATAAATCACCATATAAGCAATTTCCCGTCACCTCCAAGAGGAACCTTCTGATGTGCCACTTGCTGAAGCTGTAGGATATGAAGGCAGTCACTGAGGCAGGTCATGGTGGCCAAGGACGTGGCTTTGAGCAGCAGGAGATCCTGGTCCAGAGGGGAAGGACCATGGCTGGTCGGCAGCCCCTCAATGCACTGCACCATGTCTCTGTGCTGACCCTGTGCTTGGCTCATCATCTGTATAAGGGACAAACAAACAAACAAAAAAAACCATTCCCTTCAGACAAGGATTTTCAATATTTTCAATGTGCCTGATGCACATTAAGACATGGGCCCTCTAATCACAGGCAGCTAGCAGAATTCTTATTGTGTCATTAATGTTGCATAAAACTGCACAAAGTGGCCTCACCTCACGAGCCTCCACCAGGTGGTCAGGCAGCAGTGATCGCTTGCTGGTGTAAGCCATGGAACCACGGTGGAGCTGAGTCAGACTCAGGAGGGAACCAGCATTAGGGTTGAGGCGCCGCTGGGAACCCGGGGAACTGGCACTGCCCTGAGACGTTGTGGACAGACTGCGAGTCTTTAATGGTGGATTTGTCTTCAGAATAAAAGTAAAGGGTATAAGACTGGCCATCATACAGGGACAAAGAAGGGCAAAAATTACTGTACTTATACAAACTAGGAAAGCTCCAAATATGGATCCTTACCCCATCTGTTACTAAGACTATCTGGACCTGTGAATTAGCCAGGGTGTTACTGAGTTGAGCTGTAATAGGAAAAAATTAACTATTCACAGAGAACACTATAGCTTCCATACCTTGCCCATGGCTTCCGTGTGATGCTGTGTACATATCTGCAATCTGCTCACCCAGTGCTGTCTCTCTTTTGCATCAGTAGCTGAGAGGACCATATACAAAAGTGCTTATTGCAAATCCAGTTTACTGTGATCAAAAGAGCATTAATAAGTATCCTAATAAACATGCAACCATGATTTTCATTCATTTAAAAACAGCAGCAACACGTTCCCATTAATGAATAACAGTAGTTTACAAGAAACAAAAATGTATTAGTTTTGAAGCCAGTACATAGTTATAATGGCAAGGATATGTAGGAAAGAGTGTTATTGTTTCACTGGATTGTTCAGCCATGCACTTATGAAATGTACAGAATCTGCCGATTAAGCATTAATGCTGCTGACTTAAGTGATACAAGTGTTAGAAAAAGGGAAGATAGAAGGAGACAGATAGAGAAAATACAAAACCAAAAAAAAAAAAAAAACACCAAATCACCTCGGAGTTTGTACTGCTCCCCGCTGATGGCATTGACAGTGAAAGTGTGCGAGTCCTCATCGCTGGGGGAGATAACTGCGCCTGCTAAAGGTAGAGTGCCTCTGGGCTTCTGGTGCCGAGACTGTTCATTCACAAAATACTCGAGCAACCCTGCCTCATTGTTGAGTACAAAGAAGCTACAGAGAGCAGAGAAAGTCAATTGTCAGACAAATCCAGATAAGCCCACTTCACAATGTCTCACATTAGTTATGCTGATGCTCAGCGCTGAAATAAAATGTCTATTTGGTGAGAGATCTGATCGAGTACTCACCGATACTGCCATCCAGTTACCAGATTTGTATATTTCATCAAATACCCATCCACATTCTCCATATGATCACTTCAATTAGTAAATAAAAAAGGAAAACATTAACAGTTCAACAGTTCATACTTGCTTAGCAATATCTACCTACCTTCCATTAGATTAAACACAAAAACAAAAACAGTATTTCCACATAATAATAATAGTTTATAAAATAGAACTCTCGATATGGATTATGGCTCGGTAACTAGCTAAACATAAGTCTCTTTAGTGGCTAACACACGAGACTGAACTCAAGAGTCTTTTGAGACCTATGGCCGTGGACACACCTAACCTAGCTCAAACAGCTACACATTTTATGAAAGGAAAAACTGTTGTTAAAACATCCGTGCAAAATAAAATTGGTGACTTAATAAACATTGACGCTCTGCGACTGGATTGGACCTGACTTAGAAAGAGTGGGTGGCTAATGGCTAACTAGCAGCGTTATCATCAAACATCATAAGCAATTGAAAGTCTACCTGTATTGCCAACTTTTTGAGTTTGTCCTGAAGGACCCTTGTGTGGCGCTCTGGGCGTGAAAATCTAGCTTCCCTTCACTTTCAGACATTCGTATTGATGTTGTCTCAACTTGCATTGTCGCTAGCTAGCCAGCGGTGGCCTCTCACAAGAGACAAGCAGAGATTAGGTGAATATTTGCGGAGCTAGCTAGCTAGCTAGCTTGTAGCTAACACTACTAGTGTTTGTAGCAAAAGAAGTCTTCTAACTATCAAGCTAAGCATTTATAGACAGCTATCGGAACCGAAATACAACTCGAATTGTTTGCCCTTATTTATGTTCTTTCAATTTTACATGTCCAAATGGCTGAGTATCATAAATGCATTTGTGAAAAAATGTTTATGCCCCGTTTCAGCCCTGTGCCACCATGACAGAACGTGAAGCATCCAACCCGGTCATGTGATATGGTTCTTGCACAGGTCGCTAGCACATTTCCTACGAACATTTCTTAAGATGTATCGTACAAATATTTTTTTTCGTCTCCTTTGTTAGACATGTCTTTGGGTGTAATGGTTTTTTAATTTCTAAAATTATTTAAATGTGAAAGTTTATCTTTAAAAACATCAACTCTGTTGCTGGAATATCCTGCGATTTTCACGCCAAAATAAAAGTCCATATTAGTATTATCATATTACAAAATATAATCCATGTTATAATTTCTCTCTTCAAATTTGCATTTTGAAAAAAAAAATACTTGGATAATTTTGAAGACATCTTAAATCTGAAAATAAGTTAAAAAAAAAAAAAGGAAAAAGATTTATGTTTTGTGCAAGAAGAAAACATTTTCTTCAAAATGCAATATTATTAAAAGTGTATCCTGATGTCCGGAAGGTATTAAAACGTCAGCACAAACATTTATTCCCAGTATGATTTTACAACCAAGAAATTCTTTTATCGTTTTGCCCCAATTTATCTATTATTTTTCTAGTGGAATCTTTTAAAACTTTTATTTTGACAGTGTATTTGACAGTTGTATTTTGGCAAGCGTGGATACAGTCACAATACTGCTGCTAGCCAGCAAGCTAAATGTATAAACAACTTATTGTCTTAATGTTTTACCGTCATAATAAATATTTTAGTTACTCTTAACATCATCTGAAAATATTGTTCTAACATGATTTATTCGATGTTAACAGCACCATAACAAAACAAAACAGAGCCCCAGAAGCTTTCAAAATAAAAGTCAATTTTGCAGCATCATTACGCAGTACATTGCTGTCATTCACTTAAACAAATGGCACAGGTTGTATTAAAAGTCAGAAACAACTTTTCTAGAGAAAAAAACCATTTATTTATTATGAAAACAAAAAAGAAACACACTTTAATGTGTTAATTTGTTCCACAATGTGGTGCGGTTTTAAATGCTGCCATCATAAGGTACATTATTAACTAGAGGAAATCAGTACACATACTGTCGCCATTATACAAACTGCACAACATATGAATTTATCCAAAATGCAAAATGGAGCAGGGAGTAATTCAATGAGAAAACCAAAGATGCTTACTGTGTACGAAACCTTATGCATAGAATTTTCTTTGGTCTTTCACACATTTAGTTTCTCTCCATATGTGTGTCTGTCTTCTATGAGCTTCAGTCCATCTATGTCCATTTATCCAAGATCTCTGTTCTCAGTGTTATTTGGCATAATGTTTTTCATTATTATTATTTTTTTATTCCTGAATGTCATGTAATATGAGGTGAATGGAGATCATGTGAATCTGAAGGCAATGTTTTAAAATTATGAATTGTAAAAATAACATGGGCTGTTGAGCTGCAGAGACAGCCATATAATAAAAAGAGTTTTTTAAGTGTTAAATTCCAAATGACAAGATAATTTAGTGCAAACAAATGTTTTAACTGTGTCCAGAAAACAGATTTCAAATGTGTCTTAAAGAAAAACAGGCAGCCTTTAATTTGATAAGTACAGGACACAGATATGTGAATGCAAAACACGATCTACCCTGAGATATAAAGAGGGGCATTAAATTTCTTCCAATTTTACTGTGAAATGCAACACAGAAGTCCAAAACAAATACTGGAATGGGTGATGCACAGATAAAACCCCAGAATGTATAAAGAAAATGTGTTCACAGTAAATATCACTGATAATCTTTTACATAAATTCTGGATGAATATCTATGTCTGCAATGACATTTCAGTGTACAGTAATCTCAAGAGCACATATTTGAATCACTGGCGAAGGGAAAGACTTCCAGCCCATTTAAATTAGTTTCACATAAAGAAAACAAAAAAAAAAAGGGGGAAAACATTACCAAAATGTTTACATTTACCATTAGCTTGTCTTTTGACACTCAACCTAAAGATAAATAAAAATTCAAACACATAAAAGAAAATATAACAATTTCCTAGAGTTAAAAGACTTCTACAAAGGACCTCCAGGACATCATGGTCACAACAGTGTTTAACCCTTTAACTAAAATGGAAAGGACCTCCCTCAGTTCAGCAGAGAAATAAAACATGTACACATACAGTGACCTGGACCTCAACTCCACACCACCTTTATAATATAAATCAATTACCCAAAGGTAGGCATTCTGGTGCATTAGAAATTCCTGTCCCTGACTTTATTAGGAATGGACCTCTGGGACTATACGGGTCATTCAGTCTATATCTTAGTGCAGGGATTCTATATTAAAACACTGCACTGCATTGACATAAAAAGCCTTAAGAATATAACTGCTTAATTTTTGTTTATAGAAAAAAGCTAGTGTTGTTTTCTGCATTTCATAATATCATTTTAGCATATCACCCGTTCTCAATGCAGGCTTCACCTCCAGCAAGAATATAAGCTGGGGGAGGAAAAAAAACAGTCATCCCAAACTACCAGATTACAAATTACAATTGGGTGTACACTATGTGGTATAGAATTAATAATATGCTCCTAACATCACACATTAACATTGGTTAATAAGTGCAAGATGCCATGTTTGATATAAGTTTTCAGTACTGTACAACTAGTGTTTCTGAGACTTTAGAGGAATATTCTAGAATTTTTCAATCTAATCTATAACCACCATATCTGAAGCACATGATCAGTTGCCATAGACAGTAATTTCAGAATGTTTCCCTGTTTTTAAAAAGAAACAGAAAACTAGCTTACTGACAAAATAACACACAAAAAATACTTTCTAACAATAAATGGCTTAAAATGTTACAGAGATGATAATGTCTTAACAAATCTGTTATTGTAGTTTACCAAATCTGTTATGTAATATCCATTCATAATCATGCAGAATTGTGTAGGCTAGTGGAATTGCACTACCACAGATTATTTTCTTTGGAAAAGTTCATTTTTTTGATTAAGAAATGTATAAAAGCATACTATAAATACACAGGTTTCACAAAATGTGCTGCATCTCCAACAGCAGTCTCTAGATTTCCTTTAAGTAAGGGGAAACATTTTGTAATTATTGTGGAAATAATTCATTCACTACAGACATAGTGAACAGATATCATGTTGAATGCTGGAATATTCCTTTAATGAATGACTCCTACGGCTGAAATAAAAATACATAAAATAAAAGGATAGATAGATGGATGGATGGATGGATGGATGGGTGGGTGGATGGATGTTTTTAGCTATGGCTAAAAAAACAAACGACGAAATGATAAACATTTAAATGTATCACTGTGGTCTTCTGCCTGGTAGTCTATGATGTGAATGAACAATGAAACAATGCAGTTTTTTGTGCAAGATGCAATGAAAGTCAATCACAGCAAATCCAAGGCAATGCAAAAAGTGGGAAAAGCTAAAAACAGAGACAAAACAATATAGTCCACTAAGAGAGACTTATTTACTGATTGCCACTAAACACTGTAGTTCTACTGTAGTTCATTCTACTGTAAAACTGATGTAATCTGGGTTTTCAAATTAGTGCATTTTGTAGTGCTCTACATCACACTGGTTTGACAATCTCTGCAAAAATAACTAAAATAAAAACTGCATTTTGGCAACCCAGAAATTTAAGCAAAGACAAGATCATCAAATGAAACCTCATAGTAAACATAGTGGGCCCATGATAACTGCATTTATAGAGCTACTTAAACTTTGTTTTTTTTTTTAAATAAAACAATAATGGGGTTATTTTAAATAGAACTTCTCACAGTACATGCTGACTAAAACAAAACTGCAACATTCAAAGTACCACCACCATTATAGTTATAGCTCACACCTCCTTACTTTCCAGAGGTTTCTCTGAATTTTCTGAGCCACTTCAAACACATCATAATTCACATTCACAGATCTACAATAAATTAAGCATTGGCATTAAACTTCTTTAGTCAAGAAAATGAAAAAAACTATACACATACATACACACACACACACACACACACACACACACACACACACACACTCCACAATGCTACATGTATGTCAGAAATTTGAAAATAACACAAATTAGCACCAGCATTTTATGGTCGTCCACTGCACTCCACCGACTTGTACGTCTATGGCTTCTTGCCTGAACTACTGCTGACTGGAAGCTGCTATGTCCACGAAGCAAAGTACAGTCAATGGCTTTTTCCATCCCTCGTTAATAACACTCACAAAGACCTTCATGTTCAAAGGGAAGTACTGAGAGCTGCTATCCCCACTAACGAAAGAATCTCAGACAGAAGCCTATGGCAGTGACTTGCCTGTGTCCTCCCCTCCCTGACTCGGTGAATGTGGCAAACTTCAGCTCCTCACACAGAGGACGAAGCCTGCCAGCAATGGAACAAGGTTGAACAGCAGTAGCCACAGAGTCACCACCAAGCCAGGAGAGCTGGAGCAAGGGTCTGAGAAGAACAATGTGATTCGGCAGCACGTCAAGTAAACGCTTTTCACATCAATCGTTTCACTCCTTGCAATCTCATTTCCAAACAAATCCAGCTGAGCTGAATAACATTATCTGAAGTGTTAGCATCTGGGAGCAGAAGAAGATGGAAACTGGAGCTTACCTATGTTTGCACTGCGATTAGTGCTGATTGGAGGGAGTTCATGAAGGAGGGGGCAGTGACTGCAGAACTGGGAGCAAGCAGGACAGATCAGCTGGCCACGGTACACCCAACCGTTCATCTTCACATTCACACTGAGCAGTTGCCCAGCGCTCACGCACAGGAAGCTCTGGTCCTGCACCCACACCAGTAACCCTTCTGCTGAGCATGTCATCTGTGAAACAACCAACCAGCACGCGAAGCAGCTCAGGCAGGGACTGAATATGCACATCCTCAAAGGACTTTCAAATCTCAACATACATTAGAATACAGCGTGAAAAAGTGTTTTAAGGTGTTATCTATCTTGATCATTCAATATTTTCATCAGTAAAGCAGTTTTAAAAAGACCAGCAAGAGGAGAGAAGATAAATCTATGATGTTTCCATCTCCCCCCCCCCCCCACCTTATAGCAGCCACTACCCCAGTCTGGGTAGCTCATACGTTTATTACACTGCTCCATGACAAAGGCTGACTTCTGGTACAGGCAGAGAGAGTTGGGCCCATACTCCTCTGCTGCATAGTTCCTCCATGAGTCTGGCTCAGTGAAAGACATAAGAAAACAATTCAAACTAAGGAGCTCTGTTATCTTAATTTACAAACTCAAGAAAAAAGATGAAGATAAGAATTTAGACAGTGCCTTTGTTCTCTAAATGTTTTCAATTATCCACTGTTCCAGCACAAACTCCAGCTTTGAGTAATGTTGCCTGCTTCAAGATGCTCTTGGTAAAGTGTCATACTCGGTTACTAGGCATTATTTGATTATGCTGTGTAAAATAGACTTTAGTGCAGGGATTCTATATTAAAACACATTATAGTGTAATATCAAAATCTGTCATTGCATTATCAATAAGTGGAAAAATGTTCCCACACTATTAATTCTTTCCTTCAAGTGATTTGAAAAAATCTAGGTCAATTTTAGATTGCAGAGGTCTAACCAAGCATATATACTTTTTTAAATACAGAGCATAACCAGTGCTTTGCAGAAACCTACAAAGAGCATCAACAAATGTGACAAAGTTGTTGAAAGTCATGGCACCTGGCTGGTTTGCCTGGATCCTGCAGTAGGAACTGCGCTGGTATTCTCCACTCAGGTGCCAGCTGAACTCCTGGCTGAAGGGGCAGAAGTCAGCAATCTCCACTGCACCTCCATATGAGGACAAATCCTCTTCTGACACTCCAGGGATGCTGTCAAAGTACTGAGGAAGAGAGCACAGGCAATCAGGCAATTTATTTTGAAAATATGATTATTAAGTGTATTAGGCAGGTTTACCATGGAAAGACAAACCCCAAACACTGTTTGAGGGTGGATACTGGTGATCTAAACTTTATTTAAAAAGAATAAAATGGATCAAAGTTGGAAGATATTTAAAGAACTCATCTGACTCTGACCTTAGTAAATGGCAGTATATATACATATATTATTATTTTATGTATATATTTTTACCTGATACTCGAAGGGAAGAGGATGAAGGTATTTCTGCAGGTTGCACACAGCCACAGCTAACTGGTCCTGCCTGCAGGCCAGCTGCAGTGGAGTCCCCCGCACAGAGTCACAGTACGGGGCCAGGCTAGGACTCCTGTGCATGACATTCACAAGCGTCTCACAGTAAAACCCCTGTTACAGGACTTTTGTTGACCTCTCCATCAGCTGAAAGCATAGTGAAGTTCTTGCATCTTCATACTACAGTCTGGTTTCACTCTACGTCTGAGGAAATCTATTAGACTGTAAGCTTAACTTAAACAAAAATGTATACTGGGAAATATTTGATTAGTAGTTGAAAAGACATAAGCCAAATAATAAAGCTGAAATGAGACCACTGGGCAAAACAAGTCATATGAGTTACATTATTTGGAGTTCCAGATATGAGGTGTAAGAGAGGAATTCAGGAATCCAGTATGTAAAAGAGCTTACGTCAGGCGTTGATGGTCGATCCAGAATTTACAGCTTTTCATCACAAAATCACAGCCCAAGTCTTTGCCCCATTCCAGTTTCTCTGCCATACTGTAGTTGGCTGTGTACCACCTGACACACAAAAAGGTCCATCATTAGTGGAGTGATATGCAATACATGAAAAATCCATTAAAATCGAACACCTGTTGAGCATCTTTCTTCTTGGCCACACAGCCCAGCAAACCAGACCTTTTACTGCCCTGTTTTCTGTTACCCCCTTACCTTGTACTGACATCTTATTATCATAACTGTGATGATCAACACTAACTATTCTCCAGGATTATGATAATGTATGTAATACCGCAAACAAGTACTAATTGGTACCAATTGGCGAGTTTAACATCTATTTTTGGCTATCTTTATATGTTATCCATTCTATCTTTATATGTTACAAATTCTATCTTTATATGTTATCCATTCTATCTTTGCATGTTATATCCATTCTGTACAACTTTGGTAGCTCCTCTTACCCTGTATCTTCCATTATAGCCAGTGTGATCCTGGAAAACACTCTGTTCTGAGTATGAGATCCAGTCATGGCTTCATTCTATTGTTGGGAAAAAACATATCCAACTAAAAAGTTGAATATAATAATAATAATAATAATAATAATAATAATAATAATAAATCCATTAATACTTTTTATTCTTTTTGCCCTGCTGTACCTCCAATAAGCGCTTTTCCCAGTGGTTCAGCTCTGTCCCTACACCTCCCTGATTTTCCAGTTCCATGCCCTCCAGAATAGGGCATTTGAAATGTCTTTGAGCTTCTGCCTAACGAAGTGTTAGAAACATTGAAAAGACCACGCAAAAACTCCTAATGCATGGACTTACAAGTCTAGAATAGAAGATGCCTATAAAGAGATTTTTTTTAATACTCACTACAACACGTGGGGTGACCATAAGATGAACCTCATGTCGAACCATGTGACCACCACGGATGTCCCACAACCGTGTCGCCCGCTTTATGACCTTATCACTCCACTGGTAAAGTCCCAGACTAAAAGAGAATAAAACCTCTGCAATAAAACTGTTCACAGTCGTCTTAAATGAACAGAATTCAAGATCACATCTGTGGCGTAAACATTACGTAGCATCAGAAGACACTCTTTCCACTCTTTCCATCATTTACCTTTCATTGAATGCCGGCAAGCCACTAGCAAAGCGTGGCGTCAGTGGTTTGCCGTCATCGTCATGGTAAAACGCAAACAGCCCAGCCGAAAAGCCCTGTCCAAAAACCAAAGACTGATTACAAACTGGAAAAAAAAACAGCTAGACAAGGCCAGTTTACCCAAACCTCCATTCACAGCACAGCATTCTTCCGACATCTGAAATCTTTGAACGAAGTCTGAGGCACAGCTAGCCAAAAGATTAGCCCAGCATGTACCTTGCAATTGTTAGTTAGAGTCGCAGTCCTTTAGGTCTCCTTTTCCACTTATATTTGGTTTTTAATGTACATTTAAGGATTAACACCTCTTTTTAACATTACCCTTGAGAACACATTATTTTTATTAACCAGGTCCTGTGTGTCAGGGCTGCATATCAGCTTCATCTCTGTCCTAGTGATGAACCATCTACCAAAAGTCCACCCATGAAATGCATAAAGCAGGGTCTGAATTGAAGACACAATACTAGTGTCTCATTCTCGTCTCTGGTAATGAATATGTGGTAATATGTAATCATGTATCTATGATACAGAAGCAGGGCACAGTCAGTGTGCTCACCAGTGCGTGTATGATCTCATGTTTTACAGTAGATAGCATCCCCTCGAATTCCTGAAGTTGAGTTGAGATCATATTTGGACACAAATTAGCATATCCAGCAATGGGCCTACAAGCAAAAACAGCAGGGAATGTACACATGCATCACAAGCATTTACACGTGACAAAAGAATGCAATTAAGGAACGCCAACACTATTTTCAATTTTACTCTTAATGACTCTTCATTTTATATTAAGCCTCTATTTCTGATACTCAGGACAATTTAAAATCAGCAATTAAAACCATTTAATGGGAGACTTTTAAAGTGTCGCTCTCTTTGTGTTTACCTGTCCAGTTCTGCCTCCAGCTGGCAATACGCTGCGTATGCCACGATGTTCTCCTGTCCACAGCGCTGCGTTGTCACACCACTCACATACAGCAGGAAATCTGCACTGTCCACACCGTCACCGTCCGGGGGCCCCACAGGGCCACACGACTTCCCTGTCTCACTGCAGACCCTGCATTGCTGCACAACATGAATGTATCTTAATCAGTTCGGCTTTGCTCATAAGAGATTTAACACCGCATAATAGAAGAAAGGCCAGGTAAAACTAGCTTGTATCAAGAGTATTCAGAATGTTTCAGCTGCCATTTATTTTCCTCAACCTCATCTCATTAAATATTGTCAGTTCTGTCTAGTCTCATTATGTACAAAAGGTTAATCAGCATATGACCTCAGCAATAATCTAATCAAGGTTAGACACTGCTTAATATTAATAATATGGTCATCCAATGGAAGACTGAATGGCACAAATGTACTGCAAAAAAACTGCAAGGTCCAAACATGACCTTGTGCCTTCATAAGGCAATTAATACCTCTACCATAGACAATAAACATCTCTACCACAAAATTAGCTGCACACTGTAGAGGCTTTCTTAACTGCAGTAAAGGACTAACCTGCAAATGTTGCTCAGGTACAATAACTGGTCCACATCTTGTGACATCTGCACAAGCTCCTTGGCAATAACGATGAGGGTCATCTTTCTTTCTCAGATATTGATTTGTTGCACATTGTCTAATCAAAAGAAACACTGCATAAAACAACTATATATCCTGCACGAAGATTACGTGACTCCCCTGGTGCCAAAACTGTATGATATGTAGTTTAGAATTCTAACAATATTGTAAGAATAGTTCATCCATAAGTAGGACCAGACCTAAATGGGAGAAGCATTACCTGCTTAGTAACACAGGGCCTGTCTGTCTGCGCACTCTGAAAGCCCTCTGAAGATAATCAGTGGCTTGCGGGAAGAGCTTTTCCTGTGAACAAAGCAGGACAGAACAATAGTATTATTCACATGCTGAATAAAGATGCATTTGACCCTCATTATAGAAAGACATTTGATACAATACTAATAGCACACACAGAAATACCTTTACAAGGGTGCTCTTGTCCTTATCTAGCCTAGAAGGGAAACAAAGAGACACTGTAATAAAGACACAATGTACTCAATACAGCGCCATAAAATCTTGTATTAACATTTTTACACACGTAGGGCACGACTTACGCATCCAAGCTGGAGTCGTAAACAATCTGGACCTTTAACTGCTGCTCAGTGCTTCTTTTAGTCAGTCTCCCTGGTTTCAGATATACCTCATGTATCACCTAAAAGCAGAGTCAAATGAGTGTCCGAGAAAGTCCTTTTCTTGGTAGAAGAAATTATCACGTGAGTGACTGGAAGGCACTGACAACAAACGTGTTACTGAATGAATTGCTATTTGATGGTAACGAACGGATATCAGCAGTAACAGAAGAATGCAAACAAAATCACGTTTGGAAACTTTGCATATATAGAAAGGTTCTGCCTAGAATACCAACGTACTGAGTTAATTACATCGTCAATTGTTCAGTGTTTTAGAACACTGCGATTCGGTTTAGAGGATTGAGTTTTACGTAGTTCTATGTAAATGCGCCTACAAGCAAAATATTACGGCATTTCGCCGCTCAAACGAACGCACCCAAAGTAAAGAGAAAGGGAGTATTTCACTTTTTAGAGCTTTGTTGTAGACACTGTGAAACACTGTTGTAGACAATTCTGAGAAACAAATAACCAAAATCAGCATATACGTATATATGTAATGAGTATACTGATTCGCCTAAAGGTGGTATGACTTAATTTGGATTTATGGCCAAACGGTACAGTAGAATCTGCTCAGACTTGCACTGATAATTGCAAGGTCCTACCACCCTTGAGTGGCAGCAAAACTGTTTTGGCATTATGGGACAGTTCTAAGTACATAACCAAAGTCACCATATATGAAAGGTGGCATGATTTTAATATGGATTTATGAAAACAGAACAGTGGAATCTTCCCAAAATTTCTAATAGCAAGAGACTTACTACTCTTGACAGGCTGTGGAAATGTTTTCAGAATTATGGGAAAAATTAATAGAAACAGTCATAATTTTTCTAAGCCCTATTACAGATATTAAGACTTCAATATGAAACAATGATACCACAGAAACTGCCAAATCTTGCATTATACCACAAAGACTATTACACTTTTGTTGGCAGTGGAAAAAGTTTGCTATTATGATACAATTCTGAGAAACAGCTAATATATATATATAAAAACTAGTAGAGTAGAATCTTTTCAAACTTGAACTCTTGGCTGGCAGAGGCCCATAGGGTTTTGGAAGTCAAACCCTATGATAAACATAATGGCAAAATTCTCAGAAATATTACAGTGATGCCTGAAATTATTCATATGCATTGAAAATTTTGACTTAAAGTTACTTTTATTCAACCAGCAAGTTTTTTTGACCGGAAATGACACAGGTGTGTCCCAGAAGATAATAAAAGATGATGCACAAGAGACATCATTGTGGGAAAAAATATTTTGACGTTAGACACTGTGGAAAATCTCAGAGGACGTGGTCGAAAAGCCAAAAGCGACACCCGAGCTGTCCAGGAGGATTGTGAGAGAGGTGAAAAAGAATCCAAGCATCACCACCAAGGCCATCCTGGTAAATCTGGGTGGCAACATCTCAAGGCAGACAGTCCAATGGACACTGCTGGGTTCCACAGACACAGAGCAAAGAAGACACCACTGAAAAGGCACACACAAGTCTGATTGGCCTTTACAAATGCTCGTCTGGACATAAAATTATAGTCAGATGAAACTAAAATTTTGGCCACAATAATGTATCCTTTATTTGGCATAAAAAAGGAGATGCTTTCAACCCTAAGAACTCCATCTCCACTGTCAAAGATGGTGGTGGGAACATAATGATTTGGGGGTGTTTTTCAGCCAATGGACCAGGGAACCTGATCACAGTAAACAGCACCATGTGTCATTTCTGGTCAAAAGAAACTTGCTGGTTGAATAAAAGTAACTTTAAGTCAAAATAAGGAAAGCCATATACAGTTATTTAAATATTACTAATTGTGTTTAATGTATTCATACAATATCCATTCAAAGTATACATGCCAACAATGTGTGCTTCCACGCAGAAATCTTCATACATTATACAGTTATATTATTAAAGTAACTATATTTAGCCGTTATTGTGTGGGTTGAGCGCTAGGAGCTTAAGGTTTAAGTTTTATCCATTATTTGCTCACTTTATTCAAATAAACAATATTTTGAATATTGTTTTATACAAATTCGTGTCAAAAGCAAAGCGCTCAAAAAATGAGTCTCCTTTTCTCTCTGCTTTAGGGGCGTTACCTTGCGCTGAGCGGCGAAATACCGTAATATCGAACATATTTCGGCGCTTTCAGATTTAAATCGCGGATGACTTGACAGTGAAAGGCTAAGCTTGACCCTGGTCAGTTACCGAATTAGACGAAACTGCAGTGTCAATGATAATTCGCATAAGTCAGTAACAAACGAGATATCTAGCTAGTTTTCTTGTATTTGACTCGATCGTCTACTGATAGCTAGATTGACACTCGGCTAGATAGTTATCTAAGCTAAGTTTGTGGGACCTGTAATTTTAGTACAAAAAAGAGCTCGTAAGAGTGAACTTACTTCTGACGGCAAGGGCACTTTGTGGTTACATGTGTGACAGTGTGCGCAGAAAAGCAGAAATGAAAGTAAACAAACGCGGCTAAGTGATCCAAGGAGCTTCCAGCAGCCGCTTAGACCAGTCGCCATCATTTAACTGCAGCTGGCAAACTCCCGACGTCCAAAGCAAATATTCTTTTGCTGCCCACGCAAACCCTATTGTTTTAATATTCATACCTCAAACAATGTGGTGGATAGCAAATCTGTACATTCGATAAGTCATAATACATTCGCATTGCATATGCCATTCATTCAGCGGACAACTCGCCCAGATTCAATGTAAAAGCTGCTACAGTACAGCAATGGAAGGAAAGAGGAAAGAATATTAGGTAGAGATGTTTTCATAATAAAAGTCGATTTAATTCAGTCATATTTTCTTCAAAGAAATCAGAAAATATTATTATTTATTATTTAAAAAATAATTTTGTTAAGCGAAATGTCTATGACAAAATGTCAGATTTATTTGTATATATCTTTTTATATTAGACATTTCTTTCCATATGCTGGAAAAATAACGTTTCAACCATAAAGAACCTTCTGCAATAATTCAAATGACAACAAATCGATTCTACCATTTGTCTACCATTAAAGTTTATAAAGTTAATATCACAATTGTAGACTGTATTACAGAAGAATATTGGCCAGTAATAAGCATATCATAAAGCAGTAGTAAACAGTATTAACCAATTAAGCTCCACTAAATTAAAGAAATCATGACAGGAATTACAACAAAAGGGGATGTGCTGGGGATGCAAAGACATCTGATTACAGATGGCAGATTCTCTGTGTAGATGTGGAAAACTGTATAATACTGCAAAAGCAACCTATATCAAATGCTAATATGTTTTCAGCTGACTCCCTGATAAAGCCCTTGTTCAAAACATGTCTTTAATCAATCAATTAAGATGAGCCAATAAATAAAGTACTTTTAAACCCTGATTTCAATTTAAGACAAGTTGCCTTAGTTTTCTTTCCTGTTCTTTTAAAGTAGCCATATGTATCGTGATTCATTAAGGACAGCAACTATTGGTTATGGTTGAAAAATAGCAAAATATGTATAATTTTCTTCCACCAAAGTAAAACATGAAAATATGCAAATACAGAAAACAGTTACTATTGTTGGCAGTTCTTGTTTAATTTTAATTGTATTTTTGTATATATGAATAACAGTATTTATGGTATGAACTAGTAATGTATACATGCGTACATTAAAAATATTCATAAATAATCTACATAAAATCAAATCACTTATTTCCTCTCATGTTTATCATATAGATTATCACCTGTTATGTTTAAGTATTATTAATTACTCTTTTAGTCATTTTTGATACAAGTTCTAATAATTCTACATGCAATCTAGATATACAATTTTGTATAGAGTAAATAAGAAGCAATTTTTTAAAAGTGCTAACATGAGAAAAAAAAATCCAACTTCATGTGTGGAGTGTCCATCTATTCTGAATCACAGTGTGAGTTTTCTTCAAAATGCTGTAAAAAGAGTTAAACTTGTGAATGAGACAACATCACCTTTATCACATATTTTACTTAGAAAACTTGTTTTACCACATTTGCATCTGTTTTGACTTGTCTTTCTTATACCAGATACCAGGTTGTAGTTTTAGTGATATTTAAATATCTGTGGTCTCACCTTGCACAGTCTAGCTGCTTCAGGCTTGCTCCTTTCTGTTTCATCTACTAATGTTTTCCATGCCCATGGTGGTGAAAAAAACCATGCCCATGGTGGTGCCCATGCCCGTGGTGGTGCTCATGCCCATGGTGATGCCCATGATGCCCATGATGCCCATGGTGGTTATTAAAGTAGGCATGACCTCCATGCCCATGCCATCCTTGATAAGGCCCTGGGCCCATGGGTGGCTGGACATATGCTCCTGGTGGTGGAGGTGGGTAGGTCATGTTGTTGAAAGGATGTCCCCATGCACCTGGCTGCTGTGGATAGTAAGGGTCCATAATGCACCCAGCCTAAAACGAATATATCAGAATAATACCAAAATAACTTTTCATAACACACATATATGTGAAGAAGATATTCTATGAAGTAACTGCATTATACTGTATATGTGAATGAACACACACA
>JAOYMR010000006.1:20592954-20612985 GCA_025802075.1 Tenebrosternarchus preto | reverse complement strand
TCAGCAATCACAAGAAACCAGGGTAGATCCATCAGTCCTAATTTCACATCAGCAGCAAATCGGTTTTGTATGAAAACTGATCTCTCATCAGTCATTATTCCAGGCTATGAGACACCAATGCAATACGAAAGCCTCACAGCTGAACCCCGAGAGCCTCACAGTTTCATCTTCCCAGCAAGAGAGCTGAAGGGGTAGAGGCGTGAGAAACGACCCAGCGTCCAAACAGGAAACACGTTCCTATAGGACGTGTAACTGATGGCGCAGGTCTTATTGAAAACACCGGCAATGTTCTCCTGCAAAGGTGAGAAGGGTCTGTATTATGTACAATAGCCATTTTTTCCATTTACAAGAACAGACTCTGACAGTGGAAACTTGACAAACCATAAGGCAAAAATAAACCAATGGAAAACCAGAGCTCACCTGTGGCCAGTCTCCACTGGAAAGTTGCTTGTCAATCAAAACTTTTATCCCACGTTCAATGACTTTGTGGTCAGGATACCTAAATAAAGAATGACGCAAGATAACCTAAATGTACTATAAACCCTATTTGTTGTTCTCATAGTTTATAAACAGCAGATTATTAGGAATGATATAAATAAAACATCCTGATTAAGGGGGGTGGAGGGTGTAGTTTTTGAATCAATGACCATGTTTAAGCACATTTACTTGGGGGATGGAGAATACCTGACAGCCATCAGCCCAAGCAGAGCCCAGCAGGTGTTGTGGATCTGAGAGCTTTTGCTCTGTACGTAGCGTCGCTGTTCACATGACTCAAAGTCCTCGCCCCAGCCCCCATCCTCCATTTGCTTAGAGAGCAGGAAGTGGCAGGCGTGCCTCACCTCAGGACACACCAGCCTGTAGCAGGAAGAACAGGAAAAGCCACTGTGAGGGCCTGACTGACTAAACCACTTTTTAGTAGAACAAAGGCCACTTTTTACATGGTTCATGGGCCCAGAACATACCCGTCATATCCATCATGGAAGATGTGACCCATACATGCAAACGCTTCCAGTCCAAACCAGACTCCATATGTAAAGCAAACTCCCCACGACCTGTAAGCACAGAAATAAAACAGAAGAAAATTGTAAAATTGAAAGGCATGTATTTACTTATTGTTACGATGCAATGAGCAGCTGCTGAAGGAATATATCCACAAACAGACAGAAATACACACACACACACACACACACACACACACACTGACCCGTTCTCAGCTTGATAATTGTTTTTTTTTTCTTCCTATTTCAAGCCCACAGGTTCTCTCTTCAAGCACTGCACGCTGTTCTCTGACTGTGTCTAAGCAGATGCCACTCAATGTACCCTGCTCTGTCCTGCTGTTGTGCAACAAGCCTTTCTGCCTGTTTTAGCTTGGTTTCGCTGTATTCCTCTGGAAAATATATGACTCACCTCAGCTGCCCTTGTTCTCACTTGTCTCTTTCTCTCCCTGCCACTATCACACACATACTGCGCATTTAGCACCCAAAAAACACATTTTTATTCTGTTTCACTTGTTATGTATGTAATACATTTATAGACGTTACAGGAGATAAACTGAATCAATCAATTCCATTCTAAGCATCTATAAATTAAAGCTAAAGATCAGTACTGAACTGAAGCTCCGCCTACCCTTCCCATGAGCCGTCAGGTCTCTGCACCCGTCTGCAGTAGTCGAGCCCTTGCTGAAGAGTTCTCCTGTAATGACACGTTAGAGCTCAGCACATGCCATGTTTTGGTGTTTTGATTGTACCAACGTGTGCTGTGAGCAGACTGTTGAACAGATACCTGATGTCCTGGGCTCTGTACTCAGGATAAACACGCTGGAAGTGCTGCAGGGCCTGCATCACAGCTGAAGTGCACTCCACATAAGTGTAGTCAATCATGATATCACCTGTTATGTGCCACAGAGTGAAGAAAATCAGTTCCATCAACACCTTAAAACAAAGTCCCTAAAGCCCTGTACATAAATACACTGTAATACACTAAAAAGCAATTAAACAGTTTTAGATTTTCAAAATTATCCAGTTACAAACAATCTCACACTCTAGGAAGAGATTCTTACCAAACACCTCAGAAGGGTTCAGGAGCTCTAACAGCTTTCCTCCACGCTTGGTCTCATATGTGGCAAACCCCCCATCTGTGTTTCTCATGCTTAGAAGCTAAAATGAGAGAAAGAGAGTTTGACTCGACATCATGAAGCCTAAGATTCGCTGAGGGATTTTCTGAGGGCCGTACCACATCGACCGCGTCGAACAGTCTTGGTGGGGGAATGACATCAGTGATGAAGCCACACTGCTCCTGCAGTAACATCACTGACTTGAGCCCCTCTGCTGTACAGTCAGCCACAATCCAGCCACAGTCCCGCGTGCTAAAGGGGAAGCCTCCCTGATTCACACACACAAACACACGCGCACGCGCACACACACACACACACACACACACACACACGCACACACATGCACACTATTAAGTTATTTGAAAGTTCCAAACTCAGATAGTGGGTTAACATTAACGTAAGATAGCAGTACCTTGTTCATTTGCCTGTAGTGTCTCTGATATTCTGGAGGATTCTCTTTAATCTGAAATTTAATCAGGTCTTGAATTCCACAAAGTACTGAAACGCAACTAAGAAACACAGTAAGGAAGGTCTTTGCTGCTCTTACCTGAGTAAGATTAAAAAACTGGTGGGTCTTCTTCAGGCACTCTGTAAAGCAGGGGTGATCCTGGGCATGTGCCTGCACAGCCAAAACATCAATCAGCATCATCATCATTATCATCATCATCATCATCAATTATCTTCATCATTCACTAACACCCAGTGTCCTGGATGTCTTAAATACCTCACATATGTCTTAAATACCTCAAGTAATGCTTGTACTGCAAAGGCAGTATCCCATAGTTGGGATCCATTGGTTCCCTGGGGGATAAGAAATGGAAAACAACACATTAATGAAAAGATTGTTACATAACACCCAAAAAAAGAATGAGACATAATGCCCCCCCCCAATAAAAATCAGATAACCGAATACAATTATCTTATCTGACCTGAGGTACCCAAAGGCACTGCAGTGGTAAGTGTGTAATAAAACTATGAAAGAGTTCCAGGACTCTTTCTCACCTAAACTCCCAGCCTGATCACTGGTAACTATTTACTGTGTGACAGTAAATGCTGTGTGAATAAAACATTTGCTGAATCAGAGACCCACCTGCATTTTCATGCCATCAACACCTAACCTTGGAGGGGAAAACATTTGCATAAGTTTTTTCATTATTTAATATAGATTTTTTTTTTATTATGACATAAAAGTACTTTCTAAATATTTTGGGTGAGGGAAGGCCCCTCCAATAGCCACCCAAAAGTCACTAACCAGAGGTAGTCTGGGATTCGGGCCACATGCTCCTGGAAGGCTACAGATGAGGGTCCTTCAGCATACCAGCGCACCAACATGTTAATGGTCTTTGAGATCTGAGGGCACAGACAAAATATATAAACTGGACTTTCATGCTGGGGTAATGTACTAACAATAATTACATTTCAACCTTGCAGCAAAGTAAACAACAACAAAAACAAAAAAAAAAAAGAAAGAAAAGAATTAAAAATTGGGGGTCAAAAGAAACATTTGTTTCATGCACAATTCAAAGCTTTCAGGTCACATCCTAAAATACAAGAGACACTAAATAAATAAAGGGCACTGAAGCCCTTTATTTGATTTCACTGAAATTAATGTTACTGAAGATCTATTGCTCGAGAAGCAAATTCTTTGCTTGTGTCATTGTAAATGGCCAATAACCCTGATTCGGATTCAAACTATTAATAAGGCAAACCAATGGGAATACAACAAACAACTAGTGTGTTAAAGATGCTTGTCAGTAACTTACCGGCCCAATACTAATGCACTTGGTAAAGCGATCATCTGCTTTAATGTGATCGTACAGCTCTTTGACTGCCATCTCTCTCAGTGTAGTACTGTGGTGAACCTCATATATGTTCATAATCACTGTAAAATAGAGTTCATTTGGTATAATTTACTGACCATAGACAACAAAAAAAGATACATGCAAAAATATGCACTTACTGTAGGCAACAGTGAGGAGGGTGCTGTGAGGGGTGTATATATCAGATGGTGCAATGTTGTTCCTCTGAGCTGGCCAGTTAATAGCTGAATACTCCTGGATATACAGCTCCTATAAATAAAATTCACTCATAAAATCATAAATATCACTGTAACACAATGCTTAAGTTATTTAACAAAGGAAAGTGCAGAACCACACAATCCAGTAATGACATATGATAACAACAGGAAAGGTCAGAATAGAAACCAAATGATATCCCAGAAATCCCTCAAAAAACACATGTAATTATTCACTTGAAATGTAAAAGCTTACATGTGTTTCACCTGAAATCAGTGTTCCAATGAAATCTGGTTATTATTCTCAAATTGGTGGACAAAACCCTAGCTGTCCTTCACTGGTTATAAATTCCATTCTAATCAACTCATTTCAGTACAAGAAAAGCTTAAGTATATATTTCTTTCATATTCAGTGTGTATCCATTTTCTTATTTATAAATGTTTAATGTCGGCATAAAATATATGTAAAATAGGACTGGCAAGACCAGAGCACACTTAACATTTAGAGGCGTTACAAGTCTCACTTAAAAGATTTGTTGATCTAGTGCTCCCTCTACTGGTTATAGTTTGTACTGTACCTGTCGCAGGCTAAGCACTAGCGAGTCTTCTTGGGCAGAAAGTCTGACAGCATAACAGTAGCTCATTGGAAGATAGACCTGCCTGCAGTGACACCACAGTGTGGATGGGTGTGCAGGCATCCAAGTTGGAAACAGCCTGATTGATAACAAAGAATTTAAATGGAATACATTCATTTAAAAATGCAGAAAATTATCTTAATCTATTGACCGTATTAGAATGCGTGTGTACCACATCTCTGGAAAGAGTGTGTTCATTCCATCCCAGCTGTACACATTCAAAATGGCCAACCAGAATTTACCCCAACATGGTATACCTAAGGCCCCTCCTGTAAAACAACTGGAATTCAGTAACAGAGGAAGTGCATCTGAATCTCACTCTTTAAATAACAACTGACTGGTCATGGTACTTATTAAGAGTTTAGGCCAGACCTTTACTGTGTAAGTTGTTCCTTGCCCGTACCATATCCGGGTCGTCAGGCAGAACTCCCAGGATTCTCAGCGATGTGTAACTTAAGGCTGTACCAAACACAGTAGACTTGTCTTCAACATGCCTGGAAAGTTAACCACAGAGTCAGGGTTTTTAAACAGACCCTTTTAAAAAGTCTTTGTGAGTTATTTATGTTGTCACTGACACGTTGTCGTAGTGGACCTTTTACTTTTCGAAAATCAAATAGAAAATAGACACATTTCATAATTTCAGATAACTACACAGGAGATTTTAGGAGATGTTTTTGAAAGAGAATACTACTACTTTTTTTAAATCTCCTGGTAAGTTACCTGCCATGATCTCCTGTAACTGTTCAGCATGTACTGAATCATGTCAGACTTACAGACCCCAGCCTCCATCTGGCAGCTGCACAGAACGCAGATACCTCACCATCTCCTTTTTCCAGGCCTCTGGTATAGGGATCTTAGCCACATGGCAAGTTATGAGAAGACCTGAAAAGTGGAGATTCACTTACACAATATGATGTTTTGAGGAAATAAAAGAATCGCTGCTCGTACCTTCCTGGTCTTTAAGTAAAGACATTTCTATGTTAATAACTGTGTTATACCTGGAAGCAGAAAAAGTGGTCCACCATAGTCTCCAGCCCAGTGTCCATCCTCAGCCTGGAGATGTCTGTAGAACTCCATACCCTTGAGTGCAGCATCTGCTGCCGTTAGAGCGGCAGGTGAAGCTGGTATGAATGCACTCTATGTGGACAGACCCATTGGATAATTATTACTGCATGAACGTTAAATTAACACAATCTAAGCTCACTATTTTCTTTTTAAATCAGAGTTGCCATTTGGTATTGCTGTAAATATACACAGTAAAACAAAATCGACTTAAGTTAGATGGTTTCTTCAGCGTGTTACACTTTGAAAAGGGTTCTTTTTGGTTTTAATAGTCCTACACTGCAATCATGAAGTGGCATTTTTTTTTCTTTCAAGCTGTACGTATTGTTGTTTACCGTGTCCAGACCCAGGGAGTGAGCCTCCAGCATAACCTGTTTCCTGTCCACTTTGTCTTCATTTTCCAGATATTTCCAGGTTTGTCGGCCCTCGACGTTAGACAACCTCCACCGTGTTAAGTCCGTCGCTGGATCAGACTTATAGGGTCCTCCCCTTCTGCGCAGACACCTGAATGGTTTGGGTAATGTGCTAGGTGTATGTTAAGTATATAGATTACAACGTATGTTAAAGTCACATGGAAAATGAATTAAATAGAAACGTGAAGAAGGGAGCTGCTATATAACCTCTAGAAAACTTCCAGTATGCCGTTTTTACTATACAGAAATTTCGTTGTGACAGAAATAACCTAGCAACTTAATCGTTATTTTTAAATCGCATTTCAAATGTCCGTTTTATAAACTGAAGATTATATACTTTATATACACTTACGTCCCTTCAGTCATCGTTGAACTTTCTGATCAAGCCTCTGCAAAGCTGAAATTTAAGTCAAATTTCGTCCTACACCGTCGTTCCTCCCCTTCCGAGAATTTTTTTAAATGTAGTTCTTTATGTCTGTACAATTTAGGCAACGTTCGCCAAGAGATACTCAATAAAACTCACTTTTCCATCCCTCTCAGCGTCGCCTTCCGAGCCACTTTCCACATGGAGAGATATGACCACAAGACGGATCGTCCAACCATGCTTTAGGAAGGTGGGGTAAAAGGCGTGGTATTCAAATCGCTTGCAATCGCTGGCAGAACACGCAGAGATATTCAAACCGAAAAGAAATTAGATTACTAGCTTTTCAAAATATAACTTTATTGCTTTCCTAAAAGTTACAGAAGGAAAAAAATACATTCAAATTTTAAATAATCGTGCTAAAGCATTCTACACTCGCACACAAACAAAAATGTCCTCAAACGAACTCATGTAAGCAGGCACATTATTTTGAATCGTACATGTTAAAGTACAAATGTTAAAGTGGCTGTTGGATTTTTTTTGTTGTTATAATTTCCATGATATACAAAACTAAAACAGGAAAATAAATGTATTAATAAACTTCAAGGGTACTGCATTAAACCTCAACACGAACATTAAAACCATTCCAACACTGGCCCATAACAAACTACTCGGCAAGTATTAATAGACTGGAGAACATTGCTCAGTCTTCTATGATTTCCAGAAGAGTGTTGAGTTTGAGACTGCAGGCCATATCTTCCTCTTTGTTCATTAGTATCAGCCTATTAAGCTCCTTCAGACGTTGTGTTAGAGACAGAGGTGCAGGTTTGCTGCAAGCGGAACGATCTTTCTCAGCAGGGTCATCCTTTTCAATCTCCTGTAAAAGTGCACACACAAACACACAATAAAAATAACATTAGAGGTGAAGTGTCTGAGCATACAAAACTAAGGTGTAATTAGATTCCAACAAGTTTATATTTTGTGTAAAAACGTATTTCTGCTCATCCAACGACAAACCTTAATAGTCGGGCATTCTTAAAAATACTTCCAAGAGCTCAGCTTCAATCACATCTATTATCCAACACCAACACAGTATCACTGCCCACTACAGCAAGAACAACAGGGAACCAAAGTAGAAAGCCATGTCTGAGAATACCTGCTTAAATGAAGCAGCAGGCACAATGGAGCGGCAGGTGGGAGCCAGAATCTCGGGGACGGACAGTAACGTGGAAGGCATGAAAAGAGGCATGGAGACAGAGTCTAGAGGACCCTCCACCAACCAGCGCTGCAGCTGCTCCTCAAACCTGAACACACATCAGAAGGTTCAGCACCAGGCGATGCTTCCAAGCTTCAGCGGAAGCAAGGTGCAAGTTTACTTTTATCTTCACTTTTTCAAGGCATCCACTGAAATGTAACGCAGCTGTTAAAGGAAACATTAAATGCCAGAATGAAGCGTTGACTAACTCTTGACTGTGAGCTTTCTCCGCCTGGATGCTAGAGAGCAGCTGATAGGGTAGCAGCTCCTGAGTTGAGAGAGTGCGAGAGATGTCCAGAGCAGAAGGGCTCTCCTCAGTCTCTAGCTGACTCTGGAAGAGTCTCTGCCTCAGAAACTGGGCAGCTGGGGTCAGTCCTGAGTTTATCTTTGACCTGGGAAAAAACCTAAATGAACAGTTAAAGTAAGATTTATGTCAAGTTAACTGTATACACAATAAATATTTCTAAACGTTCAACTGCTCTAAGCCATCGCAAAGTCAAATAAAAACCCACTGAGCTGTCTGGCTAAAATAAAAGAAGACCTGAAAAATGGCTTATTTTCATTAAAGTGGCAAGTTTAATCCATGTATGTAAACAAAACAGAACTGTATGGCAATGAGGATTCTCTTCCCTTAAACCTGATTACTCTCAGTAGGCCTGAACCAGAGAAATAAGGGCTACAGAAAGCTGGTTTCACAGCTCACAAGTTTTAAAGGTGGGACTCTTACTGGGGAATCATCACATACATCTTTGGACTCTTACCCATCTGCATGCTGCCGTTTCTCCCCGTGAGTGCGCTTCACAGCTGCCATCCAGCTCTCCCTGTGAGTGCGCTTCACAGCTGCCACCCAGCTCTTCGGAGGCAGGAAATTCTTAAGATGGTCTTTGTAATAGTACACCCAGATATCCCCACTGTCAGTAAAAGAATCTAAGAGAGAGATAAGTAAGCCAAGTTAAACACCGTCGTCAAAAGAAAACCAATCAGTGGAAATGTAACTACACAAAACATCTCTCAGAGCACGCACTAAACGCTGAAAATCCTATGACGGCCACCCTCACCCTTTGCTGATGGGCTCTCCGAAAAATGCCAGTCTTTCATCCGATGCTCTATGCAGAGGAATAAGACGTCGTCCCAGGGAATGTGTTTAAAGGGAGGCCCCTCTTTTTCATCCTCACCTTCCACATCCTCACCGACAGGCCGCTGCTGTTGGCTAAGCACTCTGGCCAGCAGGTGCTCCAGGTGAGACATGAGGAGGGGCTGGCTCTGGGGAGAGCTAGGAATCTTGGATACATACTCAAATATGGATGCACACAAATAGGGCCAGGGAGCTGTTGAAAGAGAGACATTTGTTTAATTAATATTCGAAAAAAGGCTTTTCAAAACCACAAGCAGCATTTTAACCTCTGAAATACCTAAGGCACACCTTGAACCTAAAAGTCTGAAGCATGTCTTTCATCAGCGTAACAGACGTACCGTTTTGAGAGGGCTGGTCCCACTCAGGGATCTGTAGACTGAGGATAGCCCTTCTCAGCCAGGCCAGATGCTGTGGATTATTCCACTCCATGTGTGGCACGAGCTCTTTGTTCTCAGGTAGAGAGAACTCAGGTGGAGGCCAGGAGAGGCTGGCCAGCTGCTCAGAGCTGACCACACCTGCTAGATAGGCCAGCACGCTATTATACAGGCCAATGATGGCTGCTGGCTCCTGGCATGGCAGACCAGCCTGGAGCCGCTCCCGCTTGTCATGACCGAACCTGGCGTGGAACTCACGGCACAGCCCTGCTTCTACGAACTGGAGCAGTGGCTGACAAGACAGGAGAGCGGAGGCCGGAGAGTGGGCTACCAGCCAGCGCAAGGCCTCGCCAATCTGATGGAGAGCAATGAAGCAATTACTTTACTTTGTACTCAAATACAACCTCATTTTCTGAGCTGTTTTGTGATCAGTTTTGGGTAGGGTGGGGGGGCTTTAGTAATGTGTTAGGACTGACCTGATGGGATCCCTGCAGGTCAGTGATGTTTCCCGCAATATTGATAAAGATGTATTCTGAGATAAGCCCATCTTTAACTAGCGTCTTCAACGTCAGAACTGCAGGACATGAAAGAATAACCAACGGCTCATTTAATTTGACACGGTCATAAATGGGTAATGGAAGTGATGACCTCGTAAACTGAGGCATGACATCCTTGTTTGTGAACTACAGATGCCAGTGTATCTACCTTCCTCTAGCTTGTCTTCAGTCATTTCTCCCTCCAGCTGGCCAGGTATAAGCAGCACCAGGGGCAGTGGGGAGTTCCAGCCACTACTCTGCTGCACCTGCTTCAGCTGCAGGAGAGCAGAGAGCAGGGGCACATCCTCTTCGTCCTCTCCCAGACCGGGATGGCCTCTGTTGGCCAGCGGTGGCAGCAGCATCAGCAGGGCGCTGGTGCCCCGGAGCTCCTTCCCCTCCTCCAGCTGGCTTTGACCCTCCTCGCTCAGAGGCCCATGAATCACCTGCACAGAGATAAAGACATAACTTGGAATTGAATTTCAACCTGGCATGTGCCTTTTAGGGGACCCCTATGCAATAGAGTCTTCTGCTGATTGCTTTTTACAGTAAGGCTGAGCAGGTACATGAGGATAGTTGTGCAAAAGACGTGCATCATTAGTGGGTGTGGCGATGGTTTGTCAGCAGAGTGAGCATGTAGTTCTCACCTTTATGCAGAGGTGAACTTTGTGGGTCTTTTGTCCAATATCTCTCAGGCTGTTACCGATGAGCAGAGTCTGTATGCTGCCTTCAGCTACCGCCCTGCTCTCCTCGCTCCTCTCTGCTCCACCGAGCTTCACTTCCAGCCAGTTTTTTAAAGTGCTGCAACACAGCCATCAAAATGCATTTTTTTGTGAAGAATATAGTTCCAAAGTTATCATTTTAATGTCTGTAAGAACTGAAAAGACGACCGATTTGGCTAATTCTTCAAATTGTGAGGAGGTCTCTACCACATATACAGTCTCTACCACACCTGTCAGCAAAGCTCGGCTCACTGTCCTGGTCACTGGGAAGCAGAAGAGTGGCTTTCCAGAAGATTCTGTCAGGTGGATTAGGGGTGCTTTCAGCCACCAGTGTGGGCAGGTCAAGAGGAGCCCAAACACGCTCACTGAAGCAAAAGGAACACACTCTAATCAATCAGATCAGATCAATCAATCAATCAGATCAGCAATTAACTGTACACTACACACTCAGACACACCTTACTAAGATCAAACACACTCACCTCAGTAACAAATTTAAGTAGATATCCACTCTCATCTGACGGATGCGGTCATTTCTTGTTTTTAATAGTCTGCAATTACACAAAGTAAAATGCATATACAATAACGTGCAATTGCGCTACTGAAAACATAAGGAGCGATTCAGGTGGCGTGGTTACCTTGTGCAGGACACGACCATGTTCCCGGCATTGCCTAGGTTGACGAGACCTTGTGTGAGGACATCCCTGGAGGTGAAGCACGGCGCGCTAGGGGCCCAGGCCTTCAGCTTGAAGTGAGGGTCCACACAGCATGGAGCTGCAGGGAACCCACGCATCTGCCTCTTTAGCTGCCTGCGCACAGCCACCACATCTCGCCACCTGAATGTACACAAACGTCCATCACCACTCTAAACCAGGACCACAAGTCATACATGCGATTAGACGCACCAGTGAAAGCGTTTCTGCACCTTTTGATAAACCTGTGTATCCGCCGTAACTCCACGGCCAGCAAGTCTCTGGCTAGGTGAGCGATCTCCTGTTCCAGTGTCTCCTCCACCAAGCTGTCGCACACCATCTCTGAGCAGCGAGCCACACACGCGGCCTTCTCCTCCAAAGCACATCTATGGAGAAGACGTTCATTCTACATGTTAGCAAATGGTACCACGTGCTTTTAAAATTGATCTCTTCGTTAGAGGGAAATCCTCTTTTTGCTCTTTGCAATAGGATATTAAATGCATCGGACCAAGTCTAAATGCTAGACTGACTTTATCTCTGCATCAGCTGTTTCCCTGGTGCACTGCGTGAGGATGTCCTCAGTGATTTCAGCACACAGTTCTGAGCTCAGCTTGTCCAGGAAGGCCTCGTGTTCCTGCCTCCGCCTGGAAAAAAAATACATGCATAACAGCAGCTGGTGAGTGGAACATACCAAATGCCATCAATGCCACTTAAAGATGTTAAGAAGATGAACTCAGTCCTAATCTAAATATTCCAAAAGTTCTGCTTTCATGTCAACATTTGATTGTCAACATAATCTTATTGGTGTCCTTAAAAAAAGTGAATCAAAGTTCTTCATCCCACCTGGCTTCCTCCAGCTTGCGTTTCTCCTCAGCAGTCCTCTCTCTCTCAGCAGCTATCTCCGAAGACGACAGCTCTCTGAGCATCTGAGCGACAACCTCGCAAACCACCGTCTCGAGCTCAGTCTCACTCACACTGCACAGCACATGCAATCCAAAATATATAAATTCCAAAATAACATAACATAATATAACCCAGACCACTTCCAGGGCAGTGAACTGAGCAAACCCCTACCTCAGAGCTGCAGAGACATATTCAACCCCAGCTTTGGCTATGTCTGCTACCTCAGCCTGGAGAACCTCCTCCACCACAGACTCCAGCTCAGTCATTAGATCCTACAGGAGGCACAGGACAATGCGAATTACCTTCGCATATTCACCATGTGCAAACTCCACATGCCTGTACTTTTCCGGAGTATCTCACCTGATCGGAGTAGGATGGTTCAGGTTTTGGAGGAGGGGGCGTGGCTCTGATGGCCTGAGGCTGTGCCATAGGCTGGAACATGAGCTCCGGGTTCAGTGGCATTCCCGGGACAAGCTGGGATGGTTCCCCAGTCTCCTCCGTGTCTGTGGGCCGGAAGAAGTCCACTGGCGCAGAGGACTCTCCAAACATGCTTGGCTCTCCCAGCAGTTTAGGTCTGATATGAGATCTTACATCCGCCTCACTCAGAGGCTTCACTTCCAGTCTGCGAGGGAGAGCTTCCACTGCACACACACAAACACAAGGGGAGATGAGTAAACCACTCAGAATAGTGACATGATGAACTCCATCAGACTAAGTTCCTAGAGGAAAACCATTATGGTATAATAAGCCTCATGCAAGAATCACTCATACATAGAGATTCATTCCTAAAATGCTTGGGTGACTAAAAGGACTATTTGCCATTCTGCTTGTATTTGGAATTGTAAAAGCGGTGTTCAACTGTTCACTAAAGAAAAGAAAGTGTGTATCGTCTAACGAACTGTTTAACTGTACGGACTAATGATCTGGGGTACATAGCCTTGGTGTCAAAGTCTCAGGTGACATAAATGTGCAATACTTTTATGAACAGATCCGTTTACAACAGCTTGACATAGGCCAAACTGCAGCACTAAACACCTTTAGAAGAAAACAGTAATACAATAAAGCAATGCCAGACAATCATATGAAAACGTTCTTGCATGATGCCCAGTGATCCAAATGAATCCAAATCATAACCCAACCCTTCATCGCAGCTGGAGGTGGCTCTAAGGAAGCTCCATCCCCACTGTACTCGTTGCTTGAGTCAAAGCTGCAGACTGGTATGTGCTGAGGTGGGTTGGGCAGTGCCCCTCCATTCACAACCTCCCCAATCAGCACCACCCTCTTCTTCTCGATGGCCACCGACTTCCTCTGGGGCAGGGGCAACTCTGGCTCCTGATAGGCTGTACGACTCAGCTCAGCCATGCTGGAGAAATTGCACACAAAAGAGTAAAGTGCTACGCTTTTCAGCAATATCCCAAAAACAGAAAGGAGGTAAATGCCGGGCCTTACCCATCGGTGACACTGAGTCCATACTGCTGCAGGAAGTCGGTGGCTTCAGAAGCACTGCGAAACATCAACATTCGGACCAGGTCCTCCGCGGGGAAGGTGGTGGATCTCTGAGAGCCCACAGTGTAGGCTACATTCAAGGCCTTCAGCGCCGTACGCCTCACCTAAACATACACACATGCACACACTTTAGATTAATCAAGCCAGATATCACATCAAGAAAAACATCTGACATCCATCCACAAAATCTTGGGTTAATGCTCAGAGGTCATAATTCAGTGCCTAAACGACACACACACCTGATTGAAGTATCTGTGAAGAATGCAGCTGGACAGATACGATGCTGCCTTCACTAACTTGAAGAATCGGACAAAGTTGTTGCTGTTGAGAGCTGCAAAAGCCTGGACTGCAAACTTCACCTCAGCCGAGTCCCGGACCTCTTTGCGAAATTGCTGCACTTCACTGTAAGGCAAAAAATATTAACGTGTGAGCTGATCTTTACAGCATCACTCGCAATTTGCATACAAACTATCATTTGTGGGCAAAAATACTAAACATCGTGCAAGGACAAACTGTGGCATCTTTAACTTATAATCTAGAAACATACCGAAGAATATCTCCTTCATTGAGTCTCAGCAGCACACTGTACTGGCGGAACTCAGCCTCATGGGGGCAGTACACTTCCTTGGTGGCCAAGTCCTGGTACATCTCCTTCAGGCTTTGGAGGCATTTGGTCATGTTCTCATTATTAATCTTGGCATCGAAGGATGACATAGGTTCCTGGCAAAGGTGGTGCGCACAGTGGATGTGAAAGCGCATACACTTCTCTATTAGCGATACGGTGATGGGGTCACACAGGTGCTGCTGGGTGATATCCTGTAAACATATATATATATCAGGAGTGTGAAAGAGAACCTGAGGCATTAAGCATGTTGGCTACAGTAGCAAAAGCTAAATAAATAAATAGAACTGAAGCGCTGAGACACACCTTGCGAATTCCTCTGGTTCTATTCCAGACAAAGTCATACCAGTCACGGTAGTTGCCTTCCCCTTGGTCCATTATCTGAGTGACCAGGTAGTCCATGGTCATGCTCAGGACTGGCAGAGGCCGCAGCTCATGAGGGAGGGGCTCCTCCTGATCGGCAGATGACCTGCTGTATTCTTTAATGGCAGTGCCGTGGTCCACCTGGATAGCAGAGCACAGCTGATTTAAACAGTTCCCAAAATAAAGCAGTGTCACTGTTAAGTATGTTCAGAGTTACACACTCAGGATGATCCCTTAGCTATACGTTTACAGCAAATGGTGGGACAGACAGGTTAACAAACATTATAATAATAATAAATAGTAATAATACTTTTAGTGATGGCTTCCTTTCTGACTTTGATACATACTTGTGAGTTACTGAAACAGAACTTTTCATTCAAAAGGAAATAAAATGTAAATGGAGTAAGACATGGAGGAGAAACCTTTTCTGTATCTGGAACAAGTTCAAAGATGCTCAGTTGGTTTCGAGTTTCCCTCATATATCGCTCTTTTTCCGGACACATATCAGGACATGTTCCAACAAACACTTTGGACATGTCCAAGTCTGTTCTCTTGGGTCTCACTACAAGAGAGGAACAAAAATGATTGTTGCTACAATGGTTTTACATTTTTGCAAGCAACAGAGGCTGTAATATGCTTGTCTAGGCTAACAGCAATGTGTCTGTACACTGTCGAAGGATCTTGTCTCGTTGCTCAAGAAGGCGGTATTTCTCCTCCGCTGTCTCAGCCGTCTGGCCAATCAGATGCTGAAGGGATGAAGGGAGGCTGACCACTGGGCGATCTAGGCTCTGGCCCTCTAATCCCGCCTCCTGTTGCAATTCGCCATCAAACTGGAGAGTTTTTGCCACAGATGGTTTCTTGGCAGGAGACCTGAAAGTAGAAAACATTATAACATCAGTAATAATCTGTATGACCAGTGAGGTATGCCTCCAAACATTAAAAATATTGTAAAATGTGTGCTAATTAGATACAAGAATGGCAAATAAAAATGAAAGGCTAAATCAGAGTGGTTACATTTTAGGGAGAGAGCTGGAACTGCCGACAGCTGGTCTGGGCAGAGATTTTCGCAGTGGGGTGACCTGGGAGTCCGGAGGCCTTGACGTCCCTTCAACACCAATGTCCTTTACCTCTGAAGATCTCTCTACTTTTTCACTTGGACCTTAATGGGTAAACATAGGATAATTATTTTTGATTATCAGTGCATACAAAATAGAACACATTTTTGAATATGCAAATATACTGAGATCTGATAATGAGTCATTTGATTATTTTTTAAATCAATGCAGCCACTTACTTTGTTTTTTCCTTTGAAAAAATATTTGAATTTCATTCCCTTGGATAATTTTACCTCTTTTTTTTGCCTTAACTGCTGCTACCTGAAAAAAATAGTGAATGCTAACATCAGAAATGTACCATACAGCACAGCCTGTATGGCATAAAATTCAATGTACAATTTCTGTGGAAAGACTCCAGAAAACAGATTCTTCTTAACAGACAAAAAACAACTTACATGGTTATGGAAGTGTACAATCGCTAGATTCTTTGAAGGCCTGCAGTATACTCTGGCCACTTTTCCAAAGCGGCTAAAATGTTTTTCGATCAGCTCTTTACGGTTGAGGTTGGGAGGAACTCCCTTACATTGTATGACAGTGGCTTCAGAGGGAGAGAGACTAGCCAGGCTGTCAGTGCTCTCCCCACGCCGAGCTCTTCGGACCGGGCTGCTTCTCTCAGCTTCAGGCTTTGGAGCTTCAAAGACATAAAAAAAAGACTGAGCCAACATGCTACAATACATTCCTGGCATACTTATGGACTGAATGGTCAGTTTCCTGAAGCATCTCCATATTATAAAGGCACGTTAGCCGTGTCTAACAGGCTTTGATAAATATCAATAAAAAATAAATAATAATACTAAATAAAAACCTCACCAGGTTTTTCTGCTTTTTCCAGAACATGCCTTATGGGAACCTGAACTCTAGGTGGGGTGACAGATGCATCCAGATCTGGAATTGGGGGATCTGGTCTATCTTCCTCACTCCAGTTGACAGGACAGTCTTCTTTCCTAACCGATGTCTTCATCAAGCCACTTAAGGCGTTTCGAAACAGGCCACCAACAGGTCCACGGTTCCTCAGCAGGGGCCGTTTTGATGGATGCCTTGGGGCCTCTGCTCCACTTTGGACCTCCTCAATTTTGGAACTTTTCCCTTGGCCTACAATTGGATCAACAGGATCATCTTTCCGTTTCATGCCTTTCCCAAGACTTCCAAATTCTGGCTCTCCTGTGCTCTCCTCATCTCCCACTCTCTCCTCCTGACTCTGACCCTGTTTTGGGCCTCTAAATCCAAAAGACGGCTGGCCAAAAGCAGTGCCGGTGCCATCAAACAGAGGCATCTTTGTCTCTGTCTGGGGCTGGTGGACCTTTGCTAAGAAGCTGAATGAGGAAGAATGGCTGGGAACTGTCATGGGTTGAGCACTGGTGGTGTTGCTGTTGCTCGAGGGGTTGGCAGGTTGTGAGAATGTGAACTGGGGAGCATTTCCGCCCAATGTCTCCGTCTGAGAAACCTTACTGCTTGCGGCTGAGACAGACGGGGCAGCCCCAGGCTGAGAGAAGCTGAAACCCAGAGCACTTGGTCTTACGCCTGTGAAAAGAGGGAGTCCAGAGACACCAGGTCCACTGCCACCTGAACTACTTGCAGCTGGTTTGGGTAAACCCAAGGGCTCAGGAGCAGGAGCAGTCTGGGGATTAGGTGGCTCTGGACTGACACTAAAAATCGGTTTGAAGACAGCTTCATTTGATGGCTTAAAGCTAAATTTTGTCCCAAAACCACCAGTCTGTGTGTTGTTCTGGCCACTTCCAACAGGGCCTGATGTAGCAGTAGGCAAAGAAAAGGCAGAGGGTTGACCAAAAGATGAATGCCCAAATGCTCCTGTGCTGACAGAGCTAGTGGACAGCTGAGAGTTAGTGGATGGAAGGCCAAATCCCGACGTGGATTGTCCAAATACAGAAGTCTGTGCAAATGCAGAACTTGGTACAAATGCAGACACCTGGCTGAAGGCAGGAGGCTGATTCTGTGCAGCAGATGAAGGTGTTCCGAATCCATGTGTATCTTGACCTAAAGCTGGTGATCCAAAACCTGGTGCTTGAGTGACGGAAGAGAATGAGGACGATCCGAGCCCACCACTTTGGCCAAATGATGAAGTTTGACTGAAAACAGATGTTTGCCCAGTCCCTTGACCAAAAACCGACTGCTGGCTAAAAGCAGAAGGCGGCTGGCCAAATGTTGACGGTTGCCCAAAGCTGATATTCGGTGCTGTGCTGCTGGTACCCTGCTGACCAAATGACTGAAATATGCTACTCTGATTGGTTGTACTCTGTGGTGGAAAGCCACCTTGTTGTCTACCAAAAATATTAGATGAATTCATCATGGATAAATGTTTCGCCTCGATATCAAACTATACTGACACTATGAATTGTGGGCTATAACTACACGAAGACGATGTTAACGTATCTCTCCTGAATATAAACTTCGACGAAACGCTATTTTACATGATGTTAGCTAACTAGAGTTAGCTTGGTTAGCCCTTTCTTTAAGATAGCTAGATAGTTAACAACGTTTTTCTCACCACACCCTTCACAACACAATTTCTTACGTTCCACTAAAAGACCAAATACGAATATTGTCCTTTGTTAGTCTACATCATATGACAAAACAAAATAATTTTAATCGTCGAGAAAACCTTGGAACATTTACAATGTTGTTATCCTAGCTAGCTAGCTAGTTTTAAAGACCTACCAACTCTCCCATTTCTTCGTTGTAAAGGCGGGTGTGTTTTGGTCTGTGGGTGAGACGCAAAACTAACTACTGCCCCCTTTGGAGCCGTAAGCCATTAAATGGGAACTACAAACAGCAAAGACCTCTCAGAAAAATTGCATCTAGCAAAAGCTGTACGCAAATACAATGTTCTTATAAAATATACACTGCATTAAAATTGATTATGATGAAAACACACACACACACACACACACACAAATATATATGTTGTGGAAAAGAAACAGTACCAATACCAGTAAGAGTCCTAGGGCAAGACTAATACTATAGTTTTTCTATCTTAAAACATGTTTATCTGGAAATAAGAATCATAGCGGCTCTGACATTACCTGGATTAACAAGATCTGTACTGACTGTTGAGGAGCCAGGACAATTCGATGCTAAGTAAGTTACTGAAACAAACCAGGACAAAATCTAATATATGAATGAATACACACACACAGTTTTTTTTTATCTCAATTTTATTTGAAAGTAAAACTCAGAACGTGTAAAAACAGTTCCTATACTCATGGTCCTTGAATAAGATACTGTAATCATGGTGTTGTCAAATGAACATATAGCAACCATAATATTAAACGTCTTTAAACAATCTCTTTAAAAAAAACTCTGTAAAATGGCATTCTAACTTTTTTAAAAGTCTTTTAAGCAGATCCACCTTTCCTTTCCAGGAAATGAAAATTTAGCTGTCTGTCAGGCACAAGCACAGTGCGATTTATTGATTTGACTTCTCCTATTCTGGGGTCTGGTTTGACTTCAAACAGCTTGATTATCTAGATGGAAATAAAGTGTAAAATTATTTCAATAACTCCATTCATTCCACGTCTTAAAAAAAAACTCTGTAAAATGGCATTCTAACTTTTTAAAAAGTCTTTTAAGCAGATCCACCTTTCCGTTCCAGGAAATGAAAATTTAGCTGTCTGTCAGGCACAAGCACAGTGCGATTTATTGATTTGACTTCTCCTATTCTGGGGTCTGGTTTGACTTCAAATAGCTTGATTATCTAGATGGAAATAAAGTGTAAAATTATTCCAATAACTCCATTCATTCCATTAATAATAACTCAAATAATTCCATTATTTTTCTTCAAATATTGTTCTAACTATTGTCTTTCTGTGTGTATACACATCAATTCAAACAACTGTGGGAATGATTCAATTCTGGCTATAAGTTGTATATTTTCAGATTTCCACAAATAAAAAAAATGAAAAACCGTGTTTTAATGTGTTGCAAAGCACCACTCATGCACAGTGCCTCTGTCCCCTTATGAATAATGTTAAGTCTGCTAAATGTGCATGAGTGAATAAGTAGACTAAGTACTTAACAGATTAAGGCTCCATTAGGTGCTTCACATTAAAAAAAATACACCCTCACAATCAAATCTGCTGTGAATAACTGAGTAATTAGATGAGGTTCTCTATATGGTCGAGAAAGGGTGGGCTTGTCTGGTTTCTTACCCTTGCCAGAGCCAGGTACATCTCTAACTCAGCGATGCGGCGGCCAAC
>JAOYMR010000006.1:20542253-20588074 GCA_025802075.1 Tenebrosternarchus preto | reverse complement strand
ATCTTGCGCAGGTAGTGTATCCTTTTAACAAAATCTGTGACCACGTCATTAACCACATTCTCATATTTCAGCGAATCATTGGGCTGCAGCATGCGTTTATTCAGCACAGTTCGGAGTTTGTACCACCTCTCTCCCTCGCTGGTAAAAAAACATGAAACATGTTTACTTTAAAGGGGATGTCACAAAGGTCTGGAAACTGAGGAAGAAACTGAAGCCACAAAATTTGTCACGACAGCTCCCATACAAACTAACATTCACTTTGTGCTCTTATTTCATGCTTTTAATGGACACATCTTTGTAAAAGGGAAAAAACAGCCTGCTACTAATTGCCTGTAAATATACGACTGGATTTTGCAAAAACAGTAAAGAAATGGTGCTTTATAACTCTGTAGTCCATAACCACTGACTTTTCCCCAGTCATATAAATACATCTTTCTTTATCTCTACTTTGTGTTAATGAAAACACACGTTCAAAATAACAATCCACGATAAAAAATAAATGAATAAATAAATAAATAAATAAATAATAATAATAATAATAATAATAATAATAAATAGGATATACCATTACAGATGAGTTTCAAAGCAGTGGTATAAAGAAGATGGACGTGACTTACTGAGTGATGGGACCATATCCCAAGCCCTTCATATTTCTGTATTCAGTCCACAAAGTCATATCTCCTCTTCGTGGGAACTTGTCATCTTTCCTCATCAGCTCCTCCAGCAGCTCCGCACTGCTTAGGTTAACGGAATGTACCCATCCAGTGCTGATTTTAAACATAGGACCATGAATCTGCTTTTCATACAACTGGAGAAATCATAAAGTGAAACCTTTGCTTAAAACCAATTCGAAAACTGGGTAATTAATACACAGTAATCAAAATTAGTATAGGGAAATCTAGGGTGCGTATAACGATTGATTTCAACGATTTACAGCACGATGCATCAGTTTTGAGAGTGTTTCCTAAAACCCGCTTAATATCCAAAACAAAGAACGAGCAGTAGATATTTGTTGACTCGGCACCTGCGTTGGAAAAGCGCCATTCGAAAAAAGCACCACTATACTTTTTGACGTAGAACTGCTCGAGAGCTTCAAGTTACGAAGTTAATTAGTGCCTTTCGAAGCAGAGCGCAGTCTATAGTCAGAGGAATCTTCAATTTAGGAATGTAAATTTGGTGGTGTCTCGGAAGGCTTGTAAATGTAAGAATGTTCGTAAATATGAGATTACGAAGTATTTAGCGTTACGAACAATTTGGGAAACCCACACCTGCCATGTGTAGTTATATGTCTAATCTTAGTATAGAGTAGCAGATAAACCAGGTAACCCTTATCTCCCAACACTGCTTCATCTTTTAACTCTTTTCTTTAAAGCACTAGTTGTGATGTATCATGGACTGGCTTGAAAGAGACCATAAAAGTAAACAATATATTTGTAGGCAGCTTTTTAATACAAAATAGTGAAGATGCCTAGGTGTATTAAAAAACCTGTACCTGCAGTTCATGTAGACGATTGTAATACCCTTTGAAGATCATCCTGTACAGCAATGTGGGCAGAGTGATCTCAGGGAGATCAGCCTGGGTCCTGAGCTTCCCAGGACTGGTCTGCAGTGGGACAGGAGCAGGCGCATTCCCCCCTGCTCCTCTGCTCAGACACAGACCTGCTGCGGTGGGTCTCAAGAAAAGCCACGCGGCTGTCGCCTTGGCCGAACGCAGAGCTAGTAGACCTGCCATCAGTGCAGCAGTATGAGGGAATATCTTTGTAGCAGCACCCTTTTCACTGTGCAAGACTATAAGAGGCGGAGTGTAGCATAAAAAATCAAAGAACTTGAGCCAGCAATGAAGAGTCTGAATCAGACATTGGTCCGTGAGAACGGAGAATCTTTATTGTAACCTTGCAGGGTAAACAACAAAGTAGTTGCCTTGAGAACTACTGAACAATACTCTTCAGAGGTCTCCTAATATACATCATATATGCATCTCCATCTTATACAATCATGTTCCTTACTAATTTACTAATTTACATACATACCATTTACTACGTAAATCATTCAAGAGGTCCTCACAAAATGCACCGTTATCTCATAAACATGCATATTCTATGTTAATAGAGTGTTATTTTCTACCATTGTTTTTTATTTGCTTGCTTTATTTTTTAAAAAACAGCTAATTATCATAAAATTACATAGGTGTATGACTTTTCTCATAGGTCTGTACCATCTTTTAATGTAGTCACCTTCTTCTGTTCTAGGCTGTGTTAGGTTTTAGTCTCTGTTCAGTCCGGCCGATACAGAGTACCTTCAGGGTTCACTCAACAAATTAGCTCAGCCCTCAGTATGCCTCGGTACGAGCTCGGAGAACAAATTCAAAACACACACAGATGTCAAGAAGATGCTCTAAAGTTTATTAACAATATAGAAAGAGATAGAGTAGGAAGAGGAGAGTGATGGTGTGGGGTAACATGATTGGTCTAAGGTGGAATCAACAACTAGATGATTGGTCTTAAGGATGGGGTGTGAAACACTAAGAAGTGACCTCCACTAAGAAGGTGTCTGGATTATGCTCGGATCCGAATGAGACCGACCATCAGATAGGACGGGTGTTGTGTATAATACAGAAGGACAGTCAAAAAGATATCGGCAACTAGTTTAATTAGAGAGAGAGATACATTTAATTCAGAATGTCATGTGAATCATTAAATTCCCTTACAGGTTGATGTTTCAGTTTCCTTATATGGGAAGAAGAGTCACATGAGAATCCTATACAGACTGTGAGACCCTTCTTGATGTTTAAAGAATCTCCCTCTTAACCTTATAGGGGAAAGATCCTTCTTCCTAGGTCTCACATATCTCAACCCCCCTCCCCAATTTTCTACTTCAGGAGCCAAAGACAACTTATCCTTTACCGAACACAAACATAGGCTGCTACCTCGGCAAGACAAATGCTAGATAACATACAATTACCAGTGTAGCGATGAGGAAATAGCGCCAGGTATTGGTCAGTGAAAATAGATCTTAAAACTTTATTGCATCACACAAGGTGTACAACCTTCCATGAGTTCATACACAGTTTATCCTGTAGATTTATACTGTCCCCAGTGATATCCCGCGGTCACATGGTATGGACTGATGTTTCCTTTTTCTACCCTATACAGAGGCAAACTCTTCCAACCTATACAGTCATCTTCTCATCTTAGGCTAGGGTCCATCCAGCTGCCTTTACTGTGTCAGACCCCTAAAAACGTCCACTTCACCAGCCCACTTCCCAGTAAAAAAAGACTTCCTTGTTTGGTGGGCTCAGTAGTGGGGATGGGTGATGCTTTTTCAAAGGGGAGACACTTAATCATACAACCCTTATTTTATGTACTGGTAATGCCTTCTAGTAGAAGACTTGCTTTTCATTCAGTTTCTGGCCTTGTCTTAATTTGAAATTCTCCAACTTCCAACATGTATAATCTCCAATCACAGAAACAGTACACCTGCTTTGAAATGATCAACATATATTTATGTACTTCTTGAAGTTTATCTTCATCTAAAAAAAAAAAGACATTTGAAGTAATTGAAAATAAAGTAAAATTAAAAATGCAAAATGTTACTGTTGACATCAACATACTGTTCTTGCAACACAACAAAAGCACTCATGGATACTCAGTCACATTCCATCATGTTACTTACACCATATTTCATAAAGTCCTAAAAAATGGAAAAGCTCATAATCTATTTTAGATGCCTGAATCAGGTGCATTTAATATTGATTAATACTTCACTGTGGTGTCAAACCCTGGTCCAAGATGGCCAGCAGCCAGTGTGATGGACCTGCATAATCACACCTGATTCAACTCATTAATCACTCGTCAAGATTTAGCAGGCGTCTTTGAGTAGAGCAAACACTGAACTCTGCTGGACTCTGGGCCTCTAGAACCAGACCTGCTTACCCCTGATCTAGAATGAAGATGATTACATTTGTTTCAGGTATGGACTACTCATGCTTTCCTAATCTGATGATTCAACACTCTGTGTTCTCTCTGTAGCACCTGCCTTCTCTCCTTTCACATTGTAATTCATGTTTCCAAGATAAAGAAATGTCCTTGTATCAGTAGACTTTGCAACAGTTGAATGTCACACAGTAGCAGTTAGCTAATCTCCAGCTACAACCCACCAGCTCTATTCCTCATCACCACGATTACCTTCACACACATGCATGACCTGCTTCTCCTTGCCCATAAATTTACATTTACATTAATGGCATTTAGCAGAATGCACAGAATGCTTCCACAGGACCCATACCACCATACCTTTTTCCCCTCACCAACACCTTCTCTCTGCTGATAATAAACTAGAGCTTCTCTGACTACAACCGACTCTGCTCTCTTAATTTGGGGTTGTCCAATTTTAATGGCAGACTGGACATAAAAAGGAAAAAAAAAAAGAATCTTACAACCTCTGAGTGTGTAAAAACTGGAAAAACATTCCTCAACTACAAGAATGACGTAAAAGTTCAATTTATTGTGTATGTTGTGCAAGAAGTAAACACAAAATGTCCTCACTTTATGTTCCCATCATCACTGTGCGTGTTCCCGTTATGATCCGTCTATTCTACACAGTCTTTCTTTGGCAAGTTACGTCTGTTTAATTTTTGCTACACTGTTGATGGAGCCAAAAGGGTCCGTTTTATAAAGCATAAAGTGTCCCTGTACTTGAGCGGCGCTCAGCTCAGAGTGCACTGCTAGTGCACACTCTGCAAACTTCTCCCCGTTAGCAGCAGACTCCAGTGGGTAGAATCTCCTGAACATCTGTGTGAGTTGATATTGTGTACAGTAGCCAACATGCTGCTTCAGATCCACACGACCAGGTCTTATTAGAGCTGGGTCAAGTCTTCAGCACATGAAGGGTTAAATAAAATTTAAAAAAAAAGCAAGAAAAAGAACATTAGAGCATGGCAAACATTGAACAATTAAGTCACAATGCACACTAAATCACTAAATAACAAGCAGAAGGGCAACGCTGCACTGTTAATTAATGTATTCAATAAGTTCCATCTTACCTCTCAATGAAATTAGTGGTCATGAAGACAATTCTGGCTTCTGAAGAAGCAACACCATCTAAAGCATTAAGAAGTCCACTGAACGTGAGCCTTCCCATGCCTTGGTAGGCCATTGGGTCTGTGAACAGTAAACAGAATGGCTTACTAAAGGGCATAAGACTTTGTATGTACAATTCATTCAAATAGGCTTCATTTCAGGCCTTTTGTGTTTACTAAATGTACCTGGCTTGCTTCATCAGCAGTGCTGAAAAATTCAAAATAGGTTGCCCTGTAGACTTACTCTCAGTGGGCAGTAGCTCCCGACTGACAAATGCAGCATCCACATCCTCTAGCAGAATGATGCTCTGCTGAGGAGCCACACTCAGCAGGTGGTTTAGCCGGTCGTCTGACAGACTGCGGTCGCTCAGACTCATCAGACATATGCTATAACCCAGCTCCCCAGCCAGGGCTGTTCTAAAAGACACAACCAAAACTTTAAAATGGAAATATGGAAATGTTTTTTTTTTTATTTCATCTCCCTCTGGGATCAGTAAAGTTATCTGTCTATCTTGTTATTGAAGTGTGCTTGGGAGACTGTGTCCACAAGTTAGTTGTCGTTGAATATTGTCCAGCTGTTCATTTCAGTTGTTTTTCACATCTCTCAGAAGATTCTGTAGGAATGACTGAATTCATGTATTGTTTGTGCTTATGCACTAACTATGTAACTTTGCATAACTGATGAAGGCCCTTTGTTCAAAACGTGCTATTTCTCTGGAAACACTGAACTTTTCTGTAGCTATAAAAATCTCTATGTAACTATGTAACTTATAAAGTAAGGCCTATCTTGCAAATTTATGTATTGAGGTTACCATTGAGATTAGGTGTTTCTTGTTTTCCATGCAAATGATAAAGGCAACTGTAGATATTCATTTTATGTCTGTTGTAACCCTGAGAGTAAGCTGGAAACCCAGATCTCTCACCTCCTTGTTACTACAAGAAATAAATAAAAAGTCTTCTCTGCAATTTGTGACAGCAGCTGTTTTGCACACTAGACAGTAGAAAAGATCCACGACAACATGCTGTTTAATAATTCTTAGAAAATTCTCTACTTTAACAATGGATTATGCATTTGGATGTTATGTACCGTAGTTATTCTAGCATAATATTTTGCCTTAAGGTGAGGACGTTCATGAGTCTTACATAAAGCTGCTCTTTCCACAGCCTGGTGGCCCATATAGTAGATATCCCCTTCTGTATGGAATGCCTATAACCAACCAACCAACAAAAAACACTAACACACATTTTTTCCAAAATATTCAGATTAAATGAATTATACGAATGTTACAGCATACCTCTGTCAGTATACCACTTTGGATTACTGATAAATTCCTTTACATCATCCACAATCCTCTCGGCCACCCCATTCTCCAGGACTACAGAGGACAAGGGGCGTCGTCGTCGTGGAAACCCAAATGGCCTCCACTCTGCTCCCAGAGCAGTGTACATCACAGTGCGGCCCTCTTCCTGCTTCAAAGCCAGCTCTCGTGCTACGCAAGCAAGCAGGTGATGCATCATTGAACTCAAATGTAAAAAAATTCTGATTACACACAAACCTGGTCAATATTATCACACAAATATGAAACTGGTTTCAGTCCAAAAAGTGTACTGTTACTCTGATTTAACATACAGGCCTTGATAATTACACAGAGAAAAAAAACAGTATTCTGATCCTCCATGTGTGAAAACCTCTGCAACATGGATTCCAACCACCTGAAGCAATTGAAAAACACTGCACAGCGTTAAATAAACACACCCTATAGCTGCTGACTTGTTCCCACCTTCCTGTAGTATGTTGAAAAATATCTGCCTGTCTCTGCCAAGGGCTGTGAAGGTGACAGACTCCCAAGGTGTTCCTGTGTGAAGATCCACCATCTGCTTCTCCCTGGTCCTCTCCACCCTTATCCATTTTTTCCCATACCTACAACAACCAGTTCCATTCATAATATTATTCCTTCATTATACTTACAAACAGTCAATTCTACTAGCCCCACAATATGTTACTATTCAACTTATTGCCTTTAAGGTATAATTTGATGATATCATTTTTATTGCAGGAATGACATGCTTGATTCACGTTGGGCTACTTTGGTCAATTATGCAATATTGACAAAAGTCAGCCTGACAGTTTGACTGATGGAAATACGTAAAGTTGTTTTGTAGCGTGACATTCCTGACATCCTCGATTTTCACATATGAATATCGGATGGTCTATGGTGACTCACCAAATTATGTGGTTTCCAGGACTTGGGTGGAAGTCAAACTGTGTGTGAATGCGCCCACTCTCATGCTGCATGTATGAGGTCTCCACGCTTAAATGCTGTGTATGCTTGGCATGTTTAGTAATCCAGCTCAGCAACCAGTTGTAGCTCTTATCTCGGCTTGGAACCTCCAGGGTAATCATGTAATTACGCCTAAAGAAAATCATACCTATCTGTGACCCCTTCCTGGCAAGTGCAATTGCTGTGCCGACACCAACAAGTCCAAAGCCAGCCCCGAAGTAGGGGTTGTCTTTCAATGCTCCAAGGAAATCGGACAGAGTCATTATCTAACCTAAGCTTATTAAATGTTTTCAATGTATATTAAATGTTTTCAATTATATAGGTTGTTTAGTTGTTGTCGCCAGCCAATTAGTTAGCTAGCTAGCTAGCTAGCTATGTCCTTTCGCTGTAATATTCAGCAGAAAAGAACGCTCACATTACTTCCGTTAACGGAAATGCACATTTCGCCAAACCGTAGCTAGCTACACATCTTTCTATTTGTTTTACAATTTATAATAAATCCATTATTGCTATTAGATTCAACAAGAAAGACGTACAACAAGCACTTGATATACCTCACGTGCGTTCTCATTGGACAAATGCATAGGACAAATCACATCGGCGTCTATCATGACACTTCCGTTGTTGAGGAAAAAATATCCGTCTGAAATGAATACCACCAAAATAGTTCCACAACATAATATGTTAATAAGAAACTTTTAAAACGAAATAACTTATTAGATGTGTATCTTAGAAGAAAAAACGATAATCGCATATTAAATTAATACTTAAAACGTCATGCAACACGTTATCTTCTTTCAATTTTTAGTGCAAGATCTGCACTAGCAGTAGTGTCGTAGAAACAGAAATGGCGCCGCTTGCACGACGTTTTATCAACATCGTAAGTGAAGGTAATAAAGAAACTTAATTAGTCACAACATAACGGGCATCAGGTATCGGTGGATTCAATTATTCTGCTGAAAGTCTGTTCTTTTGCGAACTCTAATTCATGACTGAACAAGAACAGTGTTCGAATGCTAGCTTGCGAGTTACATTAGCTAGCTATCTGGCCTTGCCCCCTGAAAATGCGTTGTTTTCCAGAGTGAATCCGTCTGAAATCGTAGGCAGTAGGTCTTAATTCCGTTTCGATATTAAGTAACTTGGTGACATTACAAGGTGGCATCAGGGTTACAGCATTTACTGTCATGGTATGCTCTTTAATACTCAGATATCTGTCAACTTTTTTTTTTTATCGGTGAGTTGATTAAAATGTAGATAAACAGTGCATGAGGTAAAATAGCTGAAAATCTGAAACTGTTGCAAATTTGAGGAGTTTTTGTTTTCGTAGTATAGTATTGTGTGATATTCTATAACTTGCCTAATAATTTCATTTAAAAACTTGCAGGTGTGCCTGTGGGAACATTGTGACAGGGAAGTCTGATTCTGTCAGACAGACCTGCATCTGCTGGACTTCTCTTGTGAAGACATTCACTGATTTAACGGTTTAACAGTTGGTAATTGGTTGGTTTTAAGATGGAAGAACAAAAAGTAGACCAGTGCAATGAAAAGCCTGTTCATAACACCATACTGGTGGATAATTCTGTGACAGAGGCTTCAGATAAGGGTAAGAGAGCTACACATTTGTCCTTGTGAAAGTCTCAATCCATCAACACACACACACAAACTACCACAAAAAATTGCTTGTTTTTATTAATTCTGCCTACATCTGTTTATTCCCCTCTTTTTCCTTTGAAATTCTTAATTAGCTTGTAACAAAGACAAAGTCACTATGAATACACTTTGTAAGAAAAACAAATCTGGAATTCACAAAAAGAGAAAGGTTCAAAAACCTTCTGCAGCTGTGTCTCAAGATGGGGAGGTTGATGAGATTCCACAGCTTGAAGGAAAGAAAAACAAAAGAGTAAAAGTTCTTAAGGGAAATGCATCTGTGCCTTCTCTTCAAGGTGAACATTTAAAAATACATTTAGAACATTTTCTTTATATATTGTTCTATTGTTTTTTGATTATATTTTAATTATATTGTACTTTGTTAATATAATAAAAAAAATAATATTAATATTAATATAATAATTTCTTACCTTACAGCAGCCATAGGGCATAAAATGTACTGCGTAGATTATTTAATGTATTTTTTGTATTTTTATTTATTGCAGATCATGTAGAAAAGGGGACAGAGCATATGTTTCGCACTCACATATGCACAGAATGCCGGCGCTGCTTTAAGACGCGCTCTCACCTGATGGAGCACATGCGTCTCCATTTTCCCGACCCCAGCCTGCAGTGTCCTACCTGCAAGCACTTCTTCACCAGCAAGAGCAAGCTGCGGGTGCACATGCTCCGCGAGTCCGGCGAGAAGCTTCACCGCTGTCACTTGTGCGAGTACGGCGCGGTGGAGCGCAACACGCTACGTCGTCACCTCGTCAGCGTGCACGGTCACCGGGGCGACGACGGTTGCGGCGCAGACCTCTTCGCGTGCCCGGTTTGCCGGAAGAGCTTTCGCCAGAGTCACGAGTTGAAGAGCCACATGAAAGCCCATCACGTGACGCACGATGGCCAGCCTCTGCTCTGCTTCCAGCAGGGATGTTCCTTTCAGTGCACGGGGAAAAAGCAGCTTCAGAAGCACGCGTTGGACGCGCATGGCGTCAGAGCCACGGAGTGCCGTCACCATGCCTGCTGCGCTTTGTTCGGGAGCCGGGAAGATATGGAGGATCACTTTCGCATGCATCAGGCTTTTCACTGCACGCAGTGCAGCTTCTCCTGCTCCAACAAGAGCCGTTTCCAGCAGCACAGACGGCAGGGCCACGCCGGCGAGGTGCGGCTTGGCTGTAGCTTCTGTCCTTTCAGTACCTTCAATCCAGTGGAGTTTGATCAGCACGTAGGCCACCTTCATGCCAGTGAGAAAACACACAGGTGCCATGAGTGCAGCTTCATAACTGCTCACAAGAGAGTCCTTAAAAGACACATGCTGATGCATACTGGTGAGATTCCCTTTTTGGATTCAGTTTTTACTTTTTTTTTTACAATTTTTTTTTATTGCAGTATGTTTTTGTATGGTTTTATGTAAGGCTCAAATATTTCTTCACAAATGTTTGCAGGTGAAAAGCCCCACAAATGTACACTATGTGAATTCCGATGCCGGGATGAGACCTATCTTTCAAAACACATGCTGACGCACTCTGATGACAAGCAGCACATGTGTTCAGAATGTGGCTACGTCACTAAATGGAAGCATTATCTAAATGTCCACATGCGCAAACATACTGGTGATCTCCGGTGCGTTTGGTTCTTGAGTGTTTTTGTTTTTGTTTCCACTTGCGTGTTAATTCCATCACTTTTAACACGTTTTCTTGTTCTGTCACAGGTACAAGTGTAATCAGTGTATGTACCGCTGTCACCGTATTGACCAGCTGAACAGCCATAAGCTCCGACATCAAGCCAAAACGTTGATTTGCGAGGTGTGTGCCTACTCTTGCAAGCGGAAGTCTGAACTGCAGAAACACATGCAGCTTAAACACTCTACTGGTGAGGAGTGCCAGACTCCCCTTTACCAGTGCAAGTTCTGTGCATATTCAACAAAGTACCGCCAAGCACTTCACAACCATGAAAACTGTAAACATACTCGGACAAGGGAGTTCCGCTGTGCCCTCTGCTCCTATAGCACGTTTAGCAACACTGGGCTCTTTCTGCACAAGCGGAAAGCCCATGGATATGTTCCTGGGGATGTGAAATGGCTGGAGACATATGCAGAAAAAGAAAGACAAAAGAACGCTGTAGATGTAATGCACCATTTCTACTCTAAAGTTGCAGGTCCTCAGAGAGCAGCTGAGGATTCTGGAAGCAACACACAAAACACTGAGCAAATGGTTTTGCAGCAAAACCGTCCCCATACATGTCAATTAGAAAGTAATTCAGATACTGCCAACACAATTTTAGAAAACCAGGTCAATTCTGAGGTTAATTCATTTGGAGAGGAAACAAAGAAAGTCAGTATAGGAGGTCAGCCCGATGTGCCTGACCAAGAGGTATGTGGTATTCTAACACCATTAGCAGGCGCTGAAAATTCACAGATGGCTCTCTTGCATACTGACACAGAAAATGTGGGAATCACAGCTATGGCTCTGCATATAGACGGGGCTCCTGGGTCTTCCACTCCATGTGATGTCCCTCATATCCCTCTGGAGACTGTAACAGAAGAGGAAGATGTTGCCATGTCAGGCTGTGAGGATGGTCATACAGTTGATGAGCAGATTCCAGACAGAGGAAATGAGATTTCGGACAACGATCCCCAAACTTCAGTGGCCAATCGGTTGGTCTCCTCCTCGGACCACACAAAAGAGGCTGGAGGTTCAGAAACTTTGCTTCAGGCCATGAGGAAACAGGACAAAGACCAAGCTGAGGTTCTGATCTTGGAGGGTAGAGTCCAGATGCAGGTGGTCCAGACTCAAAACGACGTCTTCCAGTGTGATCGCTGCTCATATGTGACCCGCAAACATACGGCGTTGGTGCGGCACTGCAGATCATCTTGCCAGGTGATGAAGGCCGCCCTTCAGTGCCACGACTGTGGCTTACGCTTCAAACAGTTGCGTTCCTTTAACACCCACCGTTTCAGAAAGTGCCGTGCACTGCAGAAGAAGAAAAAAACGAACTTTTCTGTGAACACCAGACATGACGGAGCTGCACAGGGCTTAAGTAAATCAAACAGTAAGAACAAAAGTGGATGCCTGTTTTCGCCTGTCATAGGGACAGGTCAGTGTGAGGAGAATGTGCTGGAAAGCACATTGGGAGATAACATGGCAAATGATGGTGCAGAGTCTCTGGGCTTGGTGAATGGTGAAACGTGTGGTTATCGTGAAGACAACGGTAAGTTCACCTGCAAAATGTGCTCCTTTTCATGCAGCAGGAAAGCCACGATCGATCGTCACTATGTAGCCTGTGCTAGACGCATATTTAAAAGAAAGTTTACTGTGATTGGCTCTGAGCCGGAGGAGCCGCACAGTGGGTCAGACTGTGAGGGAGAAGAGCAAGACAGAGGAAAGACTAAAGGAGACTTGGAAGAGAAAGCAGGAAGGAGTAAAAAACAATTTTCCTGTTCAAGCTGTCCGTTTGTTTGCCAACAGAAGAGGGCATTAACAAGCCACGAGAAGCGTGGCTGTTTAAAGCCTGGGGAGCTCCAGTGCCAGAAATGTTCGTTCGTAGCCAGATCTGAGAAATCGCTAAATCGTCACTTCCTGGTTCACAGTAAAGAAACGCACAGCGAAAGGGGCAGACGTGCTCCGCTTTGCTGCAGGCTTTGTTCCTTCACCTGCAAGCAGGAGCGGTGTTTGGCCCAGCACGTGGCGCTGAAGCACGAGGGCGTGCGCCCGTTCCGCTGCCGCTTTTGTGATTTCAGTACTGCACGGCGCCACCGCCTGGACGCCCACGAGTCGATCCACACGGGCGTCGGGAGGCACCGCTGCGAGCTGTGCGGCCGCACCTTTGGCACCTCGTCCAAGCTACGTCTGCACTGCCAGCGGATCCACGACAAGAAGGCCACCCACTTCTGCTCGCTGTGCGACTACAAAGGCTACAACCCGGCCGACATCAGTCGCCACACCCTCAGCTGCCACACGGGGGAGCTGCGGCACCCCTGCGGCCAGTGTGAGGCCCGCTTCAGCTCTGATATTGCCTTGAAGCAGCATTGTAGGCGGATTCACAGGTCCGCCAGCAGCAACGCCTGTACCAGGTGCGGCTTTGGCAGCGCCAGCCAGGCCGTCCTGAAAGAGCACATGCAGCGTGAGCATTCTCGAAACGAGAGTGCCAGCACACGCAAACCTGTGGGCGCTCCAGAGAGGCGTGGCAAGAGCCCTCTCACCCAGCAGTGCCCCGACTGCCCTTTCACGACTGGAAAGCGGCTGCTTCTGATCCAGCACATCTTGGATGAGCACGAAGGGGAGAGTCACGAGGAAAAAACTCTCAAATGTGACGTCTGTGGCTTTTCCTGCTCGCATCAGCTCGTGTTCGACCAGCACGTCCGTTCTCACGGAGGCACCTGTCTGTACAAGTGCACCGAATGCGACTTCTCTACTCGAACCAGGCAGAAGATCACCTGGCACATTCGTATCCACACAGGAGAGAAACCGTACCGCTGTGAGAAGTGCAGCTACACCTGTGCTGATCCTTCTCGACTGAAGGTATGAAACTCCAGCAATGAAGCTGTCATTGTAACCAGCTGCTGACCTGTTTTCTCCAAGAGTCCCGTAGCACAAATGTCATTATTTACTTTTAACATTTCATCTCGTAGTTATTATTCTACCTTTATAAAGCTTTTATGTAATATAGCATGTAAAATGTTTGCATTTGAACGGCACAGGAGATACCTAACGGATGGAAATGCAGATGGTATTGGTGCTGAGTCATTATCTTTTTTTCAGTATCACATGAGGATTCACCAGGATGAACGCAAATATCTCTGCCCAGAATGTGGTTACAAATGCAAATGGGTAAACCAGTTGAAGTATCACATGACAAAACATTCAGGTATGAGTAATATCCTTCTTGAATGCAGTGATATTAACACAGTTACCATGTTTACTTATTTTGTAGTATTTTTTTTTTTTTATGTGTGCAGTATTATCCATAAAAACAATACTTATTAGGCAGTGCAGGTTTGTTTGTAAAGCACTTTTCATACACAGTATGAATTCAGAGTTGGTCTTAGTCTTGATCTTAATCTTATTTTGTGCTATAAAGGAACTAAATCGTATGCGTGTGAGGAATGTGAGTATCGCACAAACCGCGCCGACGCACTGCGCGTCCACCGCGAGACGCGGCACCGGGACGTTCGCTCCTTCGTCTGTGAGAAGTGCGGTAAGGCCTTCAAGACCCGCTTCCTGCTCAAGACGCACCAGAAGAGGCACAGCGACGAGCGGCCCTACGTTTGCTCCGTGTGCCAGCGCGGGTTCCGCTGGCCCGCCGGCCTTCGCCACCACTACCTCTCCCACACGAACCAGCTTCCCTTCCGCTGCCTCCACTGCTCCTACCGCGCCAAGCAGAAGTTCCAGGTGGTGAAGCACTTGCGCAGGCACCACCCAGACCAACCCTTGCAAGGAGGGGTGGACAAAGACCCGGAAATCCCTGCAGTTCCTCTGCAAAAGGCCCGGCTTGGGCCAAAGGAGGACGGCGTCACAGAAAGACAAGGCATTGAAGAGAGTAACGAAGGGGAGGAACCTTGAGCCTTTGTTAGATCCTCAGGCTTTAACCTATTCTGACACTGTAACAGTTTTTTCTTGGGTGTAATATAAACTCAGATGGAAGTTAATTAAGGCCTTTTAACCGAAACATTTTAGCTGAAAATTTTTAGCTTTTTCAAAAACTTTGTTAAAACACTTTAGTTAAAGGGAAAATGATTCATGATGTGAAAAAGTATATAATGATGTATAATATGATGATATATAATAATGATAATTCACTTTATAATGATGATAAAGCCACTTTTATCAGGGTTGCAATGAAAAACGTTGCTTATTGCCACAAGTAATTTTTTTATGCTTTATTTCAATTTGCTAAAATTTGAAGTGATTTGCTATACAATAGAACTAGCCAGTCCTACACACAAAATATCAAAAACAGAGATCCATTAACAGTTTTACTAGCAGCATACAGCTAGATATGTCTTCTCTCAAACATTCTCCCTAAATGTCACAAGAGTGCCACATTTAAGGGGACACATATGAGTGCAACGCAATCTCCACCCTGCAGTATGACTACACGTAAGATTAGCATGGATAACAAGACACTTCATAACAACTACTTCATGAAGTGAAATAATGTATATTTGTTAACCATATCAGAAAACTAAATGTGAATAAATAAATAAACATTGACCAATTTTTACTTAAAATCATCCATATTAGAAATTCCTCCTGTAGAAGATCTTTTAGGGTTCAGTGTTGTATAAACTGCAACTTGTATTCATGCATTAGTTTATTCTACAGTTTGAAAATCCTTTGCTGCTTTTTAAAACCAGAAAATCTAAACCAGTGGTCTTTAGTTTTGGTTACTTTTTGGGAAATTTAGCTTTATGTGCTAAGCATTTTAAAACCAGACGAGTAGCTGCAGTTCTAATCTCATATTTGACTTCATATGTGAGTATACACAACAGCACAGAACATCAGTTTACATTTTACAAAATTGTGTGGAGGCATTTCTTTCAGCGTCTCCAGGATGATTGCTGTCACGCAGCCTTTTCCTGAAAGATCATCTAGGAGCCTCTGGGAACTTCTATTACCTCTGTAATTTTAATGTGCACAAACAGCGAAGAGGGGCAAATGCTTGTGCCATCTCTCGATAAAAGATGGATGTGGCGATACCCTGGAAGAGATGGGCACAGTTTACTTGATGGAAAATAAAAAAAAACATATGTATTATTTGGAGTGGAGTGATTTCTAATGTCCTAAAGGCAGACTCGCCTGTCTGAATACAGGAGAAAGGTAGTGTGTACTGCCCTATAAAATCATTCTTGGAAGTCTTATCGTAATCTTCCACAACAAAACGAACTAGTGCCAGCTCGGGGGTATGGATCACAAACTCTAATGTTTCGTTCCAGCATGGGTTGAATCCTTCACACATAAAAGAGAGGGAAAGAAATCAAAGCTAATGCAGTCTCTGGACCTGACAAAGTGGTGGATGATCATGGTAGCAAAATTACATACATGCATATGGCTTGAGAACATCACAGCTATTTTCTCACCATTGTTCTCAATGTACTTGGTCTCCTGCTTGGTGTGATCCAGAGGTACACCATAGATCTCCACCCTTACAAAGGGGTCAACAATCGAGCCTTCCTTTTTGCTTAGTTTGGGGAGCTGCTGGCCGCTAATTACCTAAAAACAATATAAAATTTTGATACAGTATAGTTTACATTTATATTCCTCTAAGTTGTGCAAGCTCTCATTTCTCTCTCATTTAAGATGATCTTACAACTATGATGATTTTGGGAAATGGCCCAAATTTATAAATCTTTTCCTGCCTGAATAGTGAGGTTGAGGGGACAGTAATCCCTACGGTCCTGGGGCCTCTCAGGATCGAATAACTGATCTCTGTTACGCAGGAAATCAGGTTTCAGAACATATCCACAGCAGTTATTCTGAGTGAAGAGGCCATCATTAAGATCCATCTCCATTCCCGCTGTCTGGAAGTTGAGAGCCACTGTGGATTAGAGACATATAACGCAGTTTTATAACCATGGTATAGTGCATAATACAGTTTTATAACCATGGTATAGTGCATAATACAGTTTTATGTCCAAGTCACCAGTTCTCATTGCATTTGAACAATTTACAGGTTTAAAGACTTCCATTATGTTTATGTGCACAATGTTCATTGTTCAAACGGCTCCACCAGCATTTCATTTATAAATTATACTTTTGTACAGTTCTTACAGGTCTTACCGATTTGACATCCCACATTCCACATCTCTTGGGGGCAGAAATTTGAAGAATCTGTTCTCAGACCACTAGGATACACTCTGCTCAGCAGCCTGGTGTTGTACTGAACAAAATCAGGTCCTGTTGGACGTATAAAAAGCACGCAATTTGTTGAGGCATTTCTCATTCCCATCTAATTGTGATACTGAGTATGTTACATGTGTAGATAAGTAATAGTACACACTATTATAAACAAACAAACTAACAAGAACAGACAAAAACAGATGGACAGTTTAACAGAAATAAAAGCCTAGTCTTTTATTCTAAATCTATAACTGAGTGTGATTTCTGAGCATACCGGCTTCCTTGATACATTTGCGAACCTTGGACTCAGAGAAGGAGGATATCTCATAAGGGTTGCCATGGCAGCGTGCATGCTCAAAGCCACGGAACGGTAACTTCTTGAAGTATATGATAAGGTCTGAGAACTCCTTGGATATATTTTGCTTTGATTTCTAATCAACAACAAACAAGAAATATTTAAAACAAAGTGTTTGGTACAGAGATGTTAAGAAAAAAGTATTTTATTGAGAGAGTCCACCATAGAAGGGTTATATTTGTTTAAGTAAAACAATAATTTTACTTTTGATACTGACATATCTCTTGTAATGGTCGAACGATATATTGAGCAGATTTTCAATGACTGCTGAATGAATTGCTGACTATTTTTAAAATAAAAAAGTTAATTTTTTTAGTGCATGTACCAACAGAATTTATCAGCAGATAGGACCATTACCAGCTGAGAGGGAACAAAAACTCGTAAACATAAAAACATGAATAAACATAAATAAACAATAATAGGGCAAACAGCAGCATCTATTTTTTTCAGTCCTAATGAACATTAATTTAACACTAATATGTTAAACACCTGAACACAGAACAAAATTTTTAAACAAAAATTTTACATTGCTTAAGCAGATCCGCACTGTACTTATTTAAAATAAAAATGTTCGCAAGTGATCAAAAAACTAAACTCTGTAAAAATATTATATGGACAGAAAAAAAAATTGGCCAACGCCGATGATCTCAAAACAACATTTAATGGCCTGATTAATCGGCTGGACGATTAATCAGTAGACCACTAACCCCTAATCCCAATCCTTATTTAATCAATTGGTGTTCCCAACCATAATCTTATTAACTTTTTGGTATTTTATGGAGGCTTGTCTACCTTGCTTTCTGAGGGCAAGCTCTCAGTAGTCAGGCTGCTTTTGAGTGTTTCTGCAGCTTCCTCCTCATCACTCACTTCACCACTGACTGGATGGTCTGTCTCCAAACACTCCAGTCCACCAATCTTCTTCCCTTTCAGCAGGATTTTGCCCTTAAGTTCCTGAAACAAATGTACATACATGATAACTGGTTATTTGTAAAATGCTTTCTCATTTAACAAAATGTTATGAAACATATATGATCATAACATTACAAAACACTATCAAAACATTGGTTTAATTCAGGCATCTCGCTAGATTTTTTTTAATTGGCCAAGGTTATTATCTGAATCTTCTCTCTAAAGCAAAGTCTTTGAATTGTAATGATGCAGCATCCATTACTAGGCATCAGACTGCCCTGTTTTGACAAACATAAATGTTATAAAATCTAAATGATCTAAATTGGCTGAATGTATAATCAGCTATCCATGAAAAAGAGAAAAAAGTGGGAAAGTATCTTTAACAGCCAATGCCAAAACATAAATATTCTGAATTCTAACTTACCTCTGGCGATGGCAGCTCACCAGATACTTTGCCATCTCCAGTACTCTTCAGCAACATGTCACCAAGTGTATCCTTTAAGATCTGAGTCATGACTTTCTGTTGCTCTATGCTACACCGGTTTTCAATGGACACGATTACTGGGTACTCTGACGCCTAAAAGGCAACGTTGTGTATTGAAAGATCATTCAGAGTCATTGAGCACATTTTTAGTCTGGATGAATTCATCGTGTTGAACACCAGTCACCTTGAAGGCATATTTTGCCACCGTGGTAACCACATCTTTAAAGAAAATCTTGGATGTGAGAGTGTGTCCGTGGTAAACAACGGGCTCTCCGTTTGGACCATCCCAGCAGTCAATTTCCAAGCACCGGCAACCCCGTTTCAAAGCCCTGCATGGAAGACATTAGCTCCTTCAAATGAGTAAAATACACAAACCTGCACTGCCCTTACATAGAAAACCATGGAAAACATATTATGAATATTCCCACAGTAATAGATAAACACATTAAATACAATATAGACATTTCTTGCCAGAGCTGTTTCAGCTAGTCAAGATACAATGGAATCTAGGCAAAGAGACTAAGGCTTAGTAAGGCTGTTTTACTGGATGTAGGCCTCCACACTGCTCCTTCCTTTCAGCTGGTCCTCTAGAAGATATGTATTGTGTGAGGAGGAGATAAAGTAATGACTGAGGGGCTGGGTCATATCCTGATACAGATGCTGGTAGTCTGAGTTGTAGATGGAGCCCTCAACAGATGTCAGATACATCAGAAAGCCATCTATTGACATAATGTGGCAGGTTTTTCCTGTCAGGAACACATGAAAAAAAAAAATATATATATATATATTAGTAAAGTGCTTCTGCTTATGAAGTGTTTCCAATTTAATGTGATTGCTGCACTGCTCTTGCAATATCTTAATAACACTTCTACAGCATTGGCATAATAAATGTTAATGGTTTCTTCACTGAACACTTTGTTCAGTATATTACATTCAGCGGGTTTATTTACATCTCTACGTTCTGTTGTTAAAGAAAGTCAGCACTATATGTTGCCCCAGTGGAAGGCAAAGCTAAGTTCCCACAGGTTGGCTGTACCTGTATCTGACGGCTCATACTGCCGTATCAGCTCGAGTGCGTGTGCGTGACTCCTGTCGCCTTCCAGCTGTTCCTCTCGCAGAAACTCTTCCAGGTCACAGTGTGAAAGTGTCTCTCCATCACTGGAGTAATCCTGGAACAGCTCCAAAACATCTGTCCTCTGGGTGAGCATCTTATAGAAGAGGATAAATTCATCACCTTCCAACATGCCTGTCTTACTCTTATCAGCCCTCTATGTCAAGTAGAGAGAAAGGAACAGAACGAAAAAAGAAGAAGCAGAGAAAAAAGTGAATGAAAACTGTAGTGAACACTGTAATGAACACTGTAGTGAATGCTGTAGTGAACACTGTAATGAATGCTGTAATGAATGCTGTAATAAACTCTGTAATGAACACTGTAGTGAATGCTGTAGTGAACACTGTAATGAACACTGTAGTGAATGCTGTAGTCAACACTTTAATGAACACTGTAGTGAATGCTGTAGTGAACACTGTAATGAACAGAGAGTGCAGAGAGTCTCTCTAGAGAGTAGAGCAAAATGTAACTTCCAGTGTCACCATAACACTGTGCAAATAAAAATGAGCCTCATTTTGTTTAGAAACCGTTGTGTTCTTTAAACCATATTAAAATCTGTATGTATAACTGTTATGTACATATTGTTTGTTATACTGTTTTCCTTGTATTTCAGCAAGCTTTGATAATAAGCTGCACTTATTACAACAAAGTCCATCTTCTCTATCCATCAAAAATATCTCATTTTCACTGTAAAATTAACACAAATTATGATATGGGCAAAGTAATATATATATATGTTCTTCTTCTCACCCTGAAAAGATGCCTTGCATGGTCTTCATTCATGTCCATGTTCATAAGCTTCAGCAATCTCCGAGCCTCCTTAAAGTTTATTCTACCATCTTTGTTTTTGTCTGCTTTAATGAACAAGTCAGAGACCCATCTGAGCAGATACACATTTGAAGGAAAACACATTCTTATTCCTAATGACATTTATATCCAAGCTAATATTTGCATTTCATTATGTAATATGGATCTGGGTCCTTTCAAAATGGCTCTGCCTCTGTTGTGCCTGACAAAGGGATAGAGTATTGTATATGAGAATAAGGAAGGATACTGATCAAGTTTCTCCCTCTTGTCCATATTTTCCAGGTTCTCTATGAGAATCCGAATTCCCTGGATCCAAGCCTGAGCTTCCTCAGCCGACTCTGCCACGAGGTCGAGGTTTCCACGGCGGCCATGAAACTCCAGTGTAAAACAGCGTTCTGGAGGAAATTCTCCTGCCATACTCAGGAACACCTCTGACTCATGGCCCTCCCGCACTGCCTCCACGTCACCTACGGAAACTGCGGAAACACCACACTGTACAATTCAAATCTACAATAATGCAACACTGTGGACTTACGAGGCAACTCACTGTACGATGTCAGTTAAGTTGGAGGTACTTCCTTTTTATTTGCAGCATTCAAGAGAGAAAAACAGTACACAGCAAAATCACCAGTGTTTAAAATCTCACCTTACAAACTGGTGAGCCTACAAGGTATAAACTGGAGACCAGTTGTGTGTACAATGTTGCAACCAGCATAATATTTAAGATGGCAGAGTATCAAACTATTTGTTGTGTCAGGATGGGAAAAAGAAATATCACATTTTGCTTCTCTTTTTTTTGGATTATGCAAATGTAAATTTCAATCAGTAAGAGTTAAACATTAATCCACATAAACTCCAACATAATCCAGTGGAAAGAGATTAAAATGATGGATTTCAGCATGCATGTTAACAATAGCTGCATTTTCAGAGGAGGATTTAAAACATCTGGTGAGGACCTACAGGTTGAATATGAGTTCAAAGCCCAGTTGGATTTGTATGCAATGGTCTTGCAGTCATCCTGCAGTTTGTAGTGGCGATGTCTCCAAATGTGAGACTTTGCTTTCCTCAGGACACTTCCAGCCTTCATAATTTCCAGACTGGCCTCACCTGAAAGATGATGAAATATGTCCATAAAGCATGTCTGAAGTTCTTAAATTACTTATATTAATGGATCGGTTATGCTAAAAGAGAGACCAGGGGTCAGAGTGGAATCAGGGCAGATGGACTTACAAGACTTCTGGGGAAATTCCATTTTCTGCATAGAGTTATCTGTGGACATAAACATTCCTTAATTGGTTTTGCTTTTCTCATCAATCATTACTGCTAATATTAATTTTAGTTCAGACTAGAAAAAAATATATTACATAGCATATTTTTCTGTAATCACTGTTCGGCTCAAACGATGAAGCACTCAAGTGGTGATGTGGTGAGCAGAGATTAAAAATCCCACACTGTAAGCCATTTCTGAAATTGCTCTCTAATGACTGAAACCCAGTCTAGCAGGCCTGTCAATCTGTGTTCAGCTCAAAGCTGAGGCTGCGTTTGTGGAAGCTGTGCACAACCAAACACATTACAGTGAAAAGAAACCCCCTCCATGAGGGAGGTATGCAGTGAGAGGATATGAGAACTCCCGAGTGTTCTAACAGTTTTTCTGTACAATTACGACCAACTGCTTCTTTTGTGGAAATTCAATTGGGGGAACTGATACAACTATTAACCTTTTAATTTGAATGACTTGATGTGTGGTAAATAAAAACACGACTAATTCGATTCGTTCACTGATGGGTATCTGGATTAATGCGGTCAAGCACGGGCGATCATTCAGAATCGCTCAAGTGAATTCACAACACATCATCACAAAACAAATGTAGTTTCCTGTCTACAGTACTCAGTGGACTTTGTGTGTGAAGAAAAGGCAAAACTACAACAACTGTAAGTTAAATAGTTCCTGCTTTTTCTTTTCCTTCTCAGCTGTAATATGACCCTTATACCCAACTGCAGGCAAAGTATCCCAAGCACATTTACTCTCCTACGATTGTCACCAGGCTAAGGTCCATGGCTGCCAGCATTAATTCCGTTCAAATTAAATGAAGAGAAGCCAGAAGGCAGTCAGCAACAGTACTTACCAGCTTGGAAAGTGTCCTCTTAATGCAGGCCTGTGATGGAAAAAAAAGCTGCTGGTGGCTAGGGAACCAGGGAGTGTCTAGGGAACCAGGGAGTGTCTAGGGAACCAGGGAGTGTCTAGGGAACCAGGGAGTGTCTAGGGAGGCCAGGCACTCTGCTCTGACAGGCAGCACGAAGAGAGAAGCGGGGAGAGTGGAGCTGCATCCAGCTCTGCTCCCTCAGCCAAGCTCCCTGCTCCCTGCCCTCTTCCTAATACCTCCCTCCTCTTTCCTTGCCACTCCCATTATGCTTTTTTGTTCATTTCATTGGCTGCCCATATGTTGATCATACTCTTCTTCTGTTCTGCATCGATCCACTTCCTACCCACAAAATATTCATAGTGCATGTTCAGCTTGTCTTAAGGTTGCTTCTTCAGATAATCAGTTTTAAGTTAATGCTACAACATAGATAGTTGTAATAGTGTGTATTTACATTCACTTAGGCAGTGGTCCTCCACTAAATGTTAAAAGACAACAACTGATTTCTAATTAAAAAATTAAAATAGAAATTAAAAAGAAGAAAATAAAGAAGATACTACTCAATTAGAGAGGTAGGAATAACCAATACATTTTTATAAGCAAAAATTGCAGTACATTATGCAAGCTTTCCTGAAAAAAAGGACATTTCGGACAAAAGTCTACCAGCTGCACAATCAAAGTGGTAGCATTTGTGCTCTTCTTTCATTCTGCATTGATTATTCCCAGCCTCTGTCTGAAACATCCTGTTTCTCTCGAAGCCATCTACATTTTTAACCACTGTACACTGCAGTTACTTAAAAATAAAAAAAAGGTCTGTCTCACCCTTCCATTGGGTGGTCATATTTTTTCCTTCACACTTGGAGCTTCTACTTGAGGCCTGTGAGTTTTTTTTTTTTACAAAGTATTTTCACAGTTCCTAGAATTGTGCTCTTCTGGACTGAGATTGGTGACATTCCTGGGATCTGTTGGAGCCACCCCTCCGGCTTACAGTCAGAGCACCACGTGCTCCTTGCACCACTGGGACTACCGTATTCTCTCTATTTCTTTTTTCAGTCCCTTGTGTTTACACATATATTTGTAATCACAGACACTTACACCAACTTGCACAATAATTTCTCATTTAAATGACGGCCCAAATTGGAGAGTAAACCATTGAGCAAGCAACTGGAAAAAATGCCACTATAGCAGAACTCCCCCAAACCCAAGTAAGCTTTGTCTTTGTTTTTTTCTGTTAATTTTTTCACAAAATGAAAACTGACCTTGCCATCAATAATAACATGCTAATTTGCCTCTTTTTGTGTCTTGTTTTACAGAATGCACAGGACCATCAAGTCCAGACTACACAACCAAGCTGCTAACCAGACTAACACCAATCTGCAGCCTCTATCTGAAGCAGCACTATAAATAAGCAGCATAGCAAACGATTTGCACCACAACATATTCACTTTATTACTGTCACTTTATTATTGAAATTTGCTGCTGCTGCTGGAGTAATTTTATTACTATGCATTGTAACTGTAATAACTGTGATGCATTAAAAGATGTAGAGGAAGTCGAAACTGCAGTGAAGTTCACAGTGAAGGTTTCTCTGGAAACCTGGTGTATGTCACTGCAATTTTGACAACCTTCCACTCTTCTCTCTCTCTCTCTCTCTCTCTCTCTCTCTCTCTCTCTCTCTGGTTCAAATTTCTTTATTGGCATGAATTGTAGTTAACAACTGTTACCAAAGTGATTGGTAGAATGATTAATATTAAAGGTCATAAAATGAAATAAGAAAAGAAACAAAATGGATATAATAAAGCTTCATATATACACATACTCTTTGTCTCTCTCTCTTTCTCTCTCTCTCACACACTCATGCTTTAATTCATACGTATGGTGACAAATGCACACATACAACTAAATAAATATTTTATAAAAATGGTACGTAATTTGTTTAATATATTTTTATTGGTTTATAATTATTGGTTTATATAAGCATGTTGTGATATTTTAACACATGCAAAACATATGTCCATCTCTTATATTCTCTGAAAAATATAAAACATATGGTTTTAATAAGTTTAAGAAATCTTTTCTGAGATGCATATATTTGCTGCTGCTTTTTTATATATTTCTCCTGTTATAGTGTTATAGACCTTGTAACACTCCTTTGTTCGTATATATTTTGCTTCCTTGATGTCCGCATATCTTATTATATTATTTGTTATTTTCTCTTATAGAATTAAGATTTCTTATATAATTTTGTCACTACGCATGAACTTCAGGCTCTGTGAGTTGCAAGAACAAAACTATTATTCAGTTCTATCATTATTTAGGTTGTTGACCATTATAGTGTTGGCTAAAGGTATCATCCGGTACCAGTCGATGTTTATACAGGCAGATGTTTGAAAATCTGACGCCTCTGACTGATCTAGAGCGGACTCTGACTGTGACTCTGAATTCTGAGCCCCTAGTAATACACGGCGCAGAAGTTCACGAGACCAGGATAATACAAAATCCCTCAAAAATTATAGGCAATCAGACTGAACTGGAGTACAACGATGGCGAAGATTATTTCCTTATGCAGAGTTGTACAGCATTATGCAACATTTGTAGCTATATTTTGTTAGCCTATGAATGCCTTTTTCATCCTCGTTGAACAAATTACGTGTTGTGCTAGTAAATCTTTGGAATTTGAACGTTTATTTTACATTACTGACTGGCATAACTACAATAACGCAAACTGGGACAGTATACACACAATATCCAGTCTAGATGTAGCTAAATAGATAGTGCGACACTCCTTAATGTTAAATCATTCAGTGATGGGTCCACTGTAGCGTCTTTAAAACAGACTGCATACAGTCTATTATATAAAATCGGAGATATTTAATTCTCGCGTGACTTTTTCTCACCTCCCATTTCCGCTGTGAATTTTCACGTTCCCGCCATCATCGACTGCCAGAACGCAACGTCGTGGACCATACTCCAGCAACAACATAACATTGGGTCACCGCATGCCGGCAAATTTCGCCCACAACCGTTGCAGGTTATTTGGGAGATATATAATTTTAAAGACTTTTCGTTGCACGTTTGGCCTGGAAAAGGTATGTATTTATTGTTTTCTGGGAGGGAAATCGCTGTGTTTTCCCTCAAATTACCAGCAAGCAAATCAGCCACTATCAAGTCAGGTATTGCTGGCTGGCTAGCTAGCTAATTAGCTAACTGCTACGGCCTCAGTTATTTTTGGCTTATGCTAGCTACTTAGCTAAGTTTCAAGCTAAATGTTTATATGGTTGACTAGCTGGCTAGCTAACTGTTTATTTTAGGTGTAGAATACCAGAAGCGCACGCCGGCGTACCACATATGTTTATTCATAGGGCGATTCACTATTGCTGATTCTGTCTTTCTTTTGTGTTTGATCAATTTCTTACATATTCTCTATGGTCATCGACTTCTAAAGTCCAGCAAGAAAGATGTAGCTAGGATAGCTTTGCTAGGTAGCTACCAAGTTAGCTACATGCATAGCATTGCTAGCTATATTGATTAGCTGTGCTAGCTACGCCAGTTTTTTTTTTTTACTGTGGTTGATGTTGACACTTTGTTCTCAATTTAACATAACTAAAGAGAGCGTATTTTGTTTTAATTGAGTGCCGCTGCTCCAGACTGACAAACGATAGGTAGGATAGCTAACTGAATAGGTTATCTATCTAGCTAACTTTTTAATGTTTGAACTTTAACTATCTAGCTGGATTCGTTGTCTTATAATGCGTGCAGTCTTGCATATCGATGGGATGGTAAATGAGTATAAAAGCAGAAACTCATTATTTGTTAAACTCTTTGGTTTAACAAATAAGATGTGTTAACGGAAAGTCATGGATATCTTGTTGTATAGCTGCCACGCAAGGATCGCGCTCTATGAACATCACTTTTGGACAGGTCACAAACAGCCTTAGTTTATAGCGTTTAGAGGTTCGTTTGTTTAACTTGACACATTTCTTCATGAAGCGTTGGCTACAAAACAACTAATTTGGCCAGATAACTAAATTTATCATTTAACCATTATGTTATCGGTTAAACATTGACACTTGTAATATGTACTTCACTGCGTCTCAACTTAAAACACATTATAACCCAAAGTTAGAATACAATGCAATACATCTACTTAGTGTACTGTCAATGCGTGGTTTGTTTATGCTCTTGAAATGCACGTTTGTTCAATTTCTTTCGCTGAATGTAACTCAAACAGAATTTTAGTCATGTAAAGATCTGCAATTGACAGTCTGTCATTCAAACGTTTTTTCCAGTTTCTCTTTCTTTCCATTGTTAGGGCTTTTGTGAGAAGCACTGGCCTCATCTGCTCGTCCTCAATTCTATTCAAAGCCGAAAATTTGAGCGCCTTGTCCAGTTGACGCACTAATGGCTGTTGTAGTGCCCAAGATGTCCAGCGGCGGCGCTGTTCGCATCCGCTACATCAGTCGGGATGTGGGCACTAGCAGATGGAGAGAGGGAATATTTGAGATCCACGAGAGGGACAATAAAGTAAATCTAGTGTTGAAGTTCAACAGTGGTGGGACCCCGAAACATTTCCAGGTATGTAAATTGCCATACAAAAAAAACCTTAACAGTAGAACCTGATAGTATACATATGTATATATGTTTATACATAAATGAAAAACAGGCATCAAATGTGCTTTTCTTTTCATTTCTCGTTTGTATGCCCTATTCTCTCAATTAGCTACTGTGGCATTCTAGAAGCTCATTATGAAGTTAAATAAAAATGAGATTTTCTGCAGTTTAAACTTATTTTGTTTCTTGTCCTTACAGTTAAACCACAATGTGAAGAATGTTGTTTTGGGCCCGAACCTTAGCCGTTTGTCATTGACACTGAAAGACTCAAGTGTTGTTATTTTTGAGAAAATGTCCATAATGGTTGGGAAAAAATTAAAGGACTACCTTGAAACAATTAGGCAGGGGAAGCAAACAGGTATGTGTAAAATAATTATAGTTGTGCATTACATTTTTATTGTTTTTTTTAATCTCAGAAAAGGTATTTTTAAAGGCAGTACCTTTAAGAAATTTTGTTTATACACCCCCCCCCCCTTTAAAAAAAAACTAAAAAATAATTAATTAATTTATTAATTAATAGCTCTTAAGACAAACCAGGGAAGTGCCAGTTTTGGATTAGTTCTTGGAAACCGAACAGCGCAGAATGATTCAGGCTTGTCTTCGTCAGAGAAACAGGTAGTGTATCTTCAGACTTCATTAACGTATTAAATGCTAGTTACTGTTTGGCATTTAAATTTTTTGCTGTTTTTTGGTTTATGCTCTCAAGACAACTCAAAGACGGCCGAGCTTGGACAACCGAGAAGAATGCACTCCACGCAAACCTCTTGGGAGTCCCAGTCGAATATCAACAACACCTGTACGCAGTGGTCTCTCAGAAAACAGGTCTGTGTACTTGGAAGTTATTTTGCCCAGTTTTTTTTTTTTTTTATGGTTTTATGATTTAAATGTTGCCACTCTGGTTGAAGGATGTGCTTCGTTAAAATTAAGTAACTTATGATTTGACTAGTTATAGAAGCACAGTTGCATGATTTACTATGACTGAGCTGATCTTCTATGTGCTTCTCTAAGGAACGAGAAGAGGAAGAGGTTGATTAACTCCGATTCTGACATGAATGAAGACTACCCCAAAGAGAATGACTCTTCTAGGTACTCATCATTTTCAACTAGCATCAGAAACCATAGCCAAAAAAAACCAAAACAATTTTTTTCAAACATTCTCAACTGTGTAAGATTGCTAAACAAATGAATAAATTAGCATAAGCCTGGTGGATTCCCTCTGTGACACTTCACTAGACACACCCCCACTTGGTGTTATTCCTTTCCGAAAAAAGGTGGATTAGGTAGTTAATTGGGGAAGTATTTTCATTGTATTTGTTAATCTTTGCTTTTATAGTGTCTTGCTTATCATTTAATTTGATTTAATTCTGTAAATCCCTTTCTTGATAAGTGTCTGCCAATTGCTGGAGATGTAAATATAAACCACAGAGAACACTGGTGCAGCTTAACAGTAGTTAGGTGTGTAGTTCTGCTGCTGTTTTATCAATAGCAGATGAAATTGGCTGAAAATGAGAGAAAATATTCAAAACAACATTTGACTGTATAGAATTGCTAACCTGATCAGTGTTTTTCACTTTGCCTGATGTGTGACATGGCAGCTAGCTGTTGCACGCTAGTCAACAACAACTGATGGCGTCAAACTCAATTTTCAAGTAAAATTTCCCAGTACTGGCACACTAAATTACCTGTTATTTCTTCTAATAATGGCCTTGATTTATGTCCATTATGAGACAATAGGTGGTTGAATATAGTGATAATGGTTGAATGCTCTCTCATGGAGCTGTTGTCTAGCATTATGTGTTCATGTGTTTTGGGGGAGTGGCTTTGGAAGTAGGCCTGAAGGTAGGGTGTGGGTTATTTGATTGGATTTTTTTTTTTAAGTGTACTATTGCTGGTTTCTACAAAATGTCCTGCTCCACCTTTAAAACATGACTGTGTTGCTGGATTACATAAATAATGGACATTATTTCTAATAATTTTTTTTCTGTCTAGTAACAATAAGGCCATCACAGACCATTCCAGGAAGTATCTTCTCAGCTGCAAAGAGAAACTGAAGCAGTCGGAGGAGAACAGGACTTCAGGTTAGTACTAACCGTGTTAGGTTTTTCCAGAGATGTAGATTTGTTTTGATTTTTAATTGATTCTTTAACATTTGCTCGCAAACAGCCCCTCTCCAACCATCATCCTTCTATGGCAGCAGGACAGGAACTAAAGATTACACTCAAACACATTCATTTTTGGACAGGTAAAGACCATATGATGCATTTGTCTAGTTCAGAAAACAGTTGCTTCAAACATGATGGCCTGGTGTTTCACAGTTAAGTCTTGTGTTGATCTTTTCCAAGACCAATAAGAGCAGAGCATCTGTTCTTATCAACTTGATGTTTCCTATTAAAGGTCCACCAGCACAAGCCAGTCTCCTTCTGCCAAAAGAAGCCTGATTCTGCCCAATCACTCCACTCCATTTAAGAAAGTCCGGACATCTCTGGAATACGGAGGCTGGAATAAACCGAGACCTTCAACCCTAACTCAACCTCAACCACCTCTGCAGGGGTTAGAGTCCTATATGTCCTTCACATTGTTGCTAGTTCCTGAAGTTTCCAGGTGATTGATTAGTGACGCATTAGTTTCTCTCCTTTAGATTCTCCAACCTGGGAAACACCTGCTACATGAATGCCATACTGCAGTCACTTTTTAGCCTGCCCTCTTTTTCAAATGACCTGTTGAAACAGGGTATCCCATGGAGGAGGGTTCCCATTAATGCCCTGTTGAGGTACAACTGCCTTTCTATCTATAAACAGGGTTTATAAAAGGGTTCAGAAACAGACATTCACTGTTGTTTAAGTTATGGTCTTTAATGTAATCCCTTGTGATGCTCTGTCTCTATTAGGCGATTTGCCCATCTACTTGCCAAAAAAGACAACTCTTCTCCAGAAGTGAAGAAAGATTTGCTGAGGAGGGTGAAGAATGCCATTTCATCTACAGCTGAACGTTTTTCTGGCTACATGCAAAATGTAAGAGGGACACGAACTGTTTTTCATCTACTGGTTAGAATACATTACTTTGCCAATCCTAATTCAGAATAGTGAAGGTGGGAACACTGCATTCAAACTCTCAAAGATGGGATGTTTCGCTCTTAGCAACTTGAGCACTAGAAAGACTTCCTTTGAAACACTGTTGATCTCCCTAGGATGCCCACGAGTTCCTGAGCCAGTGTCTGGATCAGCTAAAGGAGGATGTGGAGAAAGTCAACAAGAACTGGAGGAGTGAGTACTGTGGCTGGGAGGAGCCTCAGGGCACACGACTAACGGAGGACACAGACACTTCGCGCATATACACGTGCCCTGTTACTGTCAACATGGAGTTTGAAGTGCAGCACACAATCACATGTAAAAGGTGGGATGTGTTACAAAGCTGATGTAATTGTTCTCAGTTATAATCTGTAAAAAAAAAACAAAAAAACAAACAAACATGTAAAAGGGACTGGAGGCATGGCACCTGTTCATTATGACATAGCACTTGGAACATGAGGGCTGTTTGTTTATTTATTTCTCTTACACTGCAAGTGTTTAACTATGTGCCCATGAAACTCAGCTGTGGGGAGGTGGTGACTAAACGCGAGAGGTTCAACGACCTGTCCATTGACCTGCCTCGCAGGAAGAAAACCCTTCCTCTCAGATCCATCCAGGACTCTTTGGATCTCTTCTTCAGGGTAGGGTTACATAACTCTACAAAGTGATAATGTAGTGGTGTGAAATTAATACAGTCCAAAAAACCTGTGTAATTTTTTTTTTTTTTTTTACAGTTTTTTGTTCCGTTTTCAAACACTTTGAAACGACCTGTTAATGCAACATTTTGACCTCGAACCTTTTTCTACTGCTTGGGTTGCTGAGCAAGTACTGCTCTTCAAATATTGTTACCTTTTACATGGATTATATTAGTTTGATCTGTACCCATGTTCATTCTTTACAGATGGAGGAAATTGAATATTCATGTGAAAAGTGTAATGGGAAAGCCGCCACAGTTACACACAAATTCAGCAGGCTGCCCCGGTAATCTAGACCACGTTATACTATAGTTTAAATGCTCATATTTTTCATGTCTCAATGAATTCTTTCAATGTCTAAATTAAGCTGAACTCCCTCGTTTCTGTCTTTGGTCAGGGTGCTGATTCTTCATCTGAAGCGGTACAGTTACAATGCTCAGTTGTCTCTGAACAGCAAGCTGGGCCAGCAGGTCTTGATCCCGAAATATCTCACGCTGCTCTCCCACTGCACAGAGAACACGCGGCCCCCCCTCAGCCTGGGCTGGAGCACGCACACAGCACTGTGAGTGCTCATCGTTAGCTCTTACTCTGTTACTGATGGGACACTTGGCCCCTGAAGGACCTCTGCTTTGTGTACTTGATCTAACCTCTGATTCAACTAATCAGCTCATTTTTAAGCCCTTTGTAAGATTTCTGATATACTGCAGTGGGGTTTTGTTTTTGTTTTGGTAATCACTGAACCTGTCTGTTGGTTTCTTACTCCTATGTCTGTTGTGCACTACGCATCATAGGTCCAGAACACTGAAAATATCTCAGTCTGTCAACTCTTCAATGCTACGGTAAGGCAGTAGCTCTTTCATTAAGCCACATTTTCTTAATTTGGAATACGGATTGAAAGCAAAAACTGTCACTTGCATTATAAAAAGTTATTTATTTTATTTATAGGAAAGGGTCTGTAAAGTCTGAGAACACAGGAAGTGTCATATGCGACTCTGATAGTGAAGAGGAACTAATCAGGAAAGGTAGTGGTAAACATCGACTGAGCGAATCCCTCCCAGATGAAGAAAGGCTGGAGGTGAGCTGGTAGATGTATTTTAGATTTAGTACGTGTTAGATAAGAGCGGCTATGGAAAAAAATGCCTTAATTTTGTTTTTGAAAGTTCGTTGCTGAAACCGAAATTATTCTAGACCATTTTCTGTATTGAATGCGCATGGATTTGTAGCAGGTGCTGAATCTAGTTCAGCTTCATGGCTCTTTTTGGCTTGGTGACCTTTGGTGTGAGGTGTAAGCATCGGTGCTGTTTTCAAGTGTGAATAGTGTTTTTGCTGATCGATTAATCTGTGCATTGAATGCACTAAAGCTTTTGAAATAAAATCAGATGATTTTGAGTAATCATACTTTCTTTTGATGCACATTAGTGTGTGAGTATATGTGGTGCTCAGTACTATTAAAACAGTGACTAAACATAACGGCAGCCCTAACATGTTATGAAACGGCCCTAATATATTATTAAGATCTGTGGTATGGGCCTTCTATAACATGCACCAGCTAATGTGTCTTGGAGTGTATATAACTGAAATGGCCATCATGTTACCAGGTGCAGCAGAGTGGTCAAGCGGAACAGTCAGAGTTCACAGGCATGAATGATGACGAAGTGCTGGCTGCTGTTCTTGAGATGAGTCGACACGATTCTGGTCCCTCTGTGCCCCACGATGATGAACCAACTAGCAGCCCTGACACTGGGTTCGGAGATTCAGATGCTCAGGAGCTGACGCACCATTTGGACCTGCTAGAGGGAGACAAACCATCTGGAGGTATAGGAAGAGTACAGGGAGGCCAGAACAAACCGTTTCATTTTCTTTTCCTTGAATATGTGGGAATTGGCAGTGTTTTTTTGGTTTTTTTTTTTTTTTAACTGGTGTGTCAGATTCCATTTTCTTTTGCAGCAGGATGATGTGTTCTGTACAAGGGTTAAAAAAATTGTACAAATATCTGTGTGGTTGTCCTCTGAAACTTAGTTGTGTGTTAACTCTCAGATGTGCTGGGTTCCTTGGATCTGACCATGGATGAGAACAAGGAGAACCAGACTCCAGATGGTACTCAGGGTGAGCTGGACTGGGTACAGCAGTACAGTTTGGATCAGGAGCGTGAGGAGCAGGAGCTGCAGCAGGCCCTTGCCCAGAGCCTGCAGGAACATGTACAGCTTTTTGTCTTTTTGACTTCGACAACAATAATCAGTATCAGTCTGACATGGCAAATTCTCACAGATTATTGTAAAAATCCATCATGTGGGTCATTTAGACTGGCATATGCATTAACAAGCTGTAAGTATGAGAGAGCTAATATTGGGAAATGTTTTGCAAGCACAGGAGGCGAGGGAGATGAGAGAGGATGACGATCTCAAAAGAGCTACGGAACTCAGCTTGCAAGGTAGGGAAGCAGGGACTGACTTGCTGTCATTCAGTGTTATTTCAGATGTTTGGCTTGGTTGCTTACTCAGAAGTCCCCCCTCCCCCAATCGTTGATTCTGTCAGAGTTCAACAACTCCCTCCCTGAGCTGCTGTGCTCTGATGACGATTCTGGCAACGAGGATGCTCTAGACATGGAGTACAGTGAGGCTGAGGCAGAGGAACTGAAAAGAAATGCTGAGGTAAGACCGATAAAGAGGCAGTTCAGTACCAGTCCTTTGCTCTATAATTTGAACCCCTGCAAGCCTGTAACTTGTGCAAATGAGCAAGAAGATTTGATTGTTAAAGTAGGTGTCCAAGTGTAGGTCAAGTTACAACAGGTTTGTTAGCTTGTGTTGTCTCCTCTGCAGAGTGGAGAGCTTGCAAATTCCTTCAGACTCATAAGTGTGGTCAGTCACATTGGCACCAGTTCATCATCAGGTATGAACAAGCTACTTGTAATTTTTGGAACAGGATGTGGCAAAATACAGTGGTGTGATTAAATGAAGACATTTAATAGACATGATTTGATCTTGTTCTGATGTCAGGGATTCTATCCCTGCCTTGAAGTGTGTGATAAATTCTAGGATGTATTGTAAGGGTGATCCTTTTTCCCTTCAGGCCATTATATCAGTGATGTTTATGATATGAAGAAGCAGTCCTGGCTCACTTACAATGACTTGGATGTATCCCGGACACAGGAAGCCACTGTTCAGAGAGACAGAGACAGAAGTGGATACATTTTCTTCTACATGCACAAGTAAGGAATGGAAATGTTGCATGGTATATTGCTAAAAGAAAAAACAACTTGCATGCCCCCCTTATTGATTTATTTATCGATTGATTGGAAGCAGTCCAGTGACGATCCTGTGTTTTGTGGTGAACACTTCTCCTTAGGAACGTGTTTGAGGAGCTGTCGGAGTTGGAGAGAGCAGGAGGAACTACCGACTCCAGCCGCACCGTTCTGCAACCTTTATAAACAGCTGTGTACACCAGGTCCTCCCTACAGTCCTTCGGGTGATGAACGGATGAGCCAGATCTAGGCTAGAACTTACACCTCTGTCCAGTACTACTGATCACCGTCCATACACGCTCCTACTTACTTGCTCCAGGCACTTTTTTCTTTGACCCCCCCCAATTGTGAAACATTGGCACTAAAGTATAGCAGTATTGATCTTTAAGCCCATGTAGATAATGAAGTTTATGGAAAAATGGCAACAAAACAAATTAACACACTGAATGCATTCTATAGGATATAAAATTTTGCCTTGAGACATGTTCTATTTTTTCAATTCTTTCCGTTTGCTCAGTATTGCCTTTAATGAAATAAAGTCTCTTGGCACAGCAGAACACTTTATGCATTCATAATTTCAGAGCAAATGCCTGAGGTCAGGGAGTATTTGTCCTTTAGCTGTTTCTTTTTCAACTTTTCCAAAATCCTTTATGACTTATTGAATATAAAGATTTATTCTTCTATGTTTGGGGGTGATATTGGGATATCTATGTTTCCTGTTTGATATGCAGCTGAAAATGTGGTGCAATATTTACTTTGCCAGTTGGCTTTTATGTCTGTCGTATAGCGATGAATGGGAGGGGAGGGGTGTTCCAGTTTATATTCAAGGCTTTATTGAAGACTGTTTATTGCTATTTTAATCATATTTTATAAATATAATCTAACAAGCTAAAAGATTGATGTAGCTTGTGTTTTTTAAGAGGACCCTTCTGGAGGTTTCTTTGTGACCTTCTGGTATACACCCAGTAAAGTATATTCTTTCCTTCCCAGATAGAGCTTTATGTTATGGATGTTGCACAGCCATTTAGGGTAGGATGTCTTTCCTTAGAATGAAGCCACAATGCATAATTCTTTACTGAATAGAGAAGCTATTCTAGTGTGACTTTACTTTTTGTGAGGTCAGCAGATGTGAGTATTTATTTTATGACCTTGTTCATTTTTTGTAAGCCACTGTCTGGTTATATCGTCTCTGTTTTAATATGTTCGGTAATCACATTTCCAGAACTTTTATTTATGCTTTTCTGTTTTTCACTTTTTTTTCTGTTTGTCATCTTGATTGCATTAACAAAAGATTGGACGGATTAGTGAAGTCTGTATGGTGTTATAAAGAACATTTCTCAGAAAAACAGTGGTATAAACTTTAATTAGTTGCTTAGTATTCAGTCTTTGACTTCCTAAACAGCATTTTAGAAATAAAATTTATTTAGAAAAAGAAAATGAAGACTGTTTGAATGTTAATTATTAAATAACATGTTTCAGTGGTAGAGCCCAGTTGAGGTGATTGTCTTTTTTCTCTGGCTTCATGTCCACTGACTCCCTCAACCCATTCCCTCCTGTGTCATGTCACCTGTCGTGTGCATCTCTTTGTTAGAGGCCCAAGATGACTCCCAGTTAGCCTGTTGAACTCACTTAGGATGTAACTTTCTCTCTGAAACATCTGCCAATAGAACAACAAATTAACACTAAACTACCTTTATAATATTACTCATGTTTTTACTAATATCTACAACAAATATGGATTGCAACTGCTGTTAGCGTTATAATGACCAATTTAGTTTAACCAAATATTTGAGATTATTAAATTTGTTTTGGTGAATCCCAGATAGTCATGCCTGCTTCTATAATACATTTAATGTAACTTGTTAGAACAGCTTTATGCGGTGAGAGAGCACTTTGATTCTACTGCAGAATAGTCTCAATAGGCATTACATCACTCTTTTGTACCTCGTTCCACTCCTCCTCTGTCTCGTGTCTGTACCCCAGTAAGTGACAGATTCCATGTGCAAGAACTACCTGTGGGACAACAGAAAAACGAACTCGTGTATATTTCCACTTTTCATGTAACTTATTTAACTATTTATAACGCGACCTGGGTACTTACTGTCAGAGTTCCATGAAAATCACAGGATGTTTCTTTACACTGCTGAGTTACATATTCTACTCCCAGGAAAATATCTCCTAGATTATAGTCATCTCTGTGAACGGCACATGGTAGCTTTCCTGGTCTCAAGTCCTTAGGAAAACAATTGTCTTTTAGTCGCAAAACCAAATCCAAGCAAAGAAAACCGTTGTGACGTGACACTGATACCCCCACTTATTTTGTTTAGGAGTCTTTACCTCATAAAATGGAAATGAAAGTACATCTGTTGGCATATTCTTTTTCCTATAAATATTGTTGATACGTTGTATCCTTGAGTTGTCCACACAAATAACGCCCATATCAAATTTTTGAATACCCAAAATATGTCTCAGTGTTTCCACGTTTTTGCGCAACCAGGCACGTCGAATTGGAACAACATTTTGGAGGTTGCGCACAATTACACCCATAATCAAAGTACAAGCAAATCAAAAAGACGCGTGCTTTTCTCGTTTTATAAGCATATAAGTTAAAAGAAACCGAATGTTTGCATGTAATGTTTGCTTCAGCCAGCTGGCTGAAGTTAGCTTAATGCCCGTTCGTCTCGTGGATCACAAGGTGACTATAGCTAGCTAGCTAGCTAGCTACTTTGAAACCGTGGACGTCTATCTTCATCGGCGCTTTATATCGTGACACACTGAACCTATGGAATAAATGCTTCGCGAAATCGGTTAGCTAACAGATTTCATTCATTCAAGCTTAAAAAAATAGCTAAACATCAATGTATACGCCGGCACATATTTTTCTATAAGCGGACCGTCAGAGCTTTGGACTTTGTTTCCTCGAGAAGTCTAAAACCAATGGAAGGGAAGTTACAACTTGAAAGATGTTGCCATATTTAGTTACGAAGAGTCCACATTTGTGTAGTTTTTGAAAACGCGAACATCAAAACAGAAAATATTTATTGTTTGCTCAAGCTAACGTATCTGTTTTTTATACATGCTTGTATTCTTTGTTTTAGATGTGCAGACTTCAATAACTACGCTCGTAAAGACTGTAAATCTTCATCTCCAAATCTTTCTTAGGTTTTCTAAATAAATACATTATATAATAAATAACTTAATAAATCATCGTCATGTCAGTCGAGCTCCCGGTTATCGTTCATAACATTGTCAAGCTTGTTAATGTGTGTGTCAATGTATGTAGGGAGGAATTTTCAAGAGGACTGTTTGGCAACCCTGCTAGCTATGAAGTTGGCCGTTATTTATTTTTTTTCCAACTCTAGGCTACTGACTTAAGTTTTATTTCAATGTAAATATCTAGCTCGTTATCTAGCTAAATTAACTTACATGAAATATTTGTGTGTTTTTGGTGTGTCGTGATACAGTTAAACCTGGGTTATTATAACGAAATTAGATTTAGAACCCAAAAACGTTAGCTAGCTGGGTTAACTACTTCGTGGTAATAACGTTATCCGTACTAATGCCGAAAAAACGTAATCCACTTCATATAAACTCTGGAGCTCAAGGACTGCGATTCGTTTAACTTGCTTAGATATATGTTTTGTGATAGAAATAACTTTCCTCTAATTCCACATCCAGGACGGATTAGAAGTCCGGAGTGAAGACCTATAGGCTAGCACAAGTGGAAGCACAGGTAGGTCTCTTGGCCTAGTCATTATACTTAAAACACCACCCTATAACACTGTAAGTAATTGGTTCCAAAGATCACTTATAACCTGCCCTATAAAGGTGATAGCGAGTTTATTTGGACTGCCAGCAGCTAGCTATTTTAACTAGAAAGAATTCGTAACCTAACTGAAATATCTGATGTAAGTATAATTTTTCTAATTACCTTTTTATAGAGCTAAGAAGAAAAAAAGAATAAATAATATTATGTAAGAGATGGTAAAATTAAACATGAATGCTCATTCCATAGCTATCTGGAAGACCAAGTACAATGAGTGTATCCTCCGTGGTATCCGGAGATGCCAAGATTGTGGTGGTGGGTGCAGGATTTGCAGGTCTGGCAGCAGCATCTGCTCTGGTCCAAGCTGGATTTCAGCATGTGAAGGTCCTTGAGGGCAGCGAGCGAATAGGAGGTAGAATCCATACAACAAGACCGTTCAGCAAAAATATTATAGAACTTGGGGCCAACTGGATCCATGGACAGGAAGGGAACCCAATATACCAACTAGCCAAAGATCATGATTTGCTGGTTGAGGGGATATCAGCGAATAAGGTGATGTGCCTCCCATGCTCTGTAACTCCACGTGATTACTTTTTTAAGGAAGGTGGGAAACAGCTTTGTGCTGGCAATATTGATCAGGTGTGTTCCCTTTTCAGTAAATTCACCTCTAAGGCCTTTGAGGCAGAGCTGGAAGACAGATATAGAACCCTAAGTTTGGGGAGCTATCTTGATGCTGCTTTCGCTGAATCACCTTTAGCTGCTTCTGAGGATGGATGGAGGATTTTTGAATGGTGCAAGAGAAGTGAATGCACGGATGAGGCAAGTTCATCTCTGTATGAAGCATCTGCATCAGAAATTGGTCATTACACTGCTCTTGAGGGAGGGTTTTTTAACTCTTTGGGTCCTGGTGGCTACCAAGCCATTTTAGATGTGTTATTGAGGAGTCTGTCATTAGAAACCATCCTGACTGGTAAACAAGTGAAGAGAATCCATTGGGACTTGAAGGAAAAATGCATGGATAATGAGAGCAGAGAGATGAGCCGTCCCGTCAAGATAATCTGTGAGAATGATCAGAGCTTTGAGGCTGATCATGTCATTGTGACTGTGTCTTTAGGGGTTTTAAAACAGCAGGCAGGAGCAATGTTTGAACCTGCCTTACCAAAATCCAAGATGGATGCTATAGAGAGGCTTGGCTTTGGCACAGTAGATAAGATCTTCCTGTGTTTTAGTGAGAGGTTTTGGCCAGAAGACTGTGCAGGAATTCAACTTGTGTGGGATGAGGGGCCTGAGGATAAGATGGTCTATGGCTCACAAACTGACGGAGATGGCTGGAAAAAGACATGGTTTAAGAAGATTTGTGGCTTTGATGCAGTGGCTCGTCATCCTACAGTACTCTGTGGCTGGATTACAGGCAGAGAGGCTCTTCATATGGAGACGCTGCAGGACGATGAAGTGGGAGATACCTGTGTGAAGTACACCATGTCATCTTGTCTTGCAATTTATTTTGGCATACTATATTTTTAAACAAATATTTCTGAAACTTGGTGCTTTTATTTTGAAAGATTGCTCAGGTCTTTCACTGGATGGCCGGTTCCTGATGTGTCTAAAGTGCTGATCTCCAGGTGGGGTCGTGACCCCTGGGTCTTTGGCTCTTATACATTTGTTCCCCACATGGTGAATGGGCTGAGGGAACATGAAGCACTAGCTGCACCTGTTCCCCTTCAAAGTAATCTTCCTGAGAGTAAGGTATAGCTGGAGTTTTTCTTTTAGTAATTCAGTATTAGTGTGGAAATAAAAGAAACAGCTCTATGTAGTTACATTTATTGAATGCAGTATAATTTAAGTTTACTTATTAATACTTATTTTCTATATCTCTGATAAATATTCAGTTGATTGTCTGTCTGTGAAGCCACTGCAGGTGCTGTTTGCAGGTGAAGCCACTCATGTGAACTTCTACACCACCACCCATGGAGCCTTCCTATCAGGGATCAGAGAAGCACAGAGACTCATTAACCACTACTCTGATAAGGCAATCTGTCCATAGAGAACAGGTTAATCACCCTGTTATCTTTCTTTTTAAAGAAATCACAAGACCATGTATTTTTATGATTGCAATAACTAACAGATTATATGTAAGTGTGACCTTTACATTGTTTAAGGACATGCGCTAGAGTTATTGGAATACATTGAAGAAGATTCTGTCTTGATGTGTTGAGGCCACATCATTTTTTTTTAGATAATTTGAGCTAATGTTAGATTTACAATTGCACTGAATTCTACACATTTTATTCCTTATGCACTGTAATGCAGAATGTTTACAATGACTAAACAGTGTCAGGTATCAGTCATTTGTTCTTCATGAAATAGAAGGGAATGCCGATAAGATAAGATTTATAATCTAGATTGTAAGAAATATTGTGTAAACTGGTATTTTCCTGCTGCGTACTGTAATGCTTTGGAGATTTACAATTATGAGATTAAATATCAATATTTGTCCACCTGCTCTGCCATCTAGAATGGCTTCTCATCTTTTTGCTCATCAAGTACTTCATGTGTTTGTTGTACCAAGTGTTTAACCAGATATTTTGATTGACATTTTACTACAAAAAATGACATGACCTGCATTCAAAACAGATATAGTACTCTGGTGGTCCAGTTTGTCATATTTGTATACCTGTAAGCCTTTGAGGTAAAGAACATTTCCTTAATCTTTAGTTGAGCAAAAGCAGAAGGTCATGGTTAGGGAACAGGAAGTGGTAGTTTGTAAGCTTCACCTTTAAAAATTATGTCAGTTAAAAGTTGCAGAATAACTGGACAAACAGCCAAAGGAACACATGCTTTGCATTGTGATCAGCGCGGACTTTACTAGTCAGCAGCCTAAACTTAATGTTGTCACCGATTGTGCAAACGTACTTCACCATTCAATTGTTTAGCTGTGAAACGCGCCATTCTAGATTAAGTTGCTAGTGTCGGAATTGTTAACATTAGTTGTAGCATATTAGGAACCTGACGTGACGTATAACCACAGTTGTATAAATTACGTGTCTACTACGTGTTACCTTGTATGCACCTCTTTGCACACGCGTTTTTTGTAGCTTGGGGAGGAGGAGATGCGTCACGTGGCGTAAGCAAAACTTGCGAGAATTCACTAGAGATCAAATTTACCCTGCTTATTCAGAACGCTGGTGAATTGCACTGTACCAGGTTCCCATAACGAATGGAAATACAGTACGGTTCGTTTTTTCGGTTGCTATTACAAGTACCGTAAATTCCGAAGTTATTTTAATTGTTTTGAAGCTATACATAAATGTATAAAGTGAAAAACTACTTCCCATACTTTTCCATCTTTCAAAATGGGCAGACTAGAAAACAGCAAATAAAATAAATTGGACTGCTGCTGCTGGTGTTAGGTGATCTGAAGGAATATATCGATCTGCAAGATAGAAATGTAGGAGTGTAAGATTTAAGTTTATATTAGAGTTGTTATAATTCATATTTATTGCTTTTGTTATTCATTTGTTCAACTAGGATAGATTTGAATAGGGGAGGATGTACGTCGTTAGAGAATTGTTAGGTTACTGATTAGTGGTAATTTGGTTGATATGAGCAACCGATAATCCGGGGGGCTCGAACGCTCACGACAGGAGACGCTTTAGTGCCGTACGATGGGAAAATAAAAGAAGCTTCTCTCCTCCGATGAAGGGTCTGGAGCTGCTTACAACGAATTATACGATAAATGTTTGTTTAGGTTTACTGTAACAACAAAAGCATGCTTGCTAGCGTTTATTAATCTTGGTTGAGAATGGTTTTGAGAGGAAACACGGAAGTAATGCGTGAGTAATGGTTTATACTTACGTTTTATGCTAAAACACAACAAAACTATCGCACAACAGTAGTTTTTCGAGACATCAAAAGCTTTGGACGTCTGAATCCTAGTTCTAAAAAGTTCTGATTCGGTAAATGTCTCTAGAAATACGTACTTCACTGATGACTTTTGTTAATATTTAAACCATTAAATGATCATTTTGCAAAAAAAGTGGAGTTTCTCTTTGAACAGTTTGACCTGAATAATGTTTTGTAGTCAAACCTTTTATTTCATATATTGACTCTCTGAGACGCAAAAATACTGAGTCACGAATTCACCCGTTTCTCTGACACACGGTCACTGCACTGCCAGACAAAAACAACGTCTCACTCATGTTAATCGGCATGCACGATCACGAATAACCTGTCCCACCTGTTCCTACTCTTTTTTTCTACCTAAGTCCTCGTGAAGTATTGCCAAATGACAAGCTCATCTATACCGAAGGCTGACGTGTTCGCTCGCTGCTTCCTGAGTAATATTCTGAACGTCGTCGTTTAAAGTCAGTCGCTCAAATATGAGTGCAGCGTCCAAAGATGCGGTGATTGTGGTGGTCGGTGCAGGGTTTGCAGGTTTGTCTGCTGCATCGTCTCTGATTCAAGCTGGATTTCAGCATGTCAAGATCCTTGAGGCAAGTGGACGAGTAGGAGGCAGGGTATGTACGACTAAGCACTTCACAGACAATATTATTGAGCTGGGGGCTAACTGGATCCATGGGCAGAAAGGGAACCCTCTTTTCCAACTAGCAAAAAAACACAATCTGTTAGCTGAGAAGTCTTTGGCAGTACGTTCTGAGACTTCTTGTGATTACTATTTTAAGGATGGTGGAAAACGCATCTCTGATAAGATTGCTGACCAAGTCACAAGTCTCTTTGAAAAGCTCCTCACCAAAGCATCTGAGGGCGAATTAGGACGAAAGTATAAAGACATGAGCCTTGGGGATTTCCTTGATGTCTCCTTTGCAGAATCTTCTTTGGCATTTTCAGAAGATGCATCAAGGATTTTTGAGTGGTGCAAGAGGAGTGAATGCAGTGATGAGGCTGCTTCCTCCCTGTTTGAAGTGTCTGCATCTCAGATTAGTGAGTATATTGACCTGGATGGAGATTTCTATAATTGCTTGGGTTCAAGGGGTTACCAAGCAATTTTAGATGTTATTTTGAAAGATGTTCCTCCAGAATTCATCCTGACCAATAATCCAGTGAAGAAAATACAGTGGAACTTGAAGGAGCTGGATGCTGAGAGCAGAGAGATGAGCCAACCTGTCAAGATAATCTGTGAGAATGATCAGAGCTTTGAGGCTGATCATGTCATTGTGACTGTATCTTTAGGGGTTTTAAAACGGCACGCAGGAGCAATGTTTGAACCTGCCTTACCAAAATCCAAGATGGATGCTATAGAGAGGCTTGGCTTTGGCACAGTAGGTAAGATCTTCCTGTGTTTTAGTGAGAGATTTTGGCCAGAAGACTGTGCAGGAATCCAACTTGTGTGGGATGAGGGGCCTGAGGATAAGATGGTCTACGAATCACAAACTGACGGAGATGGCTGGAAAAAGACATGGTTTAAGAAGATTTGTGGCTTTGATGCAGTGGCTCGTCATCCTACAGTACTCTGTGGCTGGATTACAGGCAGAGAGGCTCTTCATATGGAGACACTGCAGGACGATGAAGTGGGAGATACCTGTGTGAAGTACACCATGTCATCTTATTTTGCAATTTATTTTGGCATACTATATTTTAAATAAACATATTTCTGAAACTTGGTGCTTTTGTTTTGAAAGATTGCTCAGGTCCTTCACTGGCTGGTCGGTTCCTGATGTGTCTAAAGTACTAATCTCCAGGTGGGGTCATGACCCCTGGGTCTTTGGCTCTTATTCATTCATTCCCAAGGGGGTAAATGGAGTGAAAAGCCAGAAGGCTCTTGCAGCAGCTCTTCCTCTTCAGAGTGAAGCCTCAGACAGTGAGGTATTATTGGATTAATCTTTTCTTGCTGGTATCATTATATGATCTTTTATTGCCGTTAATATTCTTCATTTAAAACCTGTCGCACAATATTGTGACTGTATGATGTGATTGGAATTCTACTGAAAATTGCTGCTGATTTTTTTAGAGATTCATGTCCAAGGAGTGAGTTACAAAGGCAGGAAAACATAGACAGCAGGTTGCATAGCTAGTATGTTTTTTGTAGTATGTTGTTTGTAGTGTATCAGAATGTTTGCTACCTGTGAGCCAGTACTGTATAGCATCCATGCAAAAATGACCGTTACCTTTATGATCACTGATTGTCTGTGTCTGAAGCCTCTCCAGGTGCTGTTTGCAGGTGAAGCCACTCATGTGAACTTCTACACCACCACCCATGGAGCCTACCTATCAGGGATCAGAGAAGCACAGAGACTCATTAACCACTACTCTGTTTGAGGCACTCTGTCCGTAGAACATTTGAGGAGAATAATACTACTACTACTAATAATATAAGAATAATAGTCATTTAAAATCATGGATGCTTAGGAATGTATGACAGCAATTAAAATAATACTTAGAATTATTATTTATTGTTTTCAAGGGTGCAATGTGGATTTTGTTAGTTTAATAATTGCTTAAAAGGGTAATTTAATTGTGATTTATTAAAAAAATACTGTACTGTCCAATGTTTATGTATTAAAAAGGCAAATCTTGTTTAAATGTCCATCATAATTTGATTGCTTATTGTACTTCAAATATTTATGTTTACTATATGTAAAGAAAATATAACATTTGTGTTGTGTTCCATTGGCTTTGTATGATTTCAAGAGCGTAGTAAAATGCAAATATTGAAAACTTCACTGGATGGTGCTACTATACAGTTCTGACTTGGAGCATTCCACAATGTGTGCTTCATAACCCTTTATAACCTTTATATCCCACTCTATACTCCAATCCCTATGATGATGATAAAAACAAGGTTTCAGGCATAACATGTCCTACTGGGTTGCATTTACATTAATGGCCGTTTTCCAGAGCAACTTGCAAAAGTGCTTTAATTATCTGCTGAGAGTATACAGAGCTGAAACAGTCCAAAAATACCATTCATCAAGCCTGCCAAATCCAAGAAACAGTGCTTTTCTCAAACTCTAGAATGAGAGCTACAATACAACCCAAGGGTGTAGGATACAGTACAGTTAAGAGGGCAATTACTTAAGTAAATTGTAAATATAATATCATAAATGTGCCTGAATAGGTTTAATTAAAGTGCTTTTAAAGAGATGAGCGCTCAGATGGGTTTTGAAGGTAGCGCAAGGCTCTGCTGTGTGGACAGCCAGTGGAAGTTAGTACCACCAATTGGGTGCAAGGATGGATTGGTTAGTGAAAGTTCTTCAGATGCTTGAAAAGACAGGAGATGTGCTAAACAGAGATTTGCAAAATGGCAAACCAAGTACTGTGTAAAACAAGTACTTTCAACAATGTGGTTGTTTTTGAACTCACAGCTGAACAGTTGAAGGGATGAGAGTGAGCAAATGGCAGTGGCATAGATGAACTGGGTTTGGTTCCACAACTACCACAACTGGCTCTAGGGGATTTACAACAATGGAGTGTTCACTTTTTGGTCCTGCCCAGACATCTCAAGGTGTCATGACCTTGGGTGCGTCATTTGTCATAAAGCATTTTTTGCTCTGCGTTCCATTCATGTGTTTGTTTGTTGACGGGCTGAAGCAGGCGATGAGAGTGCCAGAAAAGTTCAGATATTGTAACCGATAGCTTTTTTTTTGCAGTGTAATTCCCAATCAATGCAATGCAATAAGGATTTCATCATACATATTCACTGTAGGCAAGGCATTGGCTGATCACACACAAAGTCAAGTTATTAGTTGTCTAATCATCTCAGACTGGTTTCTTGAACACGACAATGAGTTCACTGTACTCGAATGGCCTCCACAGTCACCAGATCTCA
>JAOYMR010000006.1:20520137-20542153 GCA_025802075.1 Tenebrosternarchus preto | reverse complement strand
CACGAAGGATTAAGGCAGTTCTGAAGGCAAAAGGGGGTCCAACCCGGTACTAGCAAGGTGTACCTAATAAAGTGGCCAGTATAAGGACTATATACTGTATCTTCTTTTAGAATTGACTTTTAGAATTGAAGATTGTTTTAATGTTTTAAAAAGACTTGCAAATCCTTTTGCTACTATTTAGGTGTGATTTGGAACACCTTAAAAAAAAACTGTCAAGCCCCCATCTCTGTAGAATTGTAAAGTAACCTCCAGGCAGAAATATGTGTAAAATAAAACTGATAATAATGAGAATACAAGAATGCAAGTAAAATAAGAATGTTTACTCTTTATTTATTAGCAACTGTATGGCAAGTGGAATATAGGCTATATACACTGAGCAAACAAATATGGTTGTTTAGATGTCACCATAATATATCAACAAACAGTGTTATTTCATGTTAACATCAGAACCTTGATATACTCTAGTGTACCTCAATATGTTTTGGCATAAAATGAATGTTCAACACTTCCAAGACCACTTCAAAAAATGAAATGATGAGGACTTAAGGATACTGAGATAAAGCTGTCTTTCAGCTAATCAGACTCTATTATCCCAGTTTCTTGTTATTAAAAGGTATTTGTATAAAGTATTTCTGTATTACACAATGATCCTTGTATATTTGGTTTTAAAGGAAAATTATTCTTTAAATTTAGGTGATCGTATCCAGCCTTGTATTTTGATTATAGTATAGTTATTTCATGTATATTTTAAATAAAACAATTATATGTAAACAAATAGATGTAAAATCTCACAAGTTTCAGTCATCAGTACTGTAGTGTAATCTCCTCGTAGTGTTCCTTGGACGTACTTTAACACCCTTTCACTCATTCTGGTAAGGGATTCCTGTCTCTCAGGCTCTCCATCAGAGACAAATGGTGTCTCTCCTAAAACAGACCCTTTGCTTTCTTCAGGTTCTTCTGCTTCCACAAGGGCATGGAGTAGAAGTCCGGGCGTGAAAAGCCCAAGACCAGACTGAAATCTTTGTCTGAGAGATATTCCTGAGGACAGTGAGAGGGAGAGGAGCAGAATTTCTGAAGTAAAATATTATCTCATTATTTGACCAACAGTTTACATTGTCCAGCATGATAATTATGATAATTAAGGATAATTCATGACAATTCATTGTCTCAGCAGAGGAAGAATAACACATTAAGACACAAGCTACAAATTTGTGTACATAAAGATTTTTTGTCAGTGACAATGTAAATACCTCTCTTCTGGAAGGGTCAACCCCCTCAGGCAGTTCATCCACCTGGCGGTTCACCAGCTGGTCTGCTGGGAATGTTGGCAGTCTAGAGGATGATATGACTCCTGCTGGATCTTTGCCGTTGATTTGAGAGTTAGGCGTGGCCATATCCTGTACTCACACATACAGTTTTGCTTAGGTTAGATACAACATAATCCATAAATAGGTGGTTTTTATGGAGTTTTCCAGAAAATGTTGCTGTTATAATTATTTATTATATAATTATAATATTATAACTATATATAATTATATATAATTATATATACTTATATTATTATTATTATTATTATTATTATTATTATTATTATTATTATTACTTCCTAGAGCTGTTCTAAAGTTGACCACCAACTCCATCTGCTGGATATGTTTAGGCAACTTTAAATATGGAAAGATACCCACCACTGTAATTTTTATGATATCAGTTGAATTTCCAAGCTCTGACTTCAGCTGCTCATAGGACTTCCCATCCTGAGAAAGCACAAAACATTTCAATTCTGTTAGCTGTCAAGCTAAATGTATTTGTTGATCGATATCAGTTATAAAAGCAGTTGAAAAGCGCTTACACTCCACTTATGTGGGTCCCAGGCATGGAACCAGCCAGTGAAGGTAGGAGGTTCAAAGCTTTGTTTGACCACTAGGATGGGCGTGTCTATGTCCCGCCCAGCGGGGTGGGTCTTCAGGTACTCTTGTGCTGTACTCACAGCTTCTTTCTTCTCAGTGTCATTGGCTCCTTTTCCAATCCACAGGAAAATCTGACAAACATATCAGGCACCCATTTCACTCTTAACCTTACCAGCAAAGTGTTACCTCCACCCTTTTGAAATGAGAATGTATCACTGGTTGGGTAGAGGTGAAAGCTGGAGGTATAACTGCTCACCTGGTCCCAGACATCCAGGAGCATGATGTCGTCCTCATCCAGGTCGTCTTGATTAAAGTTTGAAATCTCAGTGGCGATGAATGTACCTGTCTGATTTGAGCACTCAAACAGGCGTGGAGTGATCTGGTTACTTTCCTCCTGAAGCCTGATCACAACAACAGGAACCAGCACTTAATTGTAGTGTCACGATAGGAGCAGAACGTGTGCAGTGCTGGCCTGGCTGTGTTTGAACATTTCACCTCTTGTCATTGGCATATTGAGACTTTCCTCCCAGGTTCACCCAGAAGTCGGCAGGTTCCTGACCCTCTGCTATAACAATTTTCTCTCTCTTGGAGATGATATCAGCCAGGGATTTACCCATCTCTCTCTCATCTCCATTACAGCCCTGCAGGATGTAAAGATGTCATGGGAAATCATTTTATTTGAATTTTCATGTTATGTCTCTTCATGTTTACAAATGATAAAGCACAGAAATTGTGCTCTGAATGCTACTTTTTTTGTGCTTTTTGTGATAATCTCACCATTAATGCATTCGATCAATCGACAATGGAAAAAAGTGCTTCAAGGTGTAACTTATTCTGTGGTGTAAATGACACTAACCTTTCCATACCACAGGTAACAACAGTTGGCTGTGCTGAGCACAAATACATCGTTGGAGTTGAGTGAGGACGAACGGACAGACACCTCTACGGCACGTGTGTTAAAGTGACTCGAACCATGAACATGGAACAGTCTAGACCTGGGCTGCCTGTCAGTGGAACCTTCTCTGGAACTTCCTTCCTGTAAACCAAACACTGGGATCTTATGAACAAACAGGAAGTGGGTGCATCGACTATTTTACGTAACTTTAGATATTTTTTAGAATGTAGACCTTACATGACTATACAATGGCAAACAATTTACAGTTTTTACTGATGGGCAGAACGACACACTTTGACCTACCTCATAAATCACCATCTTGCCCTTGAAGATGGCCATGAGGTGCGTGGGTTCCTTGCCCATTGGGACTCGAACCTGTACCGGCTCCCCGTTATACTTCTGGTCCAGAATGACCGCCTGGTATGCGGACGCCGTCAGCTCTGCTGTACTTGCATGGCGTCCCTGCGACAACATGTTAAGAAGTTCCTATCTGTACAGGATGTACACCAATATGGCCGACCAGCCACCATCTGTTGCTTAAGCTGATTTGTCTGTCACACTCATATACACGCACAAATAGAAAAGAAGAGAGATTATGAATAGCATGTGTACTTACTTGCCACATGTACAGAATGTAGTGCATTTTCCCACTGACTTCATATTTATATAGGATGAGGTAGCAGTCACCACCATAGAAGTGGCCCAGCCACTTTCTGTCCACAGGTACTAACTCATTGTTCTCTATCCTCCATGTCTGAAAAAAGAAAAAAGGCATCTCCTTGCATAACCTGTACCTCATAGGATTAGGAATCCTACACACATCCACATCACCCCAAGACAGCAGTGGTGACACTCCCAACGGCATTATTTCAGCAGTTATTATTTATGGAAGCACTCGCCTGTCGAATCCAGGATGAAAATCTTTGAATTGGGCAAACACATGTTGGTATGGCAACCATAATGACTCTGATAAGTATGAAAGCATGTCTCTGATGTGTCCCTATAAGTGTTAGGGGCTGATGAGATCCCAAGTTTGCAGTTCTATAAGCCTCATGTAATTGCTCGGGCCCACTGTTGAGTTTTATTATATGCAAAGTTTATCAACAATCAGGCTGATTCACATAATCTAGGTCAGGCCTGAAGGCAAAGGTTAAAAAATCCAATGAGCAGTGAAGATATCAAACAAAAGTCCAACAAACAAAGAGCAAAACTCCAAAAGACAAAAATAAATATGGGTCGAAAAACACCGAAACCCAGAAAAGAGGAAACGGGTTCAAGATAGAGGAAGATAAGGACTAGCGATCCTCCGTAAACTGAAGGCGAGAGTTATTAAAGGGAATAGAGACCTCTGGTGGTCAGTTCTGGGACTGCTGGGAGTAAAAGTCAGTGGGAACTGAGACCTCTGGTGGTCAGTGCTGGGACTTCTCACGTCTGAACTTTAAAGGCTACATTTGCAAATAAAATCAGTGACATTAGAATGCAAAGAACTTGTATGACTTGTATGCTATGTACTAACTTGGTGTCATTTCCTGTAACCTTTCATTTATTATGACTTGGGAAACATTTTTTTTAATGAGTCTCCACAGTTTGTTGATTTGTCTTTGCATTTGGTGTCTGTTAATCACTTTGAACAAAAGAATAATTGAAAGGAAAATCCTTTTTAACATCATTTTTAACATTACTTAATATATTACTGACCTCTGCTTCACCAGAACCATCATCCACCATTTTCTGCTGGGCTGCTATTTCAGGTCTGGCATGCATTGATGTAGCATCAAACTTTACTTGCTCAACTTTGGCTATAGATAAAATGAAAACATGCAAAGACAGTTTAGCTGGCCTTTTTTTTAGCTTCACAGAGGCATCACTTGTGGTTCTGACTGGTACCACAGTTAGAGTTGAATACTCTAGAGTTGAATACTCACCTATTTTGCCTGCACTGTGTGTGGTGCCCAGTCCAGCTGTCTGACCCTTCACTGTCCATTTCTGGAATAACTGCTTGAACACTGAGGACTCAGAGCCATCATTCACAGTTTCCACATATGTGGAAGGAGGATAGCCTTTAGCCTTTTTGTAGGCCTAAAGTTAAAGAAGATAAAATTAGGAAGTGTTCCTTTATATACGGAACCTTCAGTGGTGTAATGATAAGATCCGTGGAAAATCTGGTGTTAGAAATCATGTTAGTGTGCCCAGTTTACGCTGTTGCTTCAGTTCCTTTTTAGGACCTTTAGGACGTAAGAGCAGTTTCAACACTCACCTCCGCCTTCTCCAGAGATTCTGTCCTCTCTGTCTTTGATGACTTGCGGCCTTTCCAGATAAAGATGCGTATTCCACCCTGATCCAGCAAGTAACAATCCTACCATAGAGAGTGCATGTTTAGTATAATCCTACCATAGAGAGTGCATGTTTAATATAATCCTACCATAGAGAGTGCATGTTTAGTATAATCCTACCATAGAGAGTGCATGTTTAGTATACTCTTACCATAGAGAGTGCATGTTTAATATAATCTTACCATAGAGAGTGCATGTTTAATATAATCCTACCATAGAGAGTGCATGTTTAATATAATCCTACCATAGAGAGTGCATGTTTAGTATAATCTTACCATAGAGAGTGCATGTTTAATATAATCTTACCATAGTGAGTGCATGTTTAATATAATCTTACCATAGAGAGTGCATGTTTAATATAATCTTACCATAGAGAGTGCATGTTTAATATAATCCTACCATAGAGAGTGCATGTTTAATATAATCTTACCATAGAGAGTGCATGTTTAATATAATCCTACCATAGAGAGTGCATGTTTAATATAATCTTACCATAGAGAGTGCATGTTTAATATAATCCTACCATAGAGAGTGCATGTTTAATATAATCTTACCATAGAGAGTGCATGTTTAATATAATAATTTCAGTGATCACAGGGCCTGTCTAAATACTGTCTATTTCTCTCAAATAATAGTGTTTGTTTATCTATTCGGTCAATCTTATGGTTTTCCTCCAAAGTATTTCAAGTGCTGTCAAAATTTGACACACAACTATGTGCTCAGATATAAAGTATGTGGGGAGAGGTTCCTCATGATTTACTTCTCTTTTCTACTTCTTTATTTGTCTGTGTCTTCTTTCTTTAATTGTCTTTGGTTTCTGCATCAGACCATGTAGTTAAAGTGTAACTTTCAGTACGCTGGCACTGCCTTGAACAGGAAGTACGTTTGTTTCAGTTCATACAGTGTGAATGGGAGGGTCTCTTTTCTGTAGTGTTACGGTGAGGTTATTGATTACCCTATAAGCACCTCATCATTTGCTCACTGCTTTATGGGCCTTGGTATTTAATCACTCCCTGTACACGAAGCAGATGGATTATACTTGTACACCTAAACATGGCTGTGGGGTTTCAGGTTTCAGTGACGTTAACGCCCTCCCTATCAGCAAAGCCTCTGCGATGTGCACTTCCCCATCTGTCTACTGTCTACTAATCACAGCCAAGAAGTTAAAAATTCACTCTGCTGAGAGCATGCTGTAATCCTCTGCTTAGTTCATGTTGAAATGCAGTGGCCACCCAAAGTAAGGTCTGGCTTACTCTAAAAGTCTTGTATCTTCTAAAATGATTTTTATATAGCAGTCTTTCATGTTGTGGGGACTGGTGTTAAGGTTTATTTCTTACTTCTGGATTAAGCAGGTCTTGTGTAAGTGGCTTCACTGCCACCTCCTGGACCACCAGGTTTCCTTCGGCGTCAGAAATGCTGCACAAAGCAAATATTTTACTTCAAACATTTGGTAACAACTTTAATGCTTGATAAGCTGGAATGGAGATTTAGGCACAACTACTGACATTTAACCTTCAGTGGTGTAATTAATATCTGGGCAAGTCTGAAATTAAATTTATATTTAACCGGAAAAACTGAACTGACAACATAAACAATTTAAATATCGAGCCACCACTGTAATGTGATCTCACTGAAAGAGTTTAATGCTGGACTTGAGTTTCTCGTCCACCACTTCATCTGGAATGGGTTCTTTTATTTCCTGTTTTTCTCCCAAGGTCTGTTTCATCAGTTTTATGGTCTCCTCAGAAGACTTCTCGTCATCTCCCTCCACCACTACCACCTGGGTTCGGCCCCCTCTCTCACGATCACGGATGTCCTTCGCCAAATTCATACCCTGCAAAGACAGCAGGCATCAAAACCAAGCGATTACTGTAGCATGCAGACATGTTTTTTGACATAGAAAAGAATGTTGACTTTTTTTTTTTGTTTAAACCTACCCATCTTATGTTCTTACAGCATAGGTCTAATATATTATTAATATATTCTGACATCATTTCCTCTTTGCTTATCTGTAGTGTTTTACCCGCAGTCTCTCCATTCGGTTGCTCTTAGGGCCATTCCACTGGATGATGAGGTTCCCCAGGTCTAGCAGGAACACATCGCCTTTATTGAAGCTGCTCCAGCTCATATTCACCTAGAGTGAAGCAAGTTTTTAAACAGAGTTTACTGTAATATATTGTTGCTTTCCATGTGTTAAATGAAATTTTGTTAGGAAAATGTGCACATAGCAAATTACTGGACATAGCAGTGGATTATGTAATGCTGGGGTTTGGGATATTATCTTTGATTTTACTAGTTATCAGTTTTCTCAACTAAACTGCAGTTCAGTCTCACACCCAGTTCAGTCTCAAACCCAGTTCAGTTTTAAACCCTGCAATGATGAGCCTGACACTGACACTGGGTGTGTTTGTTGCCCTTGGCCTTTGTGTGTGTGTGCGCGCGTGGGTGTGTGTGTGTGTGTGTGTGTGTGTGTGTGTGTGTGTCAAAGAGCTTAAAAAAATCTTTGGCATAGGTATTTTGATACAAGCATTTCCTGTGTTCAGTCCATTCTCACCTCGCCTGCGACCACATTCTTCTTGCCCTTAACGTGCAGAAGCCTGCGAACATTGTATGTGTTGGTTTCCACTTGCTTCATACCCGAAGCTACTCCGCCCTTCTTGAAACTGTGATAAAGAAGATTTGCAGTGTTGCTTTATCTGTTCCTCATACAAATCTAGGTCTGAATTTTGCATGTTTACAAAATGAGGAAGTCTGAGCTCACTGGTTTAATCATAGTCTAAATGTTTTTCATCCCAGTTAAGCCAAGACCATTAATCTAACTACTCAAAGTAGGGCTCTTACATGATGCCTTGTTTAAAGTATCCTTGAAATTTGGGGCTTTCGTAGCCCTGTGTCTCTCGATGTTGCACTGCCACGCCCCCTAGGTGGTCGTCCATTAGAGTGGTGTATATGGCTGCTGCCCCTTGCTCATCAACAGAGGTTGCCTTGCCCAGCCAGTAGTGGATGTCATAGGTGAAGGAGCTGCTAGTCTTATGTGTCTGGTGGAGCGGATCACCTATTTAGCACTCTGCATTCTGCAAACTTTTATTGAGCATTTAATCAAACATTAAACTTTATAATGCAACTGATATCTTGATGAAAATACTTACATATAGTATTATGTAGCTGTCTCCCTCGTAAAACTGTCCGTACGTTTTAGGTGGGCAGGGCACCAGTTCCATATTCTGACCCCAATAAAATAGAGGTCTGATAAGTGGTGTGTTAAAGAATCACACTGAGAAAAAAATTTGTTAACTGACAAGAGCATCGATTGACATGTTGTATGTGCGCATGCTGGTGTGTGCATTCACCTCTCACCTCCACTCTCCATATCTGCAGTCCTGGTGTCGTTTTATTGAGGACTTTCTGAACTTCGCTCTTTACTTGGACTTGTGGCATTTTGAATCAGGGACCAACCTGTATGACAGAAAAATGAGGAAACAGCGTAGAACATGTGCCATTTACTAAACTGATGCTCAATAAACTTACATTAATTGTCACAACATAATTGTACCATGCAAGTTCATCAGATTAAATATTTTACGGTGGATCTCTGTTCTTTGCTTAACAGCACTCTTCAATTTCATGCTCACAGGACTGAAACTGAAAGCACGACCACCAAGATCTACACACGTATACCAGTTATGATTTTAATAAGGTTACTTCTCGCCTGTTAAATGTAATTTCTCCCAGCAGCATTTTGAAAATTGTAACTATGTTAGGCCATAGGTCTCTGTGATAAGTCCTTGTAATTCTGCTTTTCTGGTATTTCTGTTTTTACTGATGTCTGCAGGTTTCTGTCAGTAATTATGACTTCAGTGGATTGGGATTAATCCTTGGAGACAGTGTCTCCAAGGATTCATTTAGTTAATTAAATACTATGAATTATTACAGTGCTCGTAAAAGTCATACTTTATTGTTCCTAATGGTTGTCTTCAGAAAGTAACAGTTTTTCAATGTGTTACACAGGAAATATGACAGCTGCAACACACAGTGTTACCACACAGTGTTACCACACAGTGTTTGTGTAGTGCATATATGGTGTGTGCACACACACTACCCAGCTGTTTCAATATGCTCCAGCGCATGGGTTTAGCGAGAGATAAATTCATTTCATAATCCCATACCTCACATCAACATCACCTACTGTGCTCAGTGTTGTTTTTAGATGGAAAGACATGTGATTCATTCATGGTTGAGCTGGCCTGAATCATTCTGCTCACTATTGCTTAGTAACTGTCACCTGCCTTGGAGAGTCAGAGCTTCCGAGGGAACAGCTGTTTGGTTCTGTTCAGGGACTGAACTCCACAACCAATTTCTTCACATTTTTATTTGATATTTTGACTGAGTGATGGTTCATTATCAGAGTTTTAGAGCTAAACCATGGGGACTTGGTTGTCAAAATGACACAAAGTACTTTTGTCTTTCCTTGAGTTCATTTGTATTGCCATTGCTTTTACTGTATACTAGACATTTCTTGTTCTGTTTTCTGTGAACAGTACAATAATAATAGAAGTATAATTTTAAGCAATCAATTTATAATATTAACACAAATAATTGTCTATTTGTATATGCTGATGACTCACTCTAATAAGGGAGGGAAGTAGCTGTAGGTCTAATTGGAAATTAGTGGACAAATTAGTGAAAAAGTGGACACAAGGGACTTCCCTAGGCTCCTGTGTGGCAGTCTCTATACTAACAACTGATTTCAGATCTGGCATTTCAGGATGCCATTTCTTCCATATCATCCAGCATGTACTGCAGTGGACGATTATGTAAGGTGGTCTGATTGTGCCTTGTAAAAGGCACTGGATTTGTCACCTAACCTGGGTTTGTCACCTAACTGTACCTGCCTGTTGGCACAAAGCTCCACCTACCTCCAGAACAATCTTTCTGGAACACACCCTGAGTCACTGGGGCTCTGAAACACAGCTATAATGCAAACCACAGATCTTCTGAAGTACACCTCTTGTAATACGTTGCTTAACAACCAAGAATAAAATCCTTACATGTGCATTCAGTGATGTCAAACTTTCCCTGTTTTTCCACTTTTGATTCTAAATATAATATACATAGGAAATAAAAACCACACCCTAAACGGAAGTCATTCAGCTACAGCCAGAGTTGAGAATATGTTTCTATTCATGACACATCTTCACAATAAATAATAATAAAAAAAAACAATTGAACACATTCACAGTGTTTCTGCCTCTGACCCAGAACAAAATATGATGCTGTATTGTAAACTTGATGAGTGCCAACTCCTCAAACATGTCAGTGGTGACGATGGTTGTCTTTAAACAATTGGGTATGATTAAACAATTACTGATGTGGCTGTTTTGCAGTTTAAAATCCATTATTAAAAATCCATTATTAAAAATCCATTATTCTGAACATAGCTTTTACTAAAATCAACAACATCTTACCAAACAAAACTTCACATAGTCACATAGCTATATTCTTATTTACATGGGATATATAGTAGTAATACATTATCAAAAGTTCTTTTGAAAGATCACTCCACAGTGTGGAGAGTAGCACAGAGTCGGACTCACCTGCAGAGAGGCAGAGGTGTTGAGATGGAGCGGTGCTGTGGGATAGAACAGATGGTGTCAGAGAGTCTCTAATGCTCCCTCCCACTTTTACAGCCCCTGCACTTTGCCTCTTAGCCAGGCTGTCTTTCTGCACCACATTCCCCTTTTATGGCAGGCCAAGTGGATCTGCATACAGGTGTGCATGGTGTAATCAGCTTCACAGGCTCACAGCCTCCTAACCCTGCCTGTAGACTGTAGTTCACAAGAGTGCCACACATGTATGTGTTTAGCCTGCCCACCCACCCTTGTACAGCAGTGGAAACTTTGCATCCAATGTTCTCATCCTGGCTCTAAAATCTGGTTTATTGGCTAAAGAAAACTACCATGTCCTGTGTTGAAACGTGTTGGTCTCTGTCTGATGTTACTTTAGGAGAACATCTATAAGAGGTTTGTTTTGCCTAAATTGGGGATCTGGTCCAAGATTTCATGCAGATACTAATATTCAAGCATGGGTGGTTAAAGGTCTCATTAGCTGTTGAAATTATATAACATGTCCAGTTCTAGTGAATTATATAACATGTCCTGTTCTAGTGAATTATATAACATGTCATGTTCTAGTGAATTATATAACATGTCCTGTTCTAGTGAATTATATAACATGTCCTGTTCTGGTGAATTATATAACATGTCATGTTCTAGTGAATTATATAACATGTCATGTTCTAGTGAATTATATAACGTCCTGCTCTAGTGAATTATATAACATGTCATGTTCTAGTGAATTATATAACATGTCATGTTCTAGTGAATTATATAACATGTCCTGCTCTAGTGAATTATATAACATGTCATATTCTAGTGAATTATATAACATGTCATGTTCTAGTGAATTATATAACATGTCCTGTTCTAGTGAATTATATAACATGTCCTGTTCTAGTGTCTGGGACAGTCAACAATCAATCATATTTAAGAGCATTCAGCTGAAATATGATAAGTAAATAGGTTTCAAATAAGTAATACATTTTACAATATGCTAGAATAGACAGAATCAAAACAGAAATGTTTAGGATGACTTTTTTATTGAACTCTAGTGAACTCATTTCTGAAGTATGTATTTCCTGTAAATAAATCACCCCTTTATCACCCCTTTAAAACCTTTATACAATGTTTCTTTGTAACAATGTATTCTTTGCACAAGGAACCCTGACATAATTTTAGCCTTGTAACCATTAGCAACAAGTGCACTGATTACTCCTAAATTGTTTAAAAGATTTCCAGATGACCTGTTTATTTGAATTTGGAATTCAAAAACAGCTTAGAATATCATTTCTATGCATCACTGGGAGCTTCAGAGTGGGAATCACAAAACTAAAAGTGGCTTTTCTCGATTGTTGTTGAGATGTACACTGGCTCATTGTAGTACTGCCTTAGACCAGTTTAATAGCTTCGGCTTTTGTTCTGCCCAACTCATGCAGCAACTCAACACTAGACCCATTGTGAATGGCGTTGCTTGTGAAGGCTGCATGGGAAACGGAGGTTAGAACGCATTTATGATTTATGCTTTGCATGCTATTTAAAAGCAACCTCTGACCCTAACACACGCACACAGAAACACACCCTTCTAGCACCATAGCACATAACACCAAAGAATGCAAATGATTTGCGCTGACACAGGCTTCCACGAGCACAAGCAACGGCACCTTGATTATTTGTAACAAAAGCTTTCGATGGCTTTGAGATTGACCTTAATTTTATCACCAGCTCAACTATGACTTTTTAGAATAAACGAGTCCTACCTGCGTTTGGTGCAGTGTTTGTGTGTGTGTGTCTCCCTGGCAGCAGAGTGGCAGGATGTCTCCCAGCTTGTTTGTGAACTTCAGCCTCCAGCACACTGCTGCATCTCTTCTGATCCTCAGACTCATTAACCACCTCCGCCTGGGGACAGGGAAGGTGGAGGGAGCAACAGAGCAACGTGCTCTGAGCCGCAGAGTTGCAACCAGTGCTTCAGTGACCTTCGACCCGTGTTTTATGTAGTCCTGGACCCCGGTTACCTCCATGCCTCTGCTCTTGTGTACATCCTGCACTGTGGTTTGTGCACATTCTGCACTGTGGTCTGAACATCTAAGAAAAGGGGCCCACTGATACATTTCTATGGCCACAAATTTCTGCCATGTAGTCACCAGTGCAAGTTCTGCATGTTATATGGACAAATATCTCTGTTTTTTTATAACAACAAATGGCTGAATTATAAAATATGTTTCATCCATTTATTTTCATTTTTGAAATTCAAACATCAAAGTGTATTGGTCAGAAAATTTGTTTATTTATATTGTAAATTCTGTGTATTCTGAAGGTAAAAGTCCCAACCATACATGGCAATTCACAATTCAACACAATTCAACACAATTCACAACAACGATACTTTGTACAATGAAGGACTAGTAAACACTAGCAAAGCTATACGAGCATGTTAAAAACATTTGAAAATGTAACTAGGGATTAGAAAAAATAAATCTACAGTGCCACATATTAATTCAGTCCCCAAGAAGTTCCCAGGACAATTCCCAAAACGCTTTCAAAGTCTGCAGAAGAAGGCTGACTACCTGGCTCAGGTGTTTAGAGCTGAACACTGATCACCTGGTTCAGACAATTATGTTTGTCCTTGAGGGTTGTTAGCAGATGACACAGCTTATACTGCATGCATCTACTGTGTATAGTTTTAATGTGTATAGTTTTCCTCCAGTGTTCCACAGCTGCCTTAGGAGTCTCCAGTAAAAGCTGGATTTGCAACAGTTGTGGTTGCTTTTTTGAATAGTGGATTATCAGCCTGAATTGGAAACAGAAAATCACATTTCACCATAAAGCACTATAACTGTGCGGACACAGGGAATCACATTTCGCGTCTCCACTGAATGTAGATCAGTAGGGTAATGTTATATTTCAGGAATATCTGATATTTCAAGGTGTGCTATAAAGGATTGTTATGCAAAAAATGTAAAAATAATCCACATACATTTGCCCATTTTTGCCGCTGTTTTTCCTTTTCGAAATTCCTGAACTCTTTGACGTCTTTTAAATAAATGACAGCCTTGATGACGAGGAGAATTAGAAGTCCAATCAGTGCCACCGCTGCCAGAGAACCCCCCACGATGGCAGCTATGTTCGGGGCTTCAGGACATTCTAACATACAGAATGCACAAAAACAAATCAGATGGCCTGTCCCTGCACATGTGACCTCCAGGCAGGTCAAATGGCTACATGTACTCTATGTGATTTCATCCGTTTGCTGTTACACAAAACAGACATGTGATAAGTGTAGTTACAAGGCATCGGTGTTGAAAGTAGAACTTCAAATGACACTGGATTAAAAGTGCCTGGTGTTGTTATTCACTGTGAAATCCAGAGTTCTCATATTGTTTATTCGGCCTTACCTCTCTCCTTGAGAATTTCGACAGAATAACGATCAAATCCAACTAGTTCAGACATGGTGAAGAACATCCAGCAGCCCTCATGATCCTTCACTCGACAGTCACTACTTATCAGTTTCTCCACTATTTTATGTTGAAGGTGCGAGCAAGATTGTGAGCAGTTCTTCGCAAATGGTCCAGTTTGAAAGGCCATACATTCAATGCAGTTCCTAATATGTAAGATGAACATGTGAATATTAACATATAATGATTTAACATGAGCATATTGTACTATCAAGGGGCAGGAGCATTATATTAAAGAGTCCCTCAACGCAATATGTGTAAGTAACGGCAAATTGTATGAAGCTAAGATGTCCTTACCCAGACTTCTGGCATGGAGGTTGACACGTATGACATTTTTCACATTTGGGTCCCTTGTATTCCCTCATGCACACACACTGGTTGCACACACATTTGCCACGTTCATAGCACACGCTTTCGTTTATGGTCTTACAACCATCGGTGGATTTCTTGCACTGGCAGGCTGAACCCTCGTAGCCTTCAAAGCACTCGCATACACCACATCTGCACTTTCCATTGCCTGATCAAAAAATGCCACATAAGAGGGGTCATGAGCTCAGGAAAGCTTCCCTTGGTGTGTGTGTGTGTGTGTGTGTGTGTGTGTGTGTGTGTGTTGCGAGCGTGGCACTACCTCCACACTGCTTGTTCTGGAACTTCTCGCAGTGTTCGTCGTCACATTCGCAGTGGGTGCCGTAGTAATTGCTGCCTCCCTCGGTGAGGTGGCACTTGCACACGCCACACTCACACTCACCACGCCCTTCACACTCCGTGCCGTTGTCTTTTCGGCACTGTGCCCTCAGTGTGGCCTCATCCTTCTGACCCAGGCTGCACTCGCAACGCTGCCCCAAGAAACCTGCCTGGCAGCTACAGTAAAAAAAAAAAAAGGAGTGAACAAGCATTATGTTTCAGACCCTGTCTTTAACCCTTTTGAAGTATTTTGATTGGACAAGAAAGGGTGTGGGGGTCTTCATTTACCTGCATGTGCCACAGTTGATGTTGCCATGTTTGTTACAGTGCTCATGTAAGGACTGTTCATTATCACACTCACATTTGCATCGTGTTTTAACATTGACCTTCAGTTTTTCCCGGAAGCCCAAAGGGCCGATGTTGAAGGTCTTCATGTCTATACATGAGTGTGCTGTCACGGTTACTTGAAATGTCACCTGGAAAACCAAACATAGTCTTCACTCAGCACAAACATCATGACATGAGTGGACAGTCTCATCCTATCATATACCAACTCATTCTCCCATATTATCACCTCACTATTAACCAAATGACATGTTTCACACTGGTTGATCACTTTGTCAAATAAACTATATTTTTACTGTCAGCTATATGTTGTAGCCCATCACTCCTTGCAGTGCTGTACTATTCTGGAATCAGCTGACTAACTCCATCTGACTGCTGTACCTTAAGTGTACTGTACCAATCGACTTGACTCTTTCAAGAATTTCCTGGTGTTGACCAATGGTAAGGTGTGAGCTGTATGTCAAGAGATACTACTGTAAATAGTGTTTACACAAACTTATGAATTACAGCAGATGAGCAGAATTACTTGAGCAGATGCTTTTATATGTACATTGTATATCCTGACATGACATCGTCTGTTTTCAAAACATCGTTCATAAATAGGGGCCATTGAAAGCATATTTGGAAACTGCAGACAGAACATTAGCTAACATCTGACTTCAAATGGTTAGGGTTGGTAGCCTCCAGCTACAGCTCAGTATAAATCATCCTGCTCTAACATTTAAAATTTATTTCTGATTTGTTCACAAAATAATTATAATTCATTACCAAGAAAAAAAAAGAAACCATCCATTGTACAAAAAGTTTTCATTACAATTAATTTTTGAATAAATAAAAATAAATATTTTCTTATTAAAGTATTTGTTCAGGTGATCCTACCTCCTGCTCTATGACAACATTACTGCAGGAACCTTCTTTTTCACTAGATTTGTCACCTCCTTTACAATCAGATGTGTACTTTATTGATATCTCTTCAGGGAGTGCATCATGGGTCACAATTACATTGGAGGTTAGTTTCTGTAAAGAAATATTTTATATAAATGGTAAATGTCATCTTTAGGACGTCTCCCATCACAACAAATAAGAAACTCACCTTATATGCGTCCTCGATTAGATTTACCACATTGCTTGAATCAGTACTTAGTACTCCAACAGCAGATTTAGGTATCAGTTTGCTCAGCTCCTATAAAATCCAGAACCACAGCTATGAGCACAGCCAGTGATTAGCTCACAGGCTCCACATCATCAGGTCACCAATGTCCTGCAGACTGGAGTATTAATACTCACGTTGTACACATCTGAGACGTTCTTAGTGACTGCGAAAATAGGCTGTATGTTTTGCTCCTTCAACTTTCTGGCTATCTGACCAACAGATGGGTAGTCCTGACAGAGAAATTACAGTTGAGAAAAGTCTGAACACTGAACTACATCCATTAGGATATACTCTGTTTCCATTTTACTAGGTACACCTATTTTTCAGCTATACAGATTGACTCTCAGTCCATTTTTAGCTAATCTTGTGCATTTAGAAGTGAAATGCCTGGTGGGTTTTCATTGGTGGAGACGTTTTGGTTATGTTAAAATATTTCAGTTCATGCTGTATTCAAGCATGTTTGCATAAATAGTATTTACCAGTAGTTATTCAATATAAATGTATCATTGTATAAATGTATTTGCCAAAATAATACTTATAACAGAAGCCAGTAAAGGTTATACAGGGTACAGGACTCAGGGTCAAAGGGTATCACAGGGTACAGGACTACAGCATCCAAACAAAGAGTAGGTGCACCTAATCAAGTGATTCCTCAGTGGAATCTCAAAAAATTAAGTAAAACAACAACAATAACAACAGCAAAACAGTGTAACAGTGAAATTAGAAACAACCATAATTAATTCATTACATTTCATCTGTGTATAAGTGGAGAGTAGTACCCAAATATTGCTCTTGCTGTACTTGTTATTGCTATCAAGCTGACAGGTTTCTTTGTTGGGTTCCAGGATGCCAGCAAGCTTCCCATCTCCTGCCATGTGGAAACCAGCATCAGTTGCCAGCACCAGCAACCGTGTGCTGTTCCCCCATCCGATCCTCTCCTGTACATTTGGAAAACATGTTGGGGTATGATGGAATGCCATCAACACTGTTCCCATTGCTATACACAGGGCTTGTTATACAGGGCGCAAAGAAAAAAGATCCCCATAAAAGTAGATGAGCTTTTCTGAAAAGGTTATTTGAATAAAGCCTTTACCACACAGGTGACAACTTGCATGATGGCATCCAGACCTCCCTCTGGTGTGTCCAGGTTGCCAGATATGAACTGCTTAGAGACCATAGATGAGAACAATTTTTCATCATCTGTCATACTCAGGACATGTTGAAAACCAAATGCTGGCTGACATTCAGTTTCTTTAGATGGACAGGGCTTTTTCAGCTTCTCTTCGTTTGTGTCCGTGAATGGAAGAAGTGTTTTATCAACAAACGAGCCAAAACCTGCATGGATAAAGCAAATTATTGCATCATTTACCAAGCGCTTATAAACAAATTCTTGGAATTTGAATGTCCTCTTAATGTCTTAATAATGCCCTCTTACCTATTCTTGCATGTCCAGTGATACCTTTCAGTGTGTTAAGTAACTCAATTCCCAGGTTTTTCACATTTATCAGATCATCTTTCATTGAGTAGGACAGATCCATCAGATAGTACAGATCAACAGGGTAACCCTCGGCCCTTTTAAACTTAAACTCAAAACTGTACGGATTACCTGAGAAGAAAAATTAGAACCAATTTTGTATTTATAAGTAAAATGCAGTAGTTTCTATCAGGGATGTCCCTGAAACAGTTTTAGAAACTGACTGTTTTGCAACATTTTCAAATGGGTAAAAGTAGACCTGAAGAAGTTGCTTTAACCTGTACACTAACGTACTACCTAATAAGCTAATATGTTGAAATTAGCATGTTCCAGCTGGAAACATGCTAAATAGCTGCAGGAAATGCACTGGACACACCTTTGGATAATTTTTTGTTATTTATTAGAATACCTGGTCTTAACTCAAGTGTGATTTCTTGTGGCTTGACTTGGATTGGATCTTTCTGGCCCTTTGTTCCAGACAGTGGTTTGTTCATTTCCATTGTTTCAAAGCTCTTAGGGTTAACAATCTTTTTTTCTGGGCAGCCTTTTGCCTGAAGCTCATTCTTGGTGCCACATCGAACTGCTTCTTGCTCCCCAGGCTTGATGAAAGTCTGTCTTGGTGAAACAGAAAGTTCATATTTCTATTTTCTTCAGCGCAAGAACATTTTTTTTTGTTGGCAAAAAAAGTTTGTTTAAGAGGTATGGCATGGTTTGAAAGTGGAATCGCTTTGGACCATGAAGTGAACATGCTTGGCCTACTTTGATCTAGAAGCAGTTGGGGTTGGTTAGAGCCAGCATGCATAATTAGAAAATTTGTTTTGATTCTCCAGTCAAATGCTTAGTTCATGATCAAGTTGTTTTGAAACTCTTTTTATTCATGATGTTAATTCCTATGCATCAGGGTAAAGAGATTTGAAACACCAACTTTACTCTGTGCAGAATTATAGTATAGGCAGTACACTGAAGTACACTTATTTGTACTGTATTTCGACTAATGTGGATTCACCATAGTTGTTTGCACCGTGATGTTAAGATGAGCTTGGGGCATAATATATATTTTTTCAGTTAACATCCTAAAAAACCAGATCTCACTACCACAAATATCTACTCAGATGTTTCATGTATTTAAAGGCTGAATCACACAAAATTAGTGCCCTTTAAAAATGTCAAAGCATTGAAGCTATTATTTTTATAAATACCATGAACTAATTCAGTACTAATTCAGTACTAAGGAAAGTGGAACTTGATAGGATGGACCACTGACCGCTCTTTAATAAGTACATTTAATATAATTTAAATAGGGTTGTAATGTAAATAGGCCATGTGCTTAATCTTAGACCACAGTACTCACCAAGTCTTGGCACCAGACACAGGCTGGTCCAGACTTGATACAGGCATCACACGTACGTGCTGCAGTTTTTGTGCACTGATTCTGCGAGAAGGCTAATACAAAAACATATTCTTGTTAACAACTCACTCTCACTCGCTCACTCACTCACTCACTCACTCACTCACTCACTCACTCATGTTTAACATAATTCACCACAAGGGGGTTCTGTTAAATACTTCACAAAGTATTTTTCTATTTAATGAAACTTTACCATATCCTCCAAAAGACAGCAGGAGAAGTATCTTCAGGAGTCTCAGTGTCACGTGCATGCTCTAATACAAACAGACCATATTTCTGATTGTTAATTACTGATTAATGATGAATTATTTTTACATTTGCAAATACAACAGTCCTAATCATGTCCTAAATTACTAACCATGTTTATCCACAATGTTAAAAATATTCATCCTTCATACTGCAAAAATGTTTTCCTGTAATTTGAAATGTAAAATATTTTTATAATGTCTTATTATGTGGACTTCAAGGCTTTAAGTCCATAGAAAGTCCATAGAAAGCGATAAACACACAGAAACCTGATACTTATACAAAGTTGCAAAGCTTTCATTTTGCTCTGTTTTTTTCTTTATATTATTCACTTTTAATGTAAAGTTATTGTGCTTAGATGCTTAACCCTAGGTGCTTCTTTACTTAATAGTACAAACTTGCTCCAAATCATCCTTATATAAGTAAAATCATTGAGAAAGTGGTGTATAAATCTCCAAATTCAAATAAAGTTGTCAGCAAATGTGTTCTCCAGATTAAATGAAAGTTTAAAACAAGATGCGTATATAATGTTAGCAGATATTAAATGTACCAAAATATGTTATTTTAAATGTTTAATTGCTAAATAAATGTGTTGAGTTTCTTGTCACATGGTCTCTTAATACAACCCTTCTAATATCAGCATGTGCTTTTTATATGTGAAGTAGCAGAAGTTCACATTAGGTTTTGCGACAAGCTAAAAAAAAAACAAAAACTGAAGGGTGAGACTGAAGTTCACTTCAGGGTCAGCAGTTCTTAACATGCATGAGCAATGCTTCACACAACCCTAAATGGCAAAGACTGCTTGTGCACAAATGTGTGATTTCTTCACATTCATTTCTTGTTATTACTCCCACTTAACGTCTTTCTCCCACACAAAGAGCTACGTTTAGACTTCCTCTTTTTTACAGTTCTAGAGAATAATCAGTTCATAGTCTGTTAGTGTAAATCATTATGCACTTAAAAATATGATATATGATTAGGTACATTTACAAATTGAAGAGCACTATATTTTGTGTGTCTTCACAGTTCTTGGAAGAACTTTACTACGTAAAACCACGTAAAATGTTACATATTAGTATCATGAGTATTGTGTGTTACACGAGAATTTACTTTAAAAAAAAAATGAGACTCCATTTATAAACGTACTGTTATGAAATGTCAAAACTTGGTTCTGTATATTGATATTAAACTGACAAAGTCAAAAGTTTGGTAGTTGTCATTGCTGTCACAAAACTTTAAGAAGTGCATAAAATGATTAAATAATTTTCTGTCTTTACTTACTGATGTTGAAGTAGTTTTATCTTTGGTCTCAATGTGTATCATTTCACTTCCTGCCACAGATGACAGTTGCTTCAGCACAGAAAGATCAAAGTGAGTAAAACTGCAGCCTACTGACAGGAAAGCAGTAGAGACAAACTGCCCTGTGACAAAAATGGGAGGGGAGTGTTACAGAGAAGTGAAAGAAAATGTATAAAGCAACCGTTTTGTTTGAATAGCTTGAGCAGTACAAAATTTTTTAAATTTTGAGTTACTACTCAAAGTATTCAAAACATATTTCTTCAAGATTCAAACAATACAATAATATACTTCTGACACCCCCCCCCCCCCACCGCTTTTAAAGATCCCAAATCAAAAAAGGCCACTAGTCTTTTAACTACTACACTAACACCAGACTTAAAATTAATGTTATTGGTCAAGTAAGTTTATGTTTTATGTGATAGCTGGCAAAAAATCAAACGAGGACTGAATTAAAAAATTGCATTTTCACCCACCAAAAATCAGATTTAGTGTCTAAAGACCTTTTATTGGACAATAAAGGTACATCTTATTATATTCTAATGATCTATCCTATTCTATTGTAGCAACAAGGTATGAGTTGAGGGAGGACCATACAGGATAGGAAGATAAGAGATATATATATACACATGTAGATTTAGTGGAATCGAGACATGTACAAACAATGAAAGGTGGGGCTATACAAAACACAAGGGGCGGAGACTGAAATGAAAGTTCTTAGCGCTTAGTATGTTCACACAGTATAAGATGCTGAAACTATACTGTAACAATAACAACAGCAATAAAAACATGGCTTTGATCATTTACTCGTTAAAATTCATATACAAATTTTTAACTTTAAATCAAATAAGAATAAAACAATAATTAGACTATAATAACACATCTTAACTAAAAAATAATTAGGATTCCAAAATACAAGGAGGTTATCTCTAACTACAGAGTCTCCTAATACAGTAGAAAACAACATTCATATTTATGTTGTCTAAACATCAAGTTGATCACATTTGCCATGGTGCCTTTTGGATAAAATGGTAAAACATTTTCTAGTTTTTAATTTTATAGTTTGCCATAGTTCCTACTTTGTCAGCCAGTACTAAGATACTTAGATGAAGAGAAAAAGACTCTTGAAGAGGTACTGTGCAAAAGTCTTAGGCAACCATTAAGTTTATTGTTTTATTGATTTAACAATGGTATAATGACCATATATA
>JAOYMR010000006.1:20495591-20509736 GCA_025802075.1 Tenebrosternarchus preto | reverse complement strand
GTGTGTGTGTGTGTGTGTGCATGTTTCTGTGTATATGTGTAAGAGAGAGAGAGAGCTAAAGAGTGAGAAAGAGGCACAGAAAGGAAAGGAAACATTTTACATTTCATCAGGACTTGGTCCAATCGCTAGACAGGTATTCAGACAGTTCAAAATCGTGACTCTCTGTCTAACAGGGCAGGGAAGAAAACTACTCCATCCTGCTACACATTTTTAAACTCAGGTATGTTCAACCCAGGTAGACTGCAGCAAAGCTGGTGTTTTGTTTCATCCTCTGTCTCTTACTGCATAACCCCCCTGGGAACATGTTATTGCACAGGAGATAAACTCCTATCAGGGAGTTTTAATTGGATCAATTCAATTACTGACAGGAGGATTCACTCTCTGCACAGCATATTTATTGGTTCTAAAGTTCACCTCACAGTCACACAAGGGATTTTCTTGCTCCTCCAGTCTAAACAGAGTACTTCCAGTCTTAGGGAAAACCCACCGTACAAGACATCTGTCTGTTTCTTGCTTCTGCTAACACGGCCCTGACAGAGACTTCTTCGCATATACTAGGTCCTACATGCTTATTGAAAGTGCATGTTCACAGGCTGTGAAGCAGGTCATTCCGTAAATTCGTTACCCTATTCCCAGAAACACAACTTTATGCAGCAATCCAAGCAAGGCAGATCGGTCGGATGGATTAGGAATCCTGGTTTATATTGGAAGCTTCTAATGAATTGCTAGCCTGAAATTAAAGTTTTCATCCATACATTTTCATAGCCTGTTCATTTTCTGTGAATACACCTCTCTCTCTGCATGGAATGCCTGTGGTCTGCCACTGATTGCTGCTCTAAATGTAATGCACAATCTTTCGCGCTTTACTCCCTTTTCTGCTGGTCATGCAGAGAATATGTTTTGTCTCAGGCAGTAGCTGCTAAGAGACTCGACCATGTGATTTACAGCACAGTCTGTGTTTAACTGCTGCCAGGTATTCGAACACTGTGAACTGCAAGAGTGGTAAAAGGAATTCAATCAGAGCTATCGGATAACCACAGTATAATAAATAAATAAGCCAGAGTCTGGAGGTATTTCTATTTTTAAATTTGTAATGCATGTTATCTTTTTACGAATCCGGGTGGCAATTTTCCAGGCACAGATTATGCGTGGTCATGGACTTAATTTTCTGCTGCTAATGCAGACTCTTTGGAGTTTTTTTTATAGTCTGTTCTTGTCTTTTGCATTTCCACAACTGTTCCTCGAGTCTCTTGTTAAGATCCTGTAACAAAGACTTTTTTCTCTTAAATCAGATATCAGAAAAACGCCTGCTTGGCCAGACACAGTGTTATGGTGTTTCTTAATGTGTTGATGCTGCTGTTCTGTAAATAGCTGTGAGCTAGGAAGCGTCCGTGGGAGTCTGCGGCTCGTGGATCCACAAGTTAAGGATCAGTGGGAGATTCAGCTGCCCAGGGGTGTGTGTGCTGACTCAGCGCTTTGCTTTTCAGTGCTCCTGGCAAGGTATTACTGGTGCTAAAGAGTATTTGTCCAGTACACCCCCGCCTCTCGTTTACTGTGGGCTAAACGCAGTAATGTGCAGTGCACAGTGTGGGTGTCCTTTCTGTATAGCCCCTCCCCCATCCCCCCGCCCCCTTATGCATAACCTTAAATTAGTATTTGCATTACAAAATAAAGCTCGATTAAACAAAGTGGTGTGTATTGCTGAAGGCTAGTTGTTAAACTCGTTTTATACCATAAGCAATGCGATGCGTCCCTCTGCAAGGAGGAATATTGAGATGGACCAGGTTGCTGTAGTCCAGCCCCCACACTGAAAAAACATAATTTTACTGGTCAGATTTCCTGTAATTTTTCTAATAGACTTACGTTACAGAACCCTTTACAGAACCGTTTACAGAACCACGTAGGCACATCTGCAGCAGTGAGTGCCTGCATCCATACTAATGAACAGATTTGGTTGGTACCATTCTCAGACACATCTGCTAGTAACCAAAAACGTGTGGATGAATAGGTTGAGGTTTTGTATTTCACTTTAGTTGTAGAATACATTTTTGTCCATCCGTTTTATTAGCTCTTCTTGTGTAAAGCAAGCTAGACCTCTCGCTACTTTGTTCTTCACTGGAAGGTACAGAGAGATTTGAAATTAAAAGATTCAGATCCTGCACTGCACGCTCTGCTTTTACAAAATAATTTATTTGATAATGTACTGTAAACTATACATAGAATTCTTGACCTGTGCTCAATGAACAGCGTTACTGGGACATGCTCTACGCATTCTGTAGTAAGAAAACTGTAATACGAGAACTTGGCTTTGAGCTCAGTGTGGATTTGAGCTCAGCTGGTAATGTCGTGCTAGAGTCACACTGTATTTGAGCAATTTGAGCACTAAACCCCAAGTAGCTCAAAAGAGCTGGCCTGCATTTTTGTGTTCGTTTAGGAAAAAAAAAAAAACCAACAACTGCAGGAGCAACAGGAACAACAGCAGCACCACCAACAAAAAGATGGAGTAGAAGATCCTGTAGACAGTAATAAAAGACATGTATTCCATGAACGGGCATGAAACCAAGAGCTTTGCATTTGGGGAAACCTACTCTTGAGTCAACCATTTGAAAGTTAGCATACTACTATGTACTTCATCATTGTAGTACTCTTTCAGCTACCAAGGACATCTGTTAAGTATTTGTAAACCACTCTGGCATCAGTGATGTGCTGCTCATGTGCTATTAAATGTTTAATCAGATCACTTTATTTTCAGGTGTCTTGATTTAGACTTGAAACCATGTGTTACTTCAGCCACAGTCCACATGTTTTACGCATGTCTTTGAGAGTGGACAGACTTTCAGGAAGTGGTCAACTATGTGACAGTTTATGTGACAGATAGGTATCTTCTATACTGCCTGACTTTTTTGATTAGGAAGACTGACCGGATCTTAAGAGGACGTTTACGGTATCTACTCTTGACCTCACTCAAGCCTCCATTTAACCTTTCCTTCTCTAGAACAAGGGAGGGGTTGGATGGCCACTTCTGTGTAACATCCTATCAAGGACAGGAAGGAAAACAAATTACTAAGACACTGGCAATAGATCAGTAGCTACAGGTAGAGTAGGAAAATAGAGAGCTATTGCTATCCCTGCTGCTCTCTGGGGTGGCCACTAACTAAAGACTCAGTGGAGTGTGAAGAGGGTGTCAGATCAAGGCAAAAACAGCCAGGATGATAGAAACATGTAGTTTGCATGGAGGTGGTTGATAAAGAGTAACATCTACAGGGGTGGGCAGGTCCGGTTGATTCAGGTGTGTTTAATATTAGCTACTATAGCACTGTGGTGTGAAACACTGGGCCGTGATTGGGTGATTGACCTGCTTAAACGCACCTGATTCAACTCAATCAGTTGCCAGGTTTGGTAGGAGTGTCTGAGAAGAGCAATCATCAAACCTTGCTGGAAACTGCTGGACTCCGGCCCTCCAGGACCAGACCTGCCCACCCGTGGTCCAGGCTCTCCATGCCCTGGCTCAGCTACAAGGCCAGTTAAACAGCTCTGTTTTTTCCTGATGACATGTAAGCCATTTGATGGTCGTGAATATATTAACCTGCTAACTACTCACATAATCACATAATGAGGTAACTGCAGTCCAAGTCTGGTGTGGCAAGGGTCTTTCTTGATAGTTTAAACCAAGAATATTCGAAGACAGAAGTGTTTCAAAGTCCTTTTACAACAAACATAGTGCTTTTGGCTCCTTTCCACCTATCCAGTCTATGCCTCAGTGAGTGAGGCTCAGCACATTACATCAACCTTCTGGTTGTATGGGTGGGGCCTTTCTGCCTTCAGAGATTCCTACCATCAGTATGAAATGGCTTGAGGGGAGGTCATGCTCCAGCACACACTGCGCCAGTGCATGACACCACACCACACACCACAATACACACCAAACCATACACCACACGTCACACACCACACCACACCACACACCACAATACACACCAAACCACACACCCCACACCACACGTCACACACCATACCACACATCACAATACACACCAAACCATACACCACACGCCACACACCGCACCACACCACACCACACACCAAACCACACACCACACGTCACACAACAACTTTCACAACACCTCACACCGTACCCCAGACCACACACCACACCACACAACACACCACAAAACACACCACATCACACACCCCACACTGCAATACACACCACACACCCCACACCATACACTGCACTGCACCACACACCACACCACACTACACAATGCCAACACTATGCCATGCCACACAACGCCATACCATGCCAACACCATGCCACGTCTCGCCACACACAACCCTCTGCCACGTGGCACGGCACATTCATTATCCAAACGCAGTCACCCTTTTGCTGACAGCTACGAAGGATTGCTCTGACTCCTCACGCCGCTTACTAATTCGAAAGACCTCTGCGAGCGATTTAGGTTAGTTTTATTGAAATCTGTCGACATAAGTCAGTTTCCCTCAGTCTCTGTGCTTAACCATTTCCTTTTGCCCAATGAAGAGCAGTAAGTGCCTCTCAAGACACTGAGTGAATTCTTATTTCACAGTGACTGGGTGCAGACAGACTCTGCACAGCTCCTTGCCCTGGTGAACCAGCTGTTATGAGAACACTGGGAATACGGTCTAATAGAGGGAATGAAGGCAAAGGTCATTTGTTTTCTTATGTTCCTGTTGTTTGTTGTCTGTCTCTGTGAGGTTATACACGCGCTGTAATCATGGTGAGATGCTGATGTGCTGAAGGTGACCAGGTGAAACAACCTGCCTGCTTGTTTTCTATTACAGCCTCTACAGCATTTCTTCATGCACAATGATTCTTGTTTGGAAACACTAAATTACATATTTATGTCACTGTTATTCATTTTTGAAGTGCATAGTTGAGAAACACTTTACAAATGTTAATTAAAAGCATTAATATGTAACATAAACTACAGCTAACAAAATGTCATGCCAGTACTTTTATAGGTATATTGAAATATCACTGCAACCTTTTTCTCAATATAATACTAGAATAACAACATAAATTACATTAAAGTCTTAACAAAGTTATAAAGATGAGTGCTTTACCGACGCACAGAAAAAGATATTCTCTCTCTCTCTCTCTCTCTCTCTCTCTCTCTCTCTCTCTCTCTCTCTCTCTCTCTGCCACTCTCTAACAGAACCAGTTATTGATTGCAATAATCATGAATATAATCAGATATGCATATAACACTGCACATTACCATTTGTATTAACATTGGGTCACTTTAGTCAGTACTATGGATATGAAGAATCCTATAACTGTAAGGGCCAATAGTTCTGATTTCCTAGGGAATGATTCTTTTACAAATAAAATGTATCTGTGTTCATTTCATCAGATGCAACTGAAGAAAAATGACCTTGGATTTTGTGATTTGTAATTTGGATAAATATAATCACGAATCTGTTACATATGGTGATAAAAACCAATAATGTGACTTTCTTTTGGGACATTGAATTATAAAGTCAATTAAATGGCTAATGGGTAAAAGGGTGATGGTTTTTACTCCCATGTGTGCTATGTGTTGTAGTTTGTGGTCCAGTACTGTTAGACTTTAGGAAGAACAAAAAGTGAACTAAAATGGATGTTGGGGAGTGGAAAATGAAATAGCTTTGAGCTAGATCACTACCAAATGAACTGCCTGATATGAATGTACTCGTAAGTGTCAAAATCACTGTAATTTCCTTCTTCGGGTGTTGTCTCTCAGTGGAAAAGAGGGCACCTGTCTTCTTGTTGGGGAAACTGATTCACCATTGTACTGTTGTGAGACAGGAATTTGATGTGCACATGGCTGTACCTCCCTTCCATTTCTTGCCATTGCTAATATATTGAGCTTTGATCTTTGTAGAGCGAAACAAACTAATGTATATATGCAAATTCTCTCTGTTACATAAATAGTCCATTGAGTTTTTGAAGTGGGTCTTCGGTGGCAGCCGTGTGCTGTCTTAAGCAAATCAAGAAAGGTTTGCATCATTCATAACAAAAGGATAAGGAAAAGGGGAGTGGTTTATGTTTAAATTACGAGGAATAAAAAACATAAACAAAAACTGCAGAATAATCTGCGGTATAATCCAGAATAAATGTATAAACAGTGCATCACTTCTGAATAATTCCAAGCCATTTCCTCCTGAAATATTACAAATGTACAGTCTCTAGGCTCAACTAGTGAATAAAATCTAAACCACATCATCTTATCCCATACAATACTTCCTCTGAGTGCAAGGTGCAAAGCAAATGAACAATGTATTTCAGGGAACTTTTTGCAAGGTGAACCTGTAAATCACTGTCCAGCTGGGCTGCTTAAATGCTTAAACATCTGCATTTAACCTGTTCACATTCAAATATGGCTTATTGCCGGATCCATAACCCTTAAATTCAGATATCCTGTCATTAATGACCTATGACCTAAGTTCTATCCCTCCTTCTACCTCTACTCCTTTTTTCATTTAGATCTCCATTTCCTTAGCATGCTCCACAAACAAACAAATAAACAAATAACTAGATAGATAGATAGATAAATAGATGACTAGTGTGTAGATGTACTGGCTTACTAGCAACTTGAAATATGCACACATTGTTGGTGTAAAACCCATGTATCTGAGCTGTTAAGCAGGTTTATCACATTGTCTGATATACTGGACATTGTCTCTTAGAGTTGATATATATAGCTGCAGTGTTGAGGAATAAACCTTACCAGAACTGTGATTTTAATCCATTGTGTGGCCTATCTCCCTGACTAATTGGCATTTATGTGACTTTGTACAAATGTACCATCACACCATTCATAGTTTCATTGTTTTCTCTTCGCACTTGAATATAACCTCTTACTGGAGTGAAATGTAACAGTGCCTATCGGTTAACATAAGTGTTTTACATAACTCCAGCGAGCTCTCCACTGATGTTCTGCGGATGGTATAATATGCTCCTTGTCTCTAGTGGTGTCATTGGAGCCAGGCCCGGCTGGTGTGCTTTACAGAGCTCTCTGATGGCTCCTTGGGGAGTCACTGTAGGGTCTGAGTAAGTCGTGCATGGCTATATGTGTGGAAAACACCAAAAATGTTTTTCACGTGATGTAGGTGCATTTGAGAAATCAGGGTGACTAGGAATCGCATGTGCACAACATCCAGATAAAATGCATCCCATAATTGCATCCCTGACCTGTTTTCTGTCCGTGTTTGTCCATGTGTAGCAATGACTAGTAATTAGCATGTGATCAAGTAATTGGAATGATCTATTTACTTACAGTTCACCACTATGCAAACTGACTATACTTTATGTAATTAAGCACTGCAGTTTGCTATAATTTATCGACCATTCTGCTCAACGTTCCGTTTGGATTGCTGTAGTAATTAAAATTGCAGTCAGTGCTCATTGTGTAACTACATGATAGATAGATAGATAGATAGATAGATAGATAGATAGATAGATAGATCCCAAAGGGAAATACAAGGAATGCATTCTTCTGTGTTGACCTTGTGTGAATTATAGCTCTACTGCTCTACTGTTTGTATATAGTTTAGGTGGGAAAGCAGTGACTACAGTCATTGACTAAAGGTCTTTGGGCAATCAGAGTAAAAGAGATTGACTTTTCTGACCCCTCAGCACTCTAAATGAATATCAGTAATGCATCCTCATAATTAGCAACAACAACATTTGTACATGAATTATTCTTTGCAGTGAGGATTGCTGAGAATAGACAATATCACACTTATCCTATGGTAAGCATGAGAATTGTGCATGATGCCTGTTATTCACTTAAGCAAGGCCACCAGTGAGTGAAGGCCTTCTCTGGATGCAGTGCTGAGAGAAGGAGTGATGTTACTCTAATGTTGCTGTACACAGTCTCCAGGGTGCCTGCCAGGTGTAATAACTCCTTATTATGGCTTTCATGGCATAATATGATGTGACTGATCTCTGTTGTGGGAAATGGGAAATATAGTATTGGGGGATATTTCACATTTTAGTCACCTGACTACAAAATAAATTAGTAGAAAATGTGTTCTAAGCTATGCATTGCAGAGTTTTTCATTCATCTGTCCTGCTTCTGGAAAGACATCTGGATCCAATTCAAACAGAAAAAAGTAGATTCTTGTAGTGGTGTTTATAATGAAGTATATTTGTAGAATACTTGCAGAGTATTAAGGAAACATTTGTCTCAGAGAGATCAACTTGGGACGTGGATTTGTGTTTTCATTGTAAATGAATTTGAAAACGTGCTTTTAAATCTGTAGTCAGTTTATTTGAATAGAACAAAACATTTTCTACCCTCCTAGGAGTGAATAATAGCTTTGCCTACCTTCAAATGCACTGTATAACCTTCATGAAGTCTTATTATTTCTTCTTATTAAGTTTCTCTAGGATGTCTAGGACTGTAAAACTTGGAAATGAACAATGAAACTGAAATCGTTATGTGGAAGCACTGAAGCTTTAGTTTCAATACACTGTATATTTGCTAAATATACTTTAAGATCATTGTTTTTATCTTGGGGTGTTGTTTGATGTTATTTCCAATAATTTCAGGAAGTTTTCAGTTTTGTATTGCAGTTGGAATGAGTTGTTTTTCTGTCTCACTTGGTGGAACTGCTGTTGAATAACTTCCCTTCTGGTGAACTAATGGATTGATGACGTCTCCTCTAACTATTTGTCCTTGAAAACGTGAGTCTTTGATTTATCTTCCTCTCAGACTTTTGTGGAGCAGGAGCGTTCCTACTTAAAGGACTTGGAAACTAGAGAACTAGAGTTGATATCTATAGAACCAAGTAGCAAATAATCTGTGCATCTTTTTTTTGCAAATGAGTTATTGGCTAGGTCTGTGATGGTTAAGGAGTGGTAAAGGGATGCTGTCTGAATTCTCTGTTTACACTTTGAAACAAACTGAGGGCATTTTAGCAGACCCATATGGCTGCTAAAACAATAAAGCACTTATGAATCACAGATAAGGCTGATATTTTCTTGCATTGCAGGACCTAAGTCTTAACTCAGCAGGCACAAATTATTTTGCAAATGATTAATATTTAAAAGAATGTTAATTTTGTGTGCTTTAACTAATGTTTTCTCAGCTCATGATTTCAAGTAGACCGTAGAGTTAGGAGTGTGTGTGTGTGGGGACCTTAATGCCATTCTATTTACTATCCAATTAATTGTGCCTTTTTAAAATAATTATATATTTATTTAGTGTGGAGAGCATATTTGCATATTTCTGGTTAAAAAAAGATGGAAAATTGGAAAAGATATGATGGTCATTCTGGAAGTTTTTTTTCCCAATATAAGCTTCATTGGCAAAAAAGAGAGCACTAAAACCCAGACGTCCATTAAAACTTGTAGTGGCATTTCCACAGTGGTAGACATGTGCTATGTTTACCATATGTCTATCAAAGTTCCTGCTAAGACTACTTTCTGCTAAAAACGTGGACCATGTGTGGCCATCCGAGAAAACATTGGCTGTATTTAGGCTGGTTCAGTGTCCAGACAGTCCCCTGTGCTCAACAACTGAAGGACAGGCTTGAAAAATCCATCATGTCTGGCAGACAAGAGAAAAAGATAGAAGTGAGGAGAGGAGGAGAGGAAAAGAAAGAGAAGGGTAAGGAGTCACCTCGCATTATAGAGCAACCCTCCAGAACTTCATGATAGAGCAACTCTCTACAACGTCATTGTAGAACAACCCTGTACAACTTCATTATAGAGCAAATCCTCCACAACTTCATTATAGAGCAAACCCTCCACAACTTCATTATACAGCAAACCCTCCACAACTTCATTATACAGCAAACCCTCCACAACTTCATTATAGAGCAAACCCTCCACAACTTTATTATAGAGCAAACCCTCCACAACTTTATTATAGAGCAAACCCCCCACAACTTCATTATAGAGCAAACCCTCCACAACTTCATTATAGAGCAAACCCTCCACAACTTCATTCTCTCCTCACTGGAGTCACTCCACTGACTGAAACAACTCATGGGCCACTCAAGAACTCATTTGTTTAACCACTTAGATATGAATCAGTCAGTTTAGCTCAGTGTGCTGTGCCACAGTGATTGCAGTGAGTCAAAATGGTTGTGATTCACTTCCAGCATTACAGGACATTGGATTCTATGGAACTAAAACTTCTAAACAATTTTCTTTTTACTTTTGTCCAAATACAAAACTGAAAGTGTCTATTTGTCATAAGAAGGACGGAAAAATCAGGGTTGCAAACACACTGCAGTAGTAAGCAGTTTCCAGTGAGCAATCTAGCCAGTTCTCATTAGTCTCAAATTTGACTGTTTGGGATAAATGAGCTGTGATGTATTATTGCACAACTCGGCCCATTTTGCAGTCAAGCATTATGACAATGGAATGGAGACACATTATTGCTGGTTGTGTGGCCTGGGCTCCCTGCCGTGCTGCAAGAGTGCTAGAAATGCATAGTGCATTGTTTATTCATTCATTTGTGTGTGTATATATATATATATATATAAGCCATAACATTAAAGCTCCTGACAGGTGAAGTGAATGACGTTCACTTCACCCTGACGTTCAGTTCATTATCTCATAACAATGACACCTGTCAAGGGTGGGATATATTAGGCAGCAAGTGAACAATCAGTTCTTGAAGTTGATGGTTTGGAAGCAGGAAAAATGGGCAAGTGTAAGGCATATGAGTGACTTTGACAAGAGCCAAACTGTGATGGCTAGACGACTGGGTCAGAGCGTCTTCTAAATGGCAGGTCCTATGGAGTGCACTCACTATGCGGTAGTCCAAGGAAGGACATGTAGTGAATTGGTGACGAGCTCATGGGCACCTTAGGGTCATTAATGCCCGTGGGGGGTAAAGACTAACTCTTCAGATCACTCAGAAGAGCCACTGTAGGACAAATTGCTGAAAAAGTTCATGCTGGTCATGATAGAAAGGTATCAGAACACTGTGCATCGCAGCTTCTTGCCTATAGGCTGTCAGAGTGTCAGAGTGCTCCACCTTGCAATTTTTAGGACTTAAAGGATCAGCTGTCAACATCTCGGTGGCAGATACCACAATTCACCTTTAGAGGTCTTATGAAGGTCTTATGAAGCCTGGATGGGATCACAGCTGTGGTGTATGTATGCATACATATATATATATATATATATATGTATATATATATATAGGTATATACAGCATGTCCAGAAGAGCAATATCCTATAGACAGCAAAAATACTGTTCAAGTCCAGGCCTCTGTGTGTCCACCTTTCAACTTATTGATCTTTTATGTTATGTCCTGCTTCCTTTTTCATATTTATATTTCATATTTCTAATTACATTTTATATTGCATATTTTTGTAACTGGGATGGAAGGAATGCAGAAGAAGAATTTCAGTGTTCAGTATAACTGAACTAACTCAGTGACAATAAAAAAGATCCAACCACCCTCTGGATGGCTGGTGCTGAGATATTAAAACAATGCAAGAGCTGTGTAAAAGACTAGCCCTTTGCTAGTCCTGTTTCCAATGCATAGCAGCATAGTTGAATAATTAGTGTGATTGATGCATTCCGTCTTATACCAAGTCTTACTGAACTTGAAATGTATTTTGTTAAATTCATGTCGCTGAAGTATGTTTGGTGTCTCCGTTAAGTCCTTCAGGGATGGAAGAAGCATGGTGATCAGCTGTGCGTGGATGAGCGAAGCAAACTCCTTATACACCTGTGGTTCTCCACCTTTCACTCTTACCTGCTTCCAGTGACCTATAGTAGCTCATTAACAGGAGCAGCTGAACTGTGCAAATAGGCATGTTAGTGCACCTTGGCTTCATTTGTCTCAATTACCTGGGGGTAACTCACAATTCCTTGCTCTAAATTGCATCTGAATCAGGAGCTCAAGAAAGAACTGGTGTTGGATAGCATTTTATTCAAGCTGGGACCTTGTGCACAAAAGTGTCCCTGAATTGGATAGGATTAAGACTAAGCTGGCACTGACCAACTGACCTTGTTAAGATAGTTTTCGAGACGTAGCAGGAGACGTCGGTGGGAAATACTTTCATCTAAAAATATTCTAGAATGTGGGTTGGGTTTAGTTAACCAGAATGCACCAGCTCTGCTAGAGATTATTCTAAAAAAGGTTATGTGTCACATCTTCAAATCACTCTCCCAGAATAATCAACCAGCCACATCCACTTCATTCATTCATTCATTCATTCATTGTCTCCTGAATTCTAAAGTCTTTCACTTGTTATTCCCCTTTAACTTTCCTGTTTAATCTCTCATCCCCTACTTCCTCACTGCAAACTACTGTTTCTGCCAAGGCTGGGCACACTGACTGGTTTTCTAGTTCTCTGACTCTCCAGGGTTTTTTGATCTCCTTTGTCCCATTGTAACTCCTCTTTTGATGTTATCCTGTCCCATTGCTTTGGATATTTGAATTCGTACATGCCTTTGGTTTTCCTGTCTGGATCTGTCCCTTTTTAGTGCTGTTTGTCATTAAATACGCTGACACCTAGTGCTTGTATCCTTATCTCACTGTTGTGACATTGTGTAGCAAAAGACATTATCTGCGCTACCACTTGGAAAGCATTCTGACATCTTAAAAACTCCATGAGACCAAGTCCTACTCTGTTTCACAGAGAGCCAAACTCTCTTCTGGGAAACATTTCTCATGCAACAGGTAATCCTAGAATAAGAGGCCAGAGCTTTTATCTTGTTAAAATGAGTCTAGTATATACAGTCAAGGGTCAAAACACAGAGATTAGAATGATAAGAAAAAATAGGTTCCAAGTCAAATACAGCAAAAAAATAAATAAATAAAATAGCACTACCAGATAAGGCTCAGTGTGCACAAAGAGCTTCAGAAAGCGTGCCAAAACAGGTGACATACAGCACGTAGTCTATGGTGTAACTGGGCTATGTGGAGTAGTGAACTGAACAGGTGACATACTGTATGTAGTCTATGGTGTAACTGGGCTATTTGGAGTAGTGAACTGAACAGGTGCTGGTAGTTAGTTGCCTGTAGATCCTGTTGCCAGGAGGCTATAGGAACGACACCTCACTACTGTTATTATGGTGTCAAGAGCACCATTGATTATTTTTGTTTTAAGAACCCTTAAAAGGTTAAAAAGACTTCTAGAGTGCTAGGCTGTAATGAATATCGTAGGCTTAATGTACTATTTTTATTTGCTCACTCACTACTAAAAAGGATGCATTGTTCATTACAAATGGAAATATTATGCTCTTTCAGTGAATAAGCATTTTAACGAATTCCATTTCTCCTGGATTCATCCCCTAGATGTAAATCTTTTTTGTGTAGATATAGTTAAAAAAGCAACTCCATGTATAAGCTGTAATTTTATTTCAGGCCTACTTAAATACAGTACTACTGTGTATTTCAGACATGTTCTCACTGCCAACAGAACAGACCGTAGATGCAGAAAAGAACACACTTTATTTCTGAGAGGCTGATGAAACCAACACCAACAGGGAGAAGGTCACTTTTCCTGTCCGAATTTCCTCAACACAGTTCATAACCCTGAACCCCCTCAAAGGACACTCTGCATCCAAATTCTAAACTTGATAATTGATTAGCATCTGCTGCTAATGTCAGCCAGTGCTGGCATAATTTACAAAGTATGTAGTGCCGTTTGAAAGATAATGACTTTCATCCAGCGTCTGCACATCTCAGAGGCCTAATTAGGTTGAGAAAAGCTTCGAAAACTGAGCTCGGTCCAAACTCGGTGTGCCACACGCTTTAAGCTTCACACCCGTCAATCTCGGTCTGCTTACCGCATGCGCTGTGCTGAGGGACAGGAGTTCTCATGCAGTGTTCTATAGATCTGCTGTGACCAGACCTGGTTTTCCTGGAATATCTCTGGAGCAGTAAAAGCATCGTATTATAATGTATCTTTTTAATGTGCTGTTAACATCCTTATCAACTGAATCACTTAATACAGGTGTCATGTCTGCCATCCAAAAGAGAAGAAAAGTAGAGATTTTATTTAATATATATGTACTAGAATCTGCGCATAAATATGTGCCTCGTGATCTTTGTGGAATTGGATTAAGCTTGTTTTGTTGATACTATGACTGTGAGGGAATGTTTTCACTGAAATGTGAAAAAGCATCAAAGCACTGGGTTTTCACA
>JAOYMR010000006.1:20466538-20486573 GCA_025802075.1 Tenebrosternarchus preto | reverse complement strand
TGTTGTCTTAATAACATCTATGTTGTCTATGTTGTCTTAATAACATCTATGTTCTCTTAATAACATCTATGTTGTCTATGTTGTCTTAATAACATCTATGTTGTCTATGTTCTCTTAATAACATCTATGTTGTCTATGTTGTCTTCATAACATCTATGTTGTCTTAATAACATATATGTTGTCTATGTTGTCTTAATAACATCTATGTTGTCTATGTTGTCTTAATAACATCTATGTTAATGGTCAAAATATCTCATCTCCTCTCATCTTACTCTCCCTAAATATGGAGAATGAAAAGAGCAATCAGAAAGGAATATGTAAAGAAATAGCATGTAAACAATAAATAATGTATTCAGAATAAATAAATAATTAGTAATATATTTAATACTTGTTAAAAAAAAGTCATGGTTGTACAGTGGAAGATGGTTTGAGAGATATGTTGTGGTTTGGGTTTTAATCTTATCAGATGTACTGCAGTTCTTATTTAGCTACATTACAGAACTCTTTACCAAAATTAGGTTTATTTAAATTCTGTAAGGGATGATTCCTACATGCGATTTAACTTGCTGCTGAGTAAAAACAGTGCAGAGACCTTCCTGTCTGAATACGGAAAATGTAACTGTCACTGAGGTTTAAGTTTAATATGGAATATTTTTATATTATCAGATGTTAAGCACACCCATTCAAAAATCAGACCTCATACTTAGAGTATAGTTTTTTTTTACTCATCAATCACAGCATTGTCACAACAGAAAATGGCCATGCTGATATAGTGGGACATCTTACATTAAATATTTGTTTGACTATGCATATCCTATTTTCAGAGATGCTCAGCTGGGACATTTAAATTTCAATAAAATTTTGACTGTTGTTTAAAGAAAATATTTCAAGCAGTTGAAATTTCAAGCTAGCTGTAATTTAAAACTAGTAATTTTACTGCTTTCTTCTCTGGCAGTTTGCCTGTACCTCTAGAGCTATGACATCAAACATGTTCACTGAACCTTCCATTGCTGGTAAGCAGTTAACATTTCAGAGAACACAAATGCCAAACACTCCCAGAAAACACAGACACACACACACACACACACACACGCACAAAAGCTACTTAAATGAGTCATATCTGAATGAACCGAGAATCGGAGATTTACCTCACTGAAAAGTTTCTTACATCCATGACGGATATGGAATCTTGGCCAGATAATCTCACTGGATGGAAAAGAATAATATGTTCTGACCTTGGAGTGAGCATTCATGAATGTATTGGTTTTAATCTCTTTAGCACACAATGGGGGTGGGGGCAGAGAGGGCATCTGTTTTGAAGGCCATAAATCAGGATAATGGAGAAGAGGAGCTGAACCTGTGAAAGTGTATTGAAAAAGTCCTGCCCCTTATTCAATCATACATACACTGGGTTTCTGGTCCAGCCAGGACAACCCCAACCAGTCACTGTGTCAAGGGGAATACTAATGCAATCCCAAAGGCACTGTTCTGAATATCAAAGTAAGACATACCTGCTGTTTACTGCTGAATGATGAACATTGTTGCGTAGAAACTAGTGCATCTAGCATAGACTGTCCAAGCAATGGGAGTCCATTCACCCATCTACTCACGTGAATTTACACAATGTGAATTACAAAAGCAATCCCATCACCACTTCAAGTACAGACCTGCAGTCAGAACAGTTTTATTTTACAAAGTCATGGACGTTCTGCAGCGGTATTTCCATCTGCTCCCTACACAAACAGAAAGAACATCACACTACATACAGTATGTCTAGTCCCAGGTGTTCTTCTCATTTTTCAGATTTCTGTTCTGTATTGCCTTCCTATTCCCCTGCTATGGTTTTCTAATGGTTTGTGTTCTACTGTAGCCTTTACTGTAGGAGCCGTCTGCTGTAACCTTTACTGTAGGATTGGTACACTGTAGCCTTATCCCCAGGTTGCTGTGAGCCAAGACCATTGACCGAAGTTATAGCTCAGTCTAACTGTAATGATAAAAATGAACGATTGATTCTGTTTTTTTTGTGTGTTTTGTATGCTTTCTTTTATGCAACCATTATCTCTTGTCTTTCTTTTGAACATCATGTGGATATGTTTCAGAGATTTCAACTGATAATGACAACAAGGTGCACCAAAGCTGGGTTTGGAATTCAAATACAATAGGAACAGCAAATCCAGCCATTTGCTGTTTCTTCACTATCCTGGGTGCAATAAGAGCTATGAAGTGATGCCTAGCTCTGATCCCATGCTCACTGCTCTTAGTCTGTCAGTGAGCTGCTAAACAGTCCCAGAAAACCCCCTTTTAAAAATGTTTCATCTTCCTGGCAGTGTTTTGCTACTTATGTTTTTGTTGACCCCTGACTTAGAACAACCATCTTATGATATGCTTCACCTCAGTTTTGGAATGTCTTGGAATCCACTGAAATACCTTACATTCATTATCTCATATCATGTGAATCCTGATTCTTTCAGAGAGATGAACTGTCTTCATGGTTTCTGTACATTTTGCATGTGCAGAGAGAAATTTACACATCCAGAGAGTATATATACTGACTAAGTCGTCACTAAATCATCTAAATGGAAATAAACACAGGCAAAGTAATAGTGTTGTATTATGGAGCTCTCTTGTGAAAGACTTTTCTAGTCCTAGAAAATGCATTTGTTGAATGAAATACAGAGTATTACAAAGTTAAACATCTTAGCAAATCTTGGTCCCAGACAAGATCCTGGGAGAGTGTGCTAGAAAATCGTATGTCTCCATGTGTGAGAGAATTAAACTTATTTATGCTTTCAAACATTGTCCGTCCTGGTGCCTATAAGTGGTTTATGATGAAAGTCCTTAAACCATACCAACACTTTCAACAAACCTTTCAACTAATATGTGACAATATTAGCAGTGTGAAAGACCATATTCCTCCATAAACATCTTTGTGTACTCATATGTTAAAGGAAGCATCAACATGGTTTACAAGGAGTTTTCCAAGGAGGCCTTTCCCACAGTGGTTTTAGAAAGCGCAGCCAAGAAGAGAGTTTTTTTTGTGTGTGTGTAAACTTCATGCATAGTCTTCCCTGTGTATGATATGCAGGCTTTGATGACTTTGGAGTGTCTTACAATCTTCTTGTTATTCTTAGTGTTCTATTTGGCATTGTACATCCAACCATTATGGCAACCTTTTTTTAATCTTCAGCACAGCATAAAACTTCCCAATAAGGGAAAGGAGCATATTTGTGTGCCTGAATATTGTAATGAAAACTGATGTTGTCTCAAACAGGAATGTAAGCAGGATGTTAGGCAGGATGCTCTGGCAGTTCTGTACGCTCTTATTCCCAAAGCCCACTGAGAAAAATCTTTGAAGGCGCAGTTTTTTCTCAATTACACTCAATTGACTGTTGGCTTTTGTTTTAGCAAAGACACCAAGGAACTCATTTGGTATGCATGACAAAGTAGGAACCAACAAAATCATTGTAAAATGAGCAACCAGAAAGAGCCTCAGTGTACCTTGACATTGGTTCTGCTCACAGGTTTGGAACTTCTCCAGTAGGTGTTCAGTTGGGTTGATGTCTGGTGAAAGGGGAGGCTGCAGCCTATGATTTGCATCATTTTCATCCCAACAAACCATTTTGTGATCAGTCATGCTTTATTGATTATGGCATTGTTAGTCTAGAACAGAACATCCCCAGGATATAAATCTGGATATAAGTGGCATCACAGGATAAAGCTGATCAGACAGATTAATTCTGTATTGCTTTACAGTGATGTTTTCCTTTAAGGTGACAAGCAGACATAACATTGCCGTCCTCCCAAGAGGCAAAGCATTCAAGCCTGTAGTCTCTCTTCACTTTATTCTCCTTACATATTGCTCTTATGCACAGTTGTTTATTTTCTGTTTATTTCAAAACACAGCTCAGTTCAGCAGCCTTTGTAACTGAAACTTCTGCCCAAATAACAATTCCTCTTTCAAAGTTACTTTTTCCTGTAGCCATCCTTATCTAAATTGAAGTCAACAAGGCCTAGTCAACATTTTTACGTTTTGTACAGCACACCTTTGTGGAAACATCAGCATGTCATATCTCTTCACTCATGCTCTCAGCTTTTTCCTTTAATTTGTCAACCATCTCTATAGATTCAAATTTCTTCTAATTGGTTGATTAAAACCTTAGATCTATATGTTAACATAGTTCTAAATCGTTTAACGTGATCATGAGATTTTAGTCTTGGCTTAAGAAAATAGTCACAAGTCCACTACCAGTAGATGAACCCTAACCCTATACCTAACCCTAACCTCTCTCTAACCTCAAACAGAAAGCAGAGAAGGGTAGTACAGGAACATCTCTGGTGGATGAGACATAGTGAAGGCTCTGGGCAGGCCTTGGAAACTCTTAGTCTTGTCTTTTTCTTTTTGCCTGTTTTTCTCAGAATAAATCAGTGCACACTCGGAAGCAGCAGTGGCTGAAAGTTGCTCTTATTCAACACAAGCATAATGGGAAATAATCTCCAAAGAAATCTAATTACAATGTCTTTGGAAACTGATGAAAATGTTTGCTAAATAGCATAAAAATATCAGTATTTGTGTTTTACTGGTAATAAAATTGTAAACTGGTAATAAATTGTATTTCCCAGTGCTATGGTTAAGTTGTGTCTTGCTGTTCCCCTCAGTAGCCTCTGGGGGTGCTGTGGAGTGAAAGATCATAGGCCATGTTTGTAAAAATGCTCCTGTAGCTCTGCCTGCCATGGTTGCACCTGACTGTTGCCATATTCAGTTTGTGCTTTTTTGTCAGTGCTTACTGGAAACAAAACCCATGAATGAATAAAGACAGTGATGTGAATTTCTGTGAGAAATGGTTTATGGCTGCCTGTCTGGATTGTACAGGAGAAGAGATCTCTCTTCCAACCCTGTAGCTGAACATTTGATGGAAAGAAATTACTTGGTAAAATAAATTGTTAAAAAAAAAAAAAAAAATACATCAAATAAATGTATGTATGAATGAATGAATGAATGAATGAATGAAAAAAGTATTATGCAATCCAGACCTCAGGTACCTTGTGCAAATAAATATAAACATTTCCAAGAATGAATGTAATTTTATCGTAAGTGTATTGTTTACAAAAAGGGGCTGTGCAGTCGACCTCCCCACCCCCCAAACATCAGAATGCAATTTAGCCTTTGGGTTTAAATGTTTATACACCCTTGCCTGCACCTGTTCTACACTTCCCCACACCACTGCCATCTGGTTTCAGTTCTTCTTCTTGGCTTTGATCGCTGTGTTCAGTCAGTGGCGGTTCTGTGAGGTTCTGTGACTAGAAATGTCACCATCTCCTGATGGTCCTTCACTGATGGTTACATGACCAAGTACGATGCTTGTCACAGGTCTGGAACAGCCTGTAATCACTAATGTTGCCTGACTAACTGCGGAACAGTTTTTTCCATTTCTGTGACTATCATAAGCTTCATTGCTCACTGACCCTTGAAATCTTTTTTTTTTTTAAATCAAATTTCATGACATTTTAATCGAAATTCCACTCAGATGAAGCTGTGTTTAGTGAGTGAGTATAGCACCAAACGGGCAAAGAGGACCATGTCTTAAATTTCATAACGGGACTGGCATTCTAACTGAAAGAACATAATCAAAATGGATCTCCATAAAATTGATTTATCCCATAAGAATACCTATTTATTTACTTTTCTCACCCACAAATTCTAATAAATTAACTAATAATGAAGGCTTTCTAATACATAAACTAATTAATAAAGTATAATCTTGATGGCACAATCTGAACACATGTTTACTACCTTATTTTTTTAACAGCAACGTTAACATTTTGGTTGACATTTCTGAAACATCCAAAGCCTGGACTTCACACTTATTGTCTGGAAGAGCTATCAAGAAGAAATTCACTCGGATTTCTAATTCCGTGACTCTAGAACATGCTTCTCTTCTTGTTGCCTTCAACAGTATTTGAGAGCAGTAGTTAACGGAGTAGCGGTTTCGTAAACCATCTCTTTGCTTGAGTACACTTCCTCTGTATGATGGCCACTGCAGTCTTCATTGTGAGTGTTTGGTCTTTTTCTTGTTTGTATATTTACAATTAATTTGCAGCAGATTTCCTCCCTTCTCTGTACACATGACACATCGTCTTTTTGGAGCATCTGTTTAGTCTTTGCTTCGTGACATGCCTGCTGTGGAATGGTCTGTCTTCTACAGACTGGGAGAGCAAAGTATAACCACTGCTAAAAAAAAAAAAAAAGAAACAGACAAATATGGGAAGAACTGAGAGTTCTGGGTGCTCAGTTAGGAACCACATTTATGTACAGCCCATGCATAATGTTAGCATTCCTCTGGGTTCGCAAAAGACTTATGAACTTTGCTATAAACCTTTCACTTGGGCCTAAGGAGCAGGGTATATATTTTAAACCAGACCTCTCTTCTGTGTTGTCTTTCTCCTGCATTGCTAGAAAACAGAACACTTGTGGAATGAAGTCTTCTCACAGGAGTGCATCACCTCGAACAAAAGTAATGGATGCAAGCTTTTCTCTTTTATTAGGTTTCACTTCAATCCTTCCATAAACAAAACCTAGACTCTGGCACTTTTTAGAAAATCCCCACACAAACCAGGCTCTCTGTGGGACTCCAGCATACACTAGCTCCTGTGAGGACTCCAGCTTCTGCTCACATGATTAACATGCGCCTTTACATGCAGGCAGTAGACCAACTCGTTAAAACACACCAAATAACCATGGGTTGCTATCTTCTAGACAACAAAAAACTGTATTCCATACAAGCAAAACACTAAACAAAGGTCAGATGTGTGGAGAAATTCCTTTTGGTGGGATACAGCCATAGCTGGTTTTCATTTGCTGTATAAATGGAATCTACTATGTATGGTGATTATTATAGTATGATTAAATATTTTACATTAGCATTCATTTTAGTCATGTAGTTATTATATTTATTCATAATCTGTCCTTTCATAAAGTGTGGTAGATGAAGAAACAGAAAGGTTTTTTGTTTTATCTTAGTTTTTTTCTTTGATTGTTGTCCCTCAATCTCTGCAGTTTTAGAAAATGTTTTCTTTTTCCATTTTCTTTTCGTCTCACAAGTAGATAATTAGGAGTCTCTCTCTAAAAGAGAAACAGCGTCGCTTTGTTATGTGTTTTTGGATTATTTTCTAAGCGGCTGTTGGAAATCTCCTGGTTGGTGGAACTGAAGAGTGTGCTGTGCCAGTACACTGATACCTGATTAACTGTTTGCTCTCTATTTTAAGTATGCTTGAGTAAGCATGTTTTAAAAACGTTATTATTTTATTTGCTGTATTAAGAGTTTACTGATCCTCCAATTTTGGGAAGGCTCACCCTGTTGGTACAGACCTTCGAATTATTTTTATATATTGTCCATGCAGTGGTTGTTTGTGGCAGCAAGCCCACTGGGTGTTAGTAAAGGTAGGCCTCTGCTCTCCATTACAAGTTTTAATATTTGTGTAGTTGGAGTGCTCAGGGATCTTTGGCGTAATTTTAATGAGAGAATGTAATGACTTTACAATATGTTTTAGGGCTGTTCAATTACTTTTTGACCTGATTGGTTTGTTCAGCTACTGTTTGACCGGATTGGTTTGTTTAACTCTACTGTTTGACCTGATTGGTTTGTCTGTTTTGCCTCATTTGCCTATTGTACCTCCTTCTGTTTTTGTTTAATGTTTTGGATCACATGTTTCTTTAAATAGTCTAGAGTAGTATGGTGTAATTTGTGCTTGATTAATTTGGTTAGTTCGCCAAGCTTTTAAGATCTTGTTTTATTCAGAGTGGTTTAAGAATCATTTGCCTTGGTTTGTTCTTGTGTCTGGTTGGTATTTTGGTTACTAAATTTTGCATATTTTGGTTGGTAAAGACCTGTCATTAGCCTTCTGGGATTGCGGTAAAAGCAGGTATTGCTCCAAGGGTGCCTGGTAGATTTATGAAAGGGGGAAATAGTCTGGAACTTCAATCTAACATATGCTTTTTAAAAAAAATGCTGTGTGGTTTGAGAATTTAGTGACTACACATGGGTAATATAGAAGGGCGAGGCTTCAATGAAGGGCTTCTCTCTCCCGTTTCTTCAATGAAGGACTTCTTTCTCTCGTTTCTTCTTTCCCTTCAGGCCTCCTTGGCTTTGAGCCGCAGGGATACGAGTAACAATAAAACCCACTCTGGCAGGTTCCAGTGAAGTTCTTTTTTAAAATCAATCAACATTTTTTTTTTTTAACAAGAAACAAAAAATATTTTGTGGTAATGGTGTTTTTACTTTATTTAAATTTTAAATAAATCTTTTGTACTTTGAAAGTCATAACTCTGCCTTCTAATCTAGAAGTGATCATGGCAAACAAATATTGTGACCTTGGGTGATGCTTGTTCTGGATAACTGGAGCTATAAACTATGTGATTGTGGGCATACTCCTCCACTTAGTCACATAAAGCACCATATTTCTAAACTGATACCATTTATGTTGCAGTTCATCAACAGTAATAGTACACTTGGCTGTAGAACTCAAGAGTCAGGACTTCGGTAAATTAGGTAGTGTCACGTGTCACACTGGAGCAGGATGTAAAAACACAGCAAACAGGACAAAAAAGGCAATCCAACAACATTAAGCAGTAAGCAGAGCAGAAATGTCCAAATTTAATAAAATAGAGCAGTACCCTAACCCTAACTCAAACCCTAACCCTATCCTTAACTCAAACCCTAACCCTACCCCTAACTCAAACCCTAACCTTATCCTTAACTCAAACCCTAACCCTACCCCTAACTCAAACCCTAACCTTATCCTTAACTCAAACCCTAACCCTACCTCTAACTCAAACCCTAACCATATTCATAGGCAACAGCAAGAAAAAAAAAACATTCAAAAGGAAGAGAAATCTGAAGCAAAAAAAGAAGAAGAAGAGTAGCAAGAGTGTCAGGAGTGAGGGGAAACAGAGATCAGCGATTTGAATGGGTGGCACGGAGTTCTTTTAAAGGGCTGACGATAGGTGGCAGGTGCTGTAGGAGGTGAAAGTTCCAGGTTGGAAGGCAGGTGAGCTGGAACGTGGGAGGGCTCTGACAGCTACTTCACAGCACACCTCAGAAGCATGATCTTAATACTGGCACTCATCTTTAAAGTAAGTGCTTTTAATCTTTCCATTCCAAATCTGAGCAACAAGTTATCCCATAAAAAAAAATCGAATATTGTTTAATAAAACTAGATGAATAGCAAAGACATGAAGAAATTTGTGTAGCTGGTATTAGATTGCTACAAAGATGTGTCTAACTTCACTTATCTTGCACTTGCTTGCAGACTATAACCATGGGACTGTCACAGTAGTGTATACAAATAGCATGCAGGGTATCTATGTGATGTAGAAAAAGCCTGAATTACTTGTAAAAACAAGGAGGAATTGCAACTTTGTTCAAGGCATCGTACTAGGTAAACATACTAGACATAGAGTTCATCCCTATTTTTTTGTAGTGTAAAACACCGGAAAAAGTCTGTTTTCATAATAAAGCCCCTTTAATCACTACTCTGCATGTGACTAACAGCCCTAAGCTGTGGAGTGATAAGCTGTTGTGGCACTGTAGTAAAGCTTCCGTCTCCAACATCTAATTTAACCCTTTCACTTCTCTCAGCACCCCAGGAATACAAAAGAGAAAATGGCAGAGATGAGGAGGTTTTAATGTCCCCACCCTCGCTGTTTGTTGATTACACCCTGAATACAGCATGTACTGATGACCTGAAGTAAATATTATCCCTGAGACGATCCATTTCTCTGTGGTACGTTTTACAAATGAAAGATCCCCAAATCTTCCAGCCTTTCTTGATTTAAGAATGGTCTTAATTTACACAACGCTAATTAGAAAATACTATATACAACAGGAAAATTCAAAATTTATTTGAACTTCATTGAATTTCATTAACTCTTTTTGGCATTTAGACTCTGAAATGCAAATCAGCATTACAGTCAGTGGCAGTCACATGATCTTGCATGTACAGCCTGCATGCTTTTTGTGTTAGTGTTTAGTATGCACGTCTGAGCATATGTAACTAAGTATGATTAAGTGCTGATGACTCAGTAGGCCAGGTCTGGGGTCAACGCTCCATTCATTTTAGCTGAGCCGGGAGAATACATTGAGTTAAAAGGTAAGGCAGTAAGACAGGAGTGAGATACAGCTGTGAGATACAGTTGTGAGATACAGTTGCCCTGGGGCAGGCTACAGCTGCAGCACATTGCCCATGCTATTCACCGTGCTTCATTCAAGCTGTAAAAAAGAACTGCTGAGGTGTGTGTGGTGAAGCTGAGGATGGCATAGTGAAGCTGAGGAGCGTATTGTGTATGATGAAGCTGAGGAGTGTATGGTGAAGCTGAGAGCTATATGGGTATTGTGAAGCTGAGTGTGACGGCGGCAATGAGGGAGCGGAAGGCGAGGCTGCAGGGAACATTATGTTTAATGATAACTGCAGACGAACGGTGAACCTCAAAGCAGTCAAACCTCAAAGCTAGTCAGAGTTTGGTGTTACCAAACTCTAGAATAAAACAGTGAGCAAACTTGCAAAGGCATTCACGAAGGCTGGGCTTCAAAGCAGTCCGCAGGCTCTGTAGTCCTCAGGCAAGCAAATGTGCAGCGATGGATTTGTGAGACCTGTGGGCTTATATACAGAGGTGAGGTGATTAGTGGGGGTTGAAGTCAGCTGCAGGTGATAAACAGGTGATTGGGACCGAGGCAATGAGTGAAGTGAAGTGGAAGTGGGCGTGGCGTTAGGTCTGCGTGCCCGGTGCAACATGACACTGAGGAGTGTGTGGTGAAGCTGAGGAGTGTATGGTGAAGCTGAGGACTGCATAGTGAAGCTGAGGAGTGTATAGTGTATGATGAAGCTGAGGAATGTATGGTGAAGCTGAGGAGCATGCGGAGTGTGTGGTGAAGCATCGAAATGATAAAGGACATGACAGGCGTGATCATGAGACCAGCGGAGTGAGAACAACCGAGCTGATGAGAGGTGATGACAATGGGAGAAAGGGTTAGAAAATGGGAGAATGAGACCGAAGGGGGAGGGGGAGAGAGAAGGAAAGAGAGAGAGAACAAGAGAAGGAGACAGAGGGAGGGGTGTGGAGAAGCCATAAAACGGTAAAAGGCCGGTTCTGTGTACTGGCTCTGTAAATCATCACCTCCACTGCACCAGCTCCACTCTGCTCCAGCATCATGCAGCTTTTACTCAAACTGAACCTTGCCAGGGTTCTAACAAACAGGCTGACTCTTGCTTGTCTTTTTAAAACATTCGAATATGTTATGGAAATTATATTTTACTTATTGGAAATAATTATGAAGTAAATCATGTTGGATATTCCCATTTTTTTCTGGTGCAGCCTAACTGCTTGTGGTTCTCAGAGTACCCACATCAGTACTGAGCGTAACTTGACTCAGGAGAAAGACCTCAGAAGAGAGACCTCACGAGAGAGAACTCAGGAAAGAGACAGCCTGGTTCTCCATGCTGCAGTACAGTGTTAATCAGAGCAGTGAACACTGGTTACCCTTGTCAGGGGAATGTTTCTATTGGCTTTCTTTGGATGTCTATGAGTTGTTGCATGGTGCGGATGTTCTTTGTGTTCTCTGAGCATGTGTTTGTCACAACCTCTCTCTCTCTGTATGTGTGTGTGAGTCTGCGTTGTGAGCGGGTCTCATGGGGCATATGTAGGCTTGGATGCCCTGATAAGAGCAAAAATGCTTTTTGCCTGCTGAGTCTCTATGTCAACCAAGCGTGAAACCATCGACCAAGGCGCTACATAAGCAAGCTTTACACCTCCACTTCACAGGTAATTACCCTCGACCCAAACCTCAGAAAGCCTCCCTAATTGAATTCCTATAGGCCCACGCACCCCTCACTTACCAAAGGTTATTCAGGTTGGAGCGTGAAGCGTTTACCCATTTAACACTCACCCCTTTTTGGGGGCTCCTGATCTGGTGAGTTCTCAAGGATGGTAAAATGTCATGGCTGATCCACTCTTTCCACTTCTCTGTGGCTTGTGATTGGATCAGCATCTCCAGAGAAGCTGTAATCCATCAAGTGAGGAGGCACTGTGGCAATTTCAGGGCATTCGTCTTGCCAGCGCCATTGTCCCACACCACCAATCATAGCGCAAATTCCAATGGTCTTTTACCTTCATTTTTGATCTAATTATTTTTTTAAAAAGAAATCCTAGCAAAAACAAGTGAATTGTGGAAAAAAATATGTTGAAAACTTAGCTGACATGACAACTTCCGGACGTTCCTTTATCAGAACCATTGACAGATTGCCGCCGTGAAAACCCCTCTCATCTTGCATATTTCAGAGTCATGTAGGATCCAAATAAAACACAACAGAAGAACCTGGAAAGGCTTTGGAAGGAGTGGAGATGCAGTTAGGCACTTGCAGGGCGAATGAATGAACAGATGGCGTTCAGAAATTGCTGTTGCCTGGGAAGTCTGAGAAGAGGAAAACGAAGACAGCAATCACAACATATGCTTCATACATCATATTCAGACCCAGCAAAACAGTTACAACAGCATGATATGTGTGACAAAAAGATGGATTCATCACTGTGGAAAAATAATACACACCAGTACTGTGCTGAAGGATATGGAGCTCCATAGCTGCTCTGCCTCTACGGCATAACTGCAGTCACCACATGAACATCAATGGAGAAGACCTAGTGGTCTTGGTTTAGATAGCACATTGGATAAACAGCCCCTTTTGGAGAGTATGATTTCCAGTTTGGTAAGGTTACATCTCCAAAAGTTTCGAGTCTTCGACAGATTTCCAGGGAGAAGTGTGTTATGGTATTTTTGCACTCTGTCATTCTTTTGACATTTTTTTTTCTTCTGCTAGGAATGCTGGGACTTACGTTCACCCGTGCTTGAGGTGATGATGTGTCTGACGGAAAGGGCTGCGAGGCAAAGCTGTTTGTCATGTAAGGCAGACGGGTGTGAAAGTCGACAGAGAGGCCCGGACCATCCCTCACACGTGCCCCTGTCGTTCCTAGACAGGCCTGGCCCTTTCTATACCACCATCACGGAGATTACCACAGGAACGCAGGAAAACCGGAAACCTGTGATAACTGTCATCCTCAAACACGCCTGGTCTCTCCTCTGAGGATAACCGGGCTTTGAAGCTTATGCATGCCTTTGTTTGTGCTCCACTCAATCAGTTGCTCTCAACAAGATGGCTGTTCTGTCTGGCATTACGTCTCATCAGAGTGATGGGATACATGAGGACAAAGCAGAATGATTAAACACCACAAAACCTCCTAGAGCAGCTGTGTGGCACAGAAGTAAGTTCCTCATTTTAATCTGTAATGTTTTTGTGTATGTATGGTGTACATGTCATTGTACAGTCCTGTAAACAGACATAGGTTTTCTTGCATTAAATGTGCCTTGAGTGTAATGTCTAAATACACATAATGTGTGTAAGGATTTGCTTTTTATATTTGTTCGTTGAATGTAAAAGTCCAACATTATGCACCTATTCAAAATACCTTTAGACTTCTTAATTGCACCATAAGAAATGTTATATTGTGTTATAATAAATGTAATAGGATGAGTTACAACTCGATACTTTATTATAGAAGTAAAATAACAAGATCTTAATCATGAGAAAAATTTAAGACTTGGTTAAGCATGTTATTATTATATTAATATATCATATATAAATCTTGAATAGTATTACCATTATGTTATATTACATTTCAACCTTTTTGTGGAGACAGAGACAGGAGAAAGGACACTTTATTCTGAATGCTTTTCAAATATCTTAAGTAAACCAAGAGGTTTCACAAAGCACTTGTCACAGAACTTTTAGCCTCGAGCCAAGTTCTATTTGGTGAATTATTATTATTGTTTGCCATCTTCTTTTGTGCCCCTGTGAGGTATAACTCTGACACTCTTCTGGATAGAAATGCTCCGACATGGTGCCCACACTGGGGTACTGCCGAGTATGTGACCCTGTGAGCTGAACTCTGGAAATGATTATGGGAGATTACCGATTATGGGAGATTACAGATTATGGGAGATTACAGATTACGGGAGATTACCTTACATCCAACACTCATTATGCAGTTAGGAAACATCTCATCTAGCTTTATTTCCCAGTCTAACCAGCGAGGGCTCTTCCAATAACTGATGTGTAAATAAGAGGACAAGAATCCCAAATGGTCTTGAATGAAGGGCACGATTAGAGTGGGTATCTGCTGAGAGTGGAAGAGCCGAAAAGCTTTGGGAAATACATTTTTTCTATATAGGAATCCTTGGTAAAGGAGTTGGTTTATATATCAGAAAAAGACTTGATCCATGTTGCCTCCTTCATAAGCCATTCCATAAGAAATTTGCTTTGCTGGATAAAAAAAAAATGCCTTGCGTTCAGTCATTTGGATGGATGCAAAAGACTTTGTAGATTATCATATAAAATGGACACTGACAATAATGCCTATTCTGATCATTTAACTACATTTCCAAAAGCTCATCATATTTGATCTGTTTACACATTCAGTTATGTATTTTAGTTGTCCTTGTGTGTTTTAGTAAAACACATATTTCTAACTATTGTAGTCTTAAGGATCTATCTCAATCACTAAAGCAATAATGTTTTTTTATTGGAAGTATTTACCTGTGAATGCATTGTTCTACTGGTTTAAAGAGTGGATGTGCCTCTGCTTGTTAAAACTGGCATGTGCTTTAAACCCTTGGCACAGGAAGAACTGTTGCCCCCTCCTGTACTGCTGCTACAAACATATATTGTTTCCTTCATTTACAGTGTTGAACAGAAGGTTATCGGTTACCTTTCTTTTGTATTTGCTCGTATGGAATAGTGTATTGTTTTTACAGAACCCAGTCCTTGGTCTTGCTACAAAAGAGTATAATCATTTCCTGTCTGGTCACACATAGGCAGTGTCTCTAACAACACACCTTGCAGTGCTCTTGGAACTGACATGTCCCCTATCAGCCATGCTGGCTCACCTGTTGTCTTCTACTTTTATAGCGCAAGCAGAGTTACACAACCCCTGTTGAACCTTTCAGTGCTATGAGACCGAGCTCTGCCTCAGGGGAACATGGGTCAACACTCTGTCACCTCACCCATCTTCTGCTGTCTGTTTTCTTATATTGAGAGCGGGTCTCTGTTATGACTACCTGAGAGAGAGATGGTTGCTGGCAGAAGCGATGTGCTCGTGTCATGGGCTCGTGTTGTTTATTTTGGTGAGCATCTGACCCAGAAGAAAGGATCAGTTGTAGGGACCCGCCTCCTTCCCCCCCGACCCCCTTGTACCTCCACTGCAAAACTCAGCAAATGCAAATGTGTCTCTCTTTTATCTACCATCTGACAAGGTTCCCACATGTGTCTCACTTTCCCCTTTGTTTCAAAACCTCATGAATAATCTCACAGTAAGCGTCTGTTGTTATTTGCACACTGAGACCTCCTCTCTGAAGATGGTAAAAGAACACTAGGACCTGGTGTAGACAGTAAGATCAAGATGTCAGAACTATTGATTGGATTGTCTGAATTTACATATTTTCCATAATTTGTTTTTACAAAGACTACATTTAAACATGTATGAGAGCAGATTCAATCCCACCCTCCCTCCGTCTCTCCGAATTTCCTGAAGATTTTCAGATACAGAGAGAAAGGGAGAGAAACACAGAGAGAGAAGGAGAGATAGAAAGATTGATCGGGAGAGAGATGGAGAAACAGAGAGAAGGAAAGAGAAAGAAGGAGAGAGATATGGAGACATTGAAAGAGAGAGAGAGATGGAGAGACAGAGAGAGACGGAAAGAGAAAGAAGGAGAGAGATATGGAGACACAGAGAAAGAGAGAGAGAGATGGAGAGACAGAGAGAGTGAATGCAAAGCTGTCTGACACTTGCTCACAGGTCCACAGAATCCAGCCCTGGGGTGGGCACAACTGGGCTATACCTAACAAACACCTCAGGCGAGGAACCCTGATCTAGGATCTGTTCCGCTGTCTGCCAAATTATACTCTTAAGAATGTTAAAAAAGAACACAGGCACTTTGAGAAGTTTTGACACTGACAGCCTTTGTAGTCAGCGAGGCTGCTCTGAGATCAGAGGGCTCCATTAGCAGGCCCCTCACGCTGCTGTGAGCAGACCCTTAACGCTGCGCTGTGTGCTGCGCTCACCTTGCCGCCGGTGGAGCGTACACCTGACAGACAGGCAGCCCAGCGGGTGGAGAGAAAAAAAAACACCCAGCCCGACAAAAACAAAAGAGGCACAGAGGTCAAAGGGAGATTAATGTGCTTTCAACATGCAAAGGCTGAAGTGTCTCTCCATTTTTCTCCTTTGTTGATGTGCAGTGTTCTTTGTTACTTCTCCACGTGGGTGGTGTAGGCCTGGTACTTTCAGCTCCACCTTTGCTTAACCAAGTAATGCTACACAGTGTATGATAAAATTAATTGCAAAAAATCGAGAATTGTTGGTTGAGGATGGTTCATAAATGGATTAAAGATGCCCATAAAGTACAAGAAAATGAGGAGTTCAACAGCAAACATAATACAACTGAGCAGAAATAAACTGGACAAGGTCTTTGACACAATTCTGTACAGCTTCTTAACGAATTCTTTTGAGATCTATATCTGTGTACGGCTGAAAGACAGAACATCTCTTTATTGATATCATCATTATTACAACACAGTGATAGTGGGTTATCATTTGTTATCTATTTGTAGTCTATTTCTATGCTCCAAAGAGCATTTGGTGCATAATCATCAACTTGACTAATTGCACTGTAGAAAAACCACATATTCTGTGGAAGTGGCTAAATTATATGACATTAATATGAATTTTTTATTTAAATACTATGTATTATCCATACACATCATCATTGAACATGCAAATGAAACACAGCATAATATTAATTAGGTTTTACTTCTGGAAATAACTAAAAACTGAAATTAAAAATATCACTTAATATACAACAGAAACAGAAAATGATATGCAGGCTCATTTTTCATACTAAGCTTGCTTTGCTCCGCCACATCCTAGTACCACGTAATTATTGCAGATTCCCTGAAGCAAATAAGTTTGTATTGAGTGATGGCTTTTAGAACTGAATGAGAAAACAAGTATCGTCCTCCTCTGAACATTTTCTAATTGCAGTTCATTTGAAAGGCTTTTGAGAGAGAACTCATTTCTGCTTCTCCATTAAGAAAATATTGGCCTGGAAAACAAACTGTAGTTTAGCAGCAATAAACAGACACATCAGAGTTACAGTACGGCCTCAGGTTTCCTAATGCGGTAAAAACAGTCCCTAGTGTTTGTCTTTAGGTTTGGATCAAATGTATCGAGTGCCATGCAAAAGAGGATAAGGGATCAGGGAATTGCTTGGCTCTTTTTGCAGAGGAAGGACTGGAGGTTTTAGAGTTCACATTGGGGTCGATAGTCTATGTGACTTCCTGGGCCTTCCTAGCTGTTAGAGATGCTGTCTGTGCTCCACAATATCAAGCTTTTTTTGATTTGATTTGGGTTGGTTGTGCTTGATCGTCCTCTGAGAGTCCAAACCTTTGTACCAACTATCTATTTGCAGCAAGTTGCACTTCACTTAGACCCTCCTGATACCTTGAAGTGCCTTATTACTGCCTGGAAGCATGTGCCGGAAGCTTGGGCTGAAAGATGTTAGCTGTAGCTTTCAGAACATACACTGTTGTTATATTTCCAGTGGCCCTATATGCTGCCCTATTAATTACTACCAGTGAAATTAATGGCTTGACTAGAGGTTGGTTGCTATTCTTGGTCCAACGTTATATGCATTTATATGGGCTGTTCGCTGGACTTCTCCAGGTTTTTTGCCTTGGTTCTTATGTCATCTCTTGTGTATCTCAGCAGCTGTATTGATCTTTCCTTTTGGTTTGGTTTGATTTTAATCATTATTATTACTTGATTATATTTATGATAATTTACTACATTATAAATTCTGAATGTGTGCTTGGCCTGGCTGGTGAAGCTAGAGTTCCTGTTGGCTGGAGTAGTACGGTGGGGAACACACTCTCCTGGTCCTGAGGAAGCCTGCATAGTGTTGCATTCATCCAGAATATTGCTGCTTGATGCCATAAGAGACCAGTGACAATAGAAAGTTGAATATCACACAAATACCAAAAAGCATACACACACTGAAACTATTACATACGTCCAGGAACCAATCCAGGTTTGGCAAATATTTCTTCTGGCTATAAAAGGACATGTTGCATTCACCTCCCTCCGTGGCTGTTCTGAACGAACTTGCGTGTCTCTCAGTTTCCAGGGAGACGTAACGAGTAAACAGCTGTGCTAGCTGGCAGCAGAGGGGCAGAAAGAGGCAGCGAGAGTGTCTGTGCTCTTGAAACGACACACTTAATTAGTGCAGGCCCAGTTTTAATGGCATGTCAACCACTGAGAGAGACCTGAGGGACATGGCCTTCAGCAGGAACCAGCAAAAGAGTGTGTGACTCTAGATGCTTGTGTATGCGTTTGCCACATCCTCTGCCTATAACAACTAGCTACAAACCTCATGGCAAAATATGCTAATTATTTTTGAGGAAACCAAATTGAATTGACAGAGAGGTGGGAACTAAATCTGTTTCGGCCAATTACGTCTCATCATCAGTATATTCGGTGCATAATGTGTGTAATGGCGGTTGTGATGTGGCTTGATGAGGTAGTGGCAGTGCTATGGATGCAAAGGAATGTCCTGAATTCACAATGGAAGCCACATACATTATTGTATAATCCTGACTCGTTTAGCCTAAATTTTGATCATCTTCCTTTGTGTCTGTGAGCACTACTGCTTGACATCCATTAGGATCTCTTAAAGAGCTTAATCTTTAATCAGAAATACATGTGTGTCTGGCTGTGCATCTCTGGAATCTACGCGGCATTCATGTAGTGTACGAAAAAGAACACTGCTTAAGGTTATGCATGAGGTTTCACAAATCATGAAGACAAAACAATGCGACACACTTCGCAGTTGAACCTCTTCTGAGAGAAGATTTGTGTTATCATAGTTATTTAGAGCTAATATATATGGCTGGATTTGCATAAGCAGTGGAGATATAGTAGATCACTGCTTAAGCCACACTAAGCCTGGCCACTTTGGGCCTTCTGGGAGCTTGAGTGAAGCCAAGACACAGAGGGGGAAGAGCATCCTCCAGAGGATGCTGTCTGGTTGAAGGGGTACAGTGTGGTGTTGGCCAGTCTGTGTGGGAGGGTTAGGGTTAGGTTTTAGGGGTTAGGGGTTAGGACTAGGGTTTAGAGTTGGGGTTTATCGATGGCTCTGGCCTGAGTGAGTCCATGGGCAGCCTCTGTCTGGGGGAGAGACAGGGCACGCCTGACTGTACAACTGCCTGGCCTGCTTTCTGTGCTAACTCACACAAAACATGACAGGTTACATGTATGTGTGTGTGTGTGTGTGTGTGTGTGTGTGTGTGTGTGAAGTAACACACTAAAGATAAGCAAACTAAATCTTGCAGAACTCCTGTTTGTCAGAACAGAGCTGCCAAAGACGCAAGGCAGTGAGACTGAAAGATTTTTTTCCTTGTGGTGTGTGAGTGTGACAGAGAGACAGTGAGAGAGAGACAGTGAGAGTGTTCAATTAGACATAGTGGTGAATTAAGAGTCATGCACAGATTTACAGGCATACGGAATATCCTAATCCCAGTCCCTAACCCCTAACCCCTAAACCCTAACCGTAAACCTTAACCTAAGGTTCCCATTCATTTGTCACAATACAAAAAGATGAGTAATAGGTTATAACAGGATGTTCACATCTTATTTTTGCTCAGTAGATTACAGTTATCATATACCTCTGGTCCTGGGCTTTTCAAGAGTTTTCACTTACACACTTACATGTAATCAGGGTTACTGTGGTGGCACTGGACAATTTTCACACAGCATATTTGGATTTTTAGTATGTATGTGTGTGTGTGTGTGTGTGTGTGTGTGTGTGTGTGTGTGTGTGTGTGTGTGTGTGTGTGTGAAGACTGAATGCTTGCCGGATGTGATCGAGAGCGGGAGGGGTCT
>JAOYMR010000006.1:20413436-20454125 GCA_025802075.1 Tenebrosternarchus preto | reverse complement strand
CCCCCCCCCCCCCCCCCCCCCCCCCCCCCCCCCCCCCCCCCCCCCCCCCCCCCCCCCCCCCCCCCCCCCCCCATCTGCATCTGAGAACCTTCATGGCACAGGTATTCATAACAATAACACAGTTCATTAAAACAGGAACACCACTCCCATCCGATAAGCTCCTATTCTGTTTGACCCGCTGCTATCATCACAAGTGAGCAATAAATTTGAATAAAAAATGCCAGGGCCCCTTGTGTTCCAAATTACACTGTCCTAGGAGTCAAATCATTGTATTTTTTGAAGCTTTTGTGCGCTTTGGAGCCACAAGGAATTTTCTCACTGAAGCTAAAGGATTCAAGGCAAAAGCCTTAGGTGTAACATGCTTTCTCTTCCAAGCTCCTCTTTGTATTGATGGACTGGACAGTTAGCCCTGGGCAATGGCAAGCTCTCTCAACACACAAGCTTATGGTTTGATGCACTGTGAAACCATTACCCTTATTATAAACAAATGTCCTGAACACCTAATTGTCTGGTCTGCTGATATCTCACAGTCCAATGTCTCATTCATCTGTGTTTTCACTGTCATTGTAAGTTCTAATACGGTCAGCTAAAAACATAGATGTTTAAATAAAATGATGAGCAATTAGAATTATATGAAAAAAATATCCTCCTTACAGTCCTTACAGTCCCTTTATGTTGTTCCCTGCTACAGATTTCTAAGTTGGATATGTTGTCACTGGCAAAGATATAGACAATGATTGAGTGAGTCAAAGAAACATTACTATAGAATTGAATTTTATGCTTCTACTGTATATGCAGCTGTGGGACTTATTTGTGAAAAAGATGGAGGTCTCAGTGAAGTTTCAAATACTCATTTTCACTTCCTTTGGTTGCCTTGGTACTGGAACGGCACCAGAATTGCAGACTGTACTAGATTATCATCCTGCAGTCCTTCCTCGTGCGAGTCATTGTCCTGACTGCAGATCTCTCTGAACTCCAACAGTACAACTTATTTCAGACCATCATCAATGATTGATTAAACAGACCGCAGGTTTTGTAGTTTTTCCCTTGACGACCAATAGCAGATTATAACTAAAAGCAGGTATCAAAAGGCAACTTCAACCTGGACCACAAAGGTAAAGAGTGAAAATGACTGTGTGGCACTGAGAGGGAAAAGCGTATAGAATATCTGCAGATCCTCAAGGTGAAAGAAACTGAAAGAGCTACATTTCCAATCTTCACCCAATCTTCTGACAATTGTAAGTCCTTAATCACTGCTCCTGATTCATCCTCACAGCCCAGTTAGTAAAGTTACTTTTCTAAAAAAGAAAAATATTTTCCAACTTTTGTCAGAGCTTGCTGTTCAGTGGACAAGCCTACGTACAGTTAGAATACATAACGTGTTTTGCACTGCTTGTGAGCAGAAACAAGGAAGCCTTCATTCATTCAATTGCTTTCAAACTAATAAAGAATGAGCTATCCTAAAGAAAACTGGGGAAACCTGATGCTTTGTTGTGTTTTTTTTTTATTATTATTTCATATTTATCAGAACATTATTCATAGTATCCTTGTTAGTACATTTACTGTGAATGGATTATTATCATATATCTCATATACAATGAAAACTATGCTTCTGTCTTTATGCTGAAAAATGATACATGCTGGAACTAATTAATTAGTATACCTTATAACTATAAGTCCAATTAGCAACTGCTCTCTTTATCAAGGTAGTTTCTGGTCATTTCAACTGCTAAATAACACTTCATCTGTTTTATATATACACACACTCACTCACTCACACACACACACACACACACACACACACACACACACACACACCAAGTCTTTATTACATGGGGTTCAGTGAGGTGTAGTGTATACATCATAAATAATTTGACCATGCATTGAATATGGCCATCTTAGCAAGTGACATCAGACTGTGTACTGGGTACCTGTTAAATCCATCATAAAAGCTATAAAAATCAATTCACTAACAGCCTCCTAAAATGAAAGAAGTTAAACTCATAGGCAGTTGGACTGAAGAACTATGAACACCTCATTAACAAATAATCGATGTAAGATAAAGGGAGGAAACACAGAGAAGCAAACCCCAGTGCACACATCTCTGTAGCTGAGGGTAAACACAGAGAACCAAACCCCAATGCACACATCTCTATAGCTGAGGCTATGCAGGCACCCCAGTATTTAGCAGAACATTTCCCACTCTACACCACTCACAATAAATGCTACAGGTCTGGACTTCAACTTCACCAATGAGATAACCTCACCCCTTACAAGTTATGTTTGTATATGAAATCATCAGCATTTTTGCCACGTGAACTATGTATTGAGATAGTGTGTTCCTTTGTCTTCAAACTGTAAACTGACAGGTAGACTCGTACTTCTGGCTCAAGTGTTAAGTGATAATGCAAGCAAATTCTGAATGAGCCAATAGTAATATAATTCAAAAGTAACCGATAAAAAAAAATCATTTGGTATAATTTGATATTAATAACGTTGTATGTAATAACAGTTAATAACGTTGTATGTAATAAATCTGATATTATTAGTTATGTAGTTGAGAAACACTTAGCAAGCTCTAGTATTAAAAATAACTATACACAGGCAATAAACAGAACGTGCAATTTTGGTCTTTTCTAAAGTATTTTATAAATATAATTATAGGAAACGATTATTATTGCTGTTTGTTTATAATCTTTTTTTACTCTCCGTTTCTGACCAATCGTGTTGATTCCTACTAGTTCAGCCTCCTATCCTCAATCCACTTTGGATTTTTGGTTGTGGGTGTTCCCATCTCTGCTTCAAACCAATGAGAATCTGCTTCTCCAACCACGTTGCTCGCTCCCGACGAGCGACCCCGCGAGAGTATCCTAGGCCGCTGTCTGATCAAATGCGGTTTGTGGTCTACGTTGAACTGCTTCTCCTACATCAGTTGCTCGATCCAGAGAACACCAGTCTTTGAGAAGCAGATAGAAGCGTTCTTTGAAGTTATCTCAATGGAGGACGACAGACTCTTACATTTGTCTTGAGCGCTACCGTTGTGTGTTGCACAACCGCGAAACAGTAAGTATTGACGTATTTTCACGTTTGCGTAGCCTGTATTTGCAGACACGGGTTATTTTGCTCGTGTTCCGGTTGTGTTTATGTAATATTTTATCAAATCCCTCAGTGTAGTCTATAAATATAAATAAGCGGCTTTTCAACGCCACTTCTTGTTTACGTTTGTCGATTTACATGTTAACAAAATCAAGTAGCCAATAACTTCTTTTTTTCAGCTTGAAGGCTGTTGCAGATCGTACGCTGCGCTCGAGGTCCGCATGTTTGAATCCGCGTTCTAATGAAAGAGGTACATTGTTGCTGCTGTGGTCGGAAGCACGACACGCGAGCCTGTCATAATGCAGTTCCACTGTGCGCGAGTCCGGCAGCTCAGCGTGTGTACAACTCTGCTATAGGCTAAAACATCACTGTCGGGGTCTATCGTTGAGACGTATGGTTCGGTGCTCGTAGTGTTGAGCGGTACAGTATTCAGACGCTCTTTAATCCCGGTACAAGTCGAGAAAGTTACCGAAATCAACTGACCAAAAGTAGCTGGTTTGGACGAAGACGTTGTGTGTTGTATCTAGAGCCTCGCAGTGTAGCAGTTCTACACCTGTTCCATGTTCGCTTTGTTGACATTCTCTTAAAACGCTTGGCCACATTATTGTGAGGGTATTCTTTTACACTACATCCTGACTAGGAGCTACAAATTTAACGTATAAAAAGTGTTACTTGTCACTTGACATTTTATTAAATCCTGCTGTATTTTACCCGGTTAAAATACCCTCTCAAATTACACAAAAAACGTCTTTTAATTACAATAAAACATATCAGCTCAAATTAAGTAAAAAAGAGAAGACATTTTGGTATGCCCTTGTGCCCCTGGTGATCATTTCACTTGATCTGAGAGCTCATTATCTCAGCGGTCTTTATTCCTTTTCGACAGCATACTTAGCTGATCACTGAGGCTGGACTGCAAAGGTTCACCAGCCTGCTTGTCAGAGTAAGACAGCCTTCCAGCCGAACAGCCTTCCAGCTGCGTGTTGAGCCTGCATCTGTGGTAGACCTGAGTTCACACGTGGCCGGAGAGCACACTGGCCCCGCGTTAAGGTCTGTGGGAGATGGAAGCTGGCAGGGCACACGTGCCACTCATTCCAAAAAGCAGAACAGCACCTCATGCCTCCAAGCACTTATTCACAAGTGCGCAAAGCATCGTGATTTCACATTAGGCCCCTCTGAAGCCACCGCTGTGCACGTCATTAGAGAGCTGTCACTATAAATAAACAGATTTAGTCATAACGGAGCACACCAAAATTATGGGGTGCGTTTATTTATTTTCTGAGATCTGATTAAGTTAGCGCTTTAGTTTTGTGCACTAGTGATTTCACTGGCCGGACGTTTTCCATATTGCTTTTGAATGCACAGGTATGGCTCGTCTCTCGTTGCTCCTAGAGAGCCTGCCATCGCTAACGCAGCCTTGGGCCCCGGCAGACTGTTATCACACACTCAGCTAGTCAGCTGCTTGTTTGAACTGGAGCCCTGTGTGTATGTCAGTTAATCAGCTCTGACCGGTGGATGTGTGGGTATAACTGTGTCCAGTTAACATCTCATAGTCGAGGAGGTATTGCGCCTGTGACACAAAGCCACTTTGAATACTGGTTTATTCATTAAAGGTGGAGGTGGGAGTTAATGGCCAGGCCTAGCTGGGGGGGCACCAGCGCAGGGTGGATCCAAACATGTCAAATGAGATTTGATCCCTGATGGTGTGTTTTTGATTTGTGCTACACTCACAGGTGGCACGATATGGCGCCGGAGACTGAAGCAACAGTGGTGTGTTTCCAAAGACATCAGCACTGAACCATAAAGCAGCCCCATGTTGCTTTTAAATCCTATCCAAAGATGCATACATGTTTATTACACTATAAGTACATACATGTTACCATGTTTATTTATGTTTGTTTAATCATTTAGTTATTTTCAATGTCAGGACATGGAAGCCTAATTTAGTTTTATAAATGTAACAGGAACATTGCTGCATGTAAAGTAAATATCTGACAAACACTACCTGCACTGATATTATTACATTAAATCCCCAGGAACCATTGAATTATGAGGAGCAGGAGTAAATATGATAAGTTGCTATGGTACGATGCACAAAAATAATACATGCAGGACTGGATTGTGAGCTTTTGCACGCTGTTCAAACAGTGTTATGTGTCACCTCCACCCTTTCTTGTGAGCTTTTATGTTTTTGCTCTCCCCATAACAATCCAGTGCAGATATTACCCTCCAGATTGACAGGTCGAGGTTGAGAAACGGGTGGTGTGAAAACAGAGCGCACTGAACACACGAAGCCGACACTGAGTGAGAGGACCACTCTTATGGCTAAAGCTATAACTTAACGGTCACACCACTGTGATCCTCCACTAAAGAAATGCCAAATGCTTATGAGTAATTGGATTGATGAAATAGGGCCTGTAATTGTGTTGGTGAGCTGACCCTTGGTGGCCCTTTGCTCTGTGAATACTGGGCCTTATTAGGATTGAAAGAGCTTTGATGGATATTGTGGCACATGATTAGCGTCCAAATGCTAAGCTCAGCTTGAGGTGACACCATTGTTTTCCAGTGGTAGAATTGTAACAATGTTACTGCTTCTCTTTTGTTATAAAGCACTTCAGAGAACAAACCCTAAAGAAAGGGTGAAGAATAAAGACTGAAACACCTACATGGGCATTTTTCGTTTCTGCTGAGCTGGTGTTTGTAATTAATAGGGTATTGCCCATTCACACTAAATGAATTGCAGTGCAATTAGTAGAAGTGGAGGCTGGGCCCCACGGCAGAGTTCCTGTAGCATGTGTAAAACTGTAGCCTAGTGACTGAATCTGGTCTCTCTCACGTCACCTTTCTTTTTGCGTTTCCAAAACATTTGGAAAGTGTGACTCAAACCCCAATTAACAATGCTAGGCAAGTTTTATGAGCAGATTTACTGGACTGGAAGTATTGTGGTGGGTTTTTGGTGAGGACTGGGGGAGGGGCTTGGCACGCATGGGCTGAGTGCTAGGGCTACTGCGGTAGCTCAGGGAGGTGGAGCTTTAGGTTGGGGGCGTGGCTGTGAGGATTTGCAGTTCGCCTGGTGACGAAAACCTCTGCCAGTCATGCCAGGACTCGTCAGCGCTGCCCCGTTTTCCTCCCCAAATAGTTGCCTTTCTCAGGTCATGACTCTTACTCACGCCCGGACTGTGTGTTTGTTTATTTGTTTATGTTGATTTCACAGCAGAGAATTCATAGCGAATGCTATCAGCCAGTGTTCTGTGTAGGGAATGGGGTACTGCTGAAGGGAATTTTGTAAGCTGTTTCATAACCTTCACGGTGGCAGGGACAAACACTACGTGTATTGAACAAAAGGATGACGTACATGGACTGTATCCATCAAGCTCTGGTGATAACCTGGTGATAACCTCACAGTTTGTTAGTGCTGGATGCAGGGTCACTATACGGCCACCCATGCTGTCTCTGATGCAGGTTTGAGCATCTGGCATTGTCAGTCTTCATTTCATGCTAAATATTCAAGAAGTTTCCTGGGATATAAATAATTGCCGTTATTTCCATGCAGTTTGCCTTAAAAAAAAAATCCTTTTTTGTTAATTTTTGCAAAAACTCTATACCATGCCTTGCTCCATAGCCCTCGCGTGCTTTTACAGGATGATACATAAACCACTATGTGTTAGAAGTGATGAAGAGAATATGATCACTCTGGTTGAGCGGCGTGTGCCTTGGGTATTGATCTTCTGAGATTTGTTAACTTCCTTTTTTTTTCACTTACTGTTTGACTGCAGAAGTCATTGTCATCCTGCCTCTTCTGGGATGAGTCAGGACACGTATTTTACCTTGCAGAGACTGCATGCTTTATTAAGCTCTCAAACTGCTTTCAAAGCCGCATACATCCATGACTGCGGGCACCACTTCCCTCCTTGCCCGCGGTCTGTGCTCAGGGGTCATATACTCTTTTCCACAGTGTTCAGACTTGGCGGCGGCGCTGACGTGTGCTTCCTCCTCGACATTCCGTAACAGGCTTACGTATGTGCGGATACGGCACGTGTAGCCAAAATTGTAACGAGTGCCCGTGTCTGTGAAATTCGCATGACCACGTCCTTAGCGCAGGGCGTGTCCTTGAGAATCGGCTTCTCTTCTCCCCTTGGCCTTTGCTGGAGCTCACGTTGCAGCCGTATACAGCGCCGAATAATTACTGGCTCGTCCACCGAGAGGATGACGTGTCATCCTGTAACACGGCGCAGGGTGGCAGGAGGTCGTGGAGAAACGTGCGGTGTCCGCTGGTTCTGAGACGATCTGGGGGGGGGGGAGGTACGGGTCATCCAGCAGATGGAACCATCTCGGAGGTCTGAGTATTGCCCTGTGTCCTCCTGATGAAGCGTTATGTGGTCCCGTAACCGGACAGGTTGATTTATGATGCTACAAGCAAAGCCCCCTCCCTTCCTTACACTGTTTTCTCGCTGGTCTCCTTCACAGATCCAGGAGCTCAGCAGGTTAACTTCTACTCGCAGCTTCCGTATGGATAAACTGCATGTTTGGGCTCTGAGTAAACCTGTGCATGTTTTACTTGGGAGCAAGTGGGTTATTTCAAGGAGGATAATGTACTTGTCACTGGTTCAGACACACTCGTAACGAGCGCGAGCTTTCGCTCGGTGTCAGCTCCGTTCTTTTTTCCTGTCCTGGGCTCCCCTCGGTGTCGGAGATTACTCTGTGATGTGTGTGTGCGTGCGTGTGAGTGAGTGCATTTACCCTGGTGCCTGAATTCACTTGATTTGGCAAGGGCAATATTACAAGTACAATCAGGACGTTCTACAGACATGCTGTTTACATTTTAGTAGCTCCACTGTCCTTGTAATAGATTCTGGTGTTAATAGCACAGCTGAACATAGCAGTACACAATGTCCCTGACGTGCTGTACAGCCCAACTCTCGTTACAAAACCTGGCTTAAGGAGTAAATAAAACGGCAGTTTCACTTCCTGCATAAATGCCACTTTGTCTTGATCTTTTTTATCCTTGTTGTATTTATCTATCCACAGCAAAGAAAGGTGTCTGCTCTCATGTCATGGTTGGTGGAACACTTCAGATTCAGAAGGCAGAGTTATATAAGCCGGATTGAGCCAAAGTCTGTAACATTTTTTTTTTACCCAGGCAGAAGTAAAGCAGATTGTGAAGGAACGCCAGCTAAAGAAGTTTCCTGTCGCTGTTTGGTTTTGTAATAAGCCCAGATCCTGCCTGGTACTTCATGGCTGCCGCTCTGACTCTCCACTCAGCCACGTTCAGTGTGACGAGTGCTCGATTGCCTTAGATAATGTTCCTCGACCCCCGTGTTTGTTTACTCTGCTGCGGTTCGGTGCTGATTAAGAATGAATATGCCGGCGTGTGCTTCCCGCCAGCTTCACTTGTTCTCTCCTGTTGCCTTCAGAAGCTCTGGATGCAGAAAAGAGCATCTGGGTGTTTTTCCTCCCACTTTGCGATTGGCCTGTGTGCTGGGCTTCCTGGCAGCCGCTGATCTGCTGGAGCCAGTGTAGCCATCTGCTCTTGCCTTGTCCGTGGGTTTCCCAGTGTTCCGCAGCTCTCTCGGACTGCGGGCTGGCCTCTCCAGGCAATGGCTGGCCCACGCTCCTCTCTCCCTGGGCAGTGGTGGCACCGGTTCCGCCCGCTGACCGCCTGCAGGGGGAGGTTCTGGGCCCGGGTGTGTGGCATGGACCATGTCTGACATGTCGTGCTGTCGAACCCACCGCAGTGCTGTAGGCAGAGCGCACACACACACACACACACACACGTACGGTTTGTTGAGATGAGGGCTGACATGAGTCACAGTGTGCATGTACTGTGTGGAGAGCTGTTTGCTGAGTGGATGTGTTATGTACAGCAGATGCATCACATACTGGTTTCTGATCTCACTCTCTGGTTGTGAGCAATATTTACTGCTTGCTTGTTTAGTGGTTTGTTTGTTTGTTTGTTTGTTTGTACTTTGGACCATCAAGCACAATGACACAACATTTCAGAGTTTCAGTGTAGGTCACTCTCCTTTGTTATATAAAGGATAAGGATGACTGTGGTCCGTTCCTGATACGTGCCCTACCCCATAGGCTCTCAGGAATGATTATAATGAATGATTGATTATAGTATCCCATGCAGATGCTCAGACTCACTTCAGGCTCCCTGGTGTAGTAGAGGATGTGCTCAGATGGGAAATTGAGTTTCAGTGTCTGTTTCGTTTGATGAGTTTGTGTGTTTCTGATATATGGAGGATGTTGGAGGAAGTGGAAACCTGGTACATAATGTTTTTAATCATTTTTATTACATCAGAGGTCTTTTATTTGCTTTTATTCATCCATCTCACTTCATTCTCTTGCAACTGTGTAAAGAGCAGAGACATCCACCTTAACTACAGAGACATCCACCTTAACTACAGAGACATCCACCTTAACTGCCCCCCGTCCTGCTTTGGCTGGTATTTGATGGATGAGTCAGGTTTTTTTTTTTCCTTTCTTTTTCTAAAAGCTTGACTAGGGCTCTGTAAGACAGAGGAGGTGAGGGAATCTTCCTGATAACTGGTGAAACCAAGTTTGTTTCCCTGACACGATCTGTGTTGTGATACCTTTGTAAATCTACAGGGTCCAGATATGGCCTGTGCTGACGTTGCCAGACGTTGCACGATTCCCCCGCCAGCCCATCGGGGGGTGGGGGAGTGGGGCAGGGTGGAGCGGTGGGAGGGGGGTGTTGCTGGCATTCCTGCGCGGGCACATGGCCTGGAGCTTCGCTGTTTTCCAGCACCCATTAATAATGCTATGAGATCTACAAGTAATGTGCACCTGGAGCCTGTGGATTAAAAAAAAAAATACTACAACATAAAACAACAGAAACAAAAGGGTGTTAACTTTGCAGTCTGGCAGGTGCAAGCTGTTTTTTGGGGGCATACATGTGCTCTTTGTTCACTCAGTGGGAACATATTAATTTGATGCCTTTTTTTTTTTCTTTACTTGAGTGCTCAATGCTTTGAGCCATTTGCAGTCTTTCTCAGCTCTGTGTTTCTGCTCTATGTAGGGCAGCATCAGGTCCGAACTGACGTTCAACACTGTTGACATTTAGTTGAACTCTTCCTGGTTTGGAGTCCACGGATGGGGGGGTTGAATAGTTGGCCATTTTTTGCGGTCCTGTTGAAACCGTGTCTGCTGAAAGAGAACAAACGTTTTCTGGAGCCTGTCTACGGCTTCGTGATGCTGAGACTGTTTCTGCAGTCCTGATGGACCTCTTTTATTCTGAACACATAACAGCAGACCTGAAAAACTCTCCCTCACACTTCCCAACATACATGTTCTGTTACTGCACATGGTATTTGCTTCCAGACGAGAAGTCATCCCTGCCCTCGTTGGAATGTCCGTTTCTTGCATAGCTCCAAATCAGAAGGTCTCATTACATTTTGTGCTGACAGCCACTCATTCATTCATTCATTCATTCATTAGTACTCAGTGACATGCTCAATGTTTGGCAGTGTTGTCTCTCTCACTCACCCTGTTCTCATATTGCAGGGAAAGGCTCCATCTATGGAGCACCTCCCCTATAACGTAATGTACACTGATATATAATAAACCGTGTCAGTTATGATGAGGTATGTTGTAGATGAGCAGGTCTCTGTTAATGTATTGTTACCTGCCCTGCTGAACCTGGAGATTGAAGATATATTTACAGCCTATATTTACAATGACTTTCTGGCTTTGTCAGCATCTCTCTCTCTCTTTCTCTCTCTTTCTCTCTCTCTCTCTCTCTCTCTCTCTCTCTCTCTCTCTCTCTCTTCTGTACTCTCCATGAATATAATGTGAAAATTATTATATAGTGTGAATATAATGCCATAATGTTTTTTTCTTTGTACCTAATTTTTGTAGTTTGTCCAGAAACCAATATTTTAAATGTGTGCTTCTTTAAACATGTATTTATAAAACCCTTCAGAAAAATATATTTGTTCTTTTTTTTTTTTTTTTTTTTGGTTATAATTAGCAATAAAATCATGGCAGCTTCACTCCCATGTTTACAGTTTTATCCACAGCCCACTGGCAGTCTGTTTGCATTTTTGAATTAAAGAAGAAAGGATCCGTTTGCAGTGTGTAGGCACTGGCTGTCAAAGCCATCCAAACACCACAGAGCTCCTCTCTGCACCACGCTGCTGGGGCCGCTGTTGGGGCCACGCCCCTGCGCTCTGCTTCATTAGCCAGGGTCCCCTCCCAGATGCCACGCAAAGCCCTCATGTCTCACGGCAACCATGGCCAAGCATGGAATGTGCGTGGTGAACGGTGAGAGGGCAGTGACCACTCTTCCTCCTCTCTGATCGTGCACCTCTTAATCTGTAAGTACTGCCATGATTTGAATTTCATTAGAGGCGCTGGGGTTCTGATGCCTTCCAGGCGAGATGAGGATGATGTTTATTCATTCTCTCCTCTCTGCCCTTTCTCGTCCGTCACCATTGATGCCTAAGCATCCAGAGTTCTCCTTCCTATAAAAACCAAGTTGAATAACTGGGGTATGAAAGAAGTGTCTCTTAAAAAAAGTTTTTTTTTTTTTATTTACTGCTTTGCCGCAGAGGCTCAGGACAGGAGTGACCTGGAGCAGAACAGCCTGCCTGGACATCATGCTTCCCGAGGTATTCTGAAGTGATGCTTCTTCACCTGAACTGAAGGCAGTCGCGGCCTTTGGACTTGGGGCGTGATGTTTTAATGCAGACCCACCGGCCTGTGTGAGGCAGGCGAATGGGGCAGAGGGCGTTCGAGGCAGAGGAGGCGAGGCGGTTCTTCTGGCTTGACTTTCACCTGTTGGATCTCTGGTGCCCCTCCTGCACTGGGTGCAGTCAATGGTGAAATCTGATGTGTCGTTTGAGCTTGGCGTCGGGGTACTGCTGTTCTGAGACCAGCTGGATCATGACACCCACCTGGAGTCTCGTGTTCTGTTTAAGGGTTGCCTGTTGTGTTGGGGATTAGGGAGTGAGGATGTAGAGCTGTGCTCAGACTTGCCTGCACTGGAAGCCTCTAGGGTCTGTGTGTGTGTGTGTGTGTGTGTGTGTGTGTGTGTGTGTGTGTGTGTGTGTGTGTGTGTTAGTGTGCGTGCGCACGTGTGTCCGTGCCTACTCATGACACTGGCTTGATCTAGGCCTGGATCACATGCTACTCAATCACACACCTGACTGAGGCTTTAGTCTCAAAGCTGAACAGAAAATGGCATTTAAACTAGGAATATATACAACAATAGGCACTGTGTGTGTGTTTTCTGAGCGCTAGAGGGAGAGTGAAATGGAAAGTGTGTTTATATGTAAACTCCAGTTTTGCTAAACTGTTTTGCAAAATGCTCTCCCGTTGTATATTGAGCAGTAAGTATATTTTATAAGCTCTTGTTTGCTACTGGGTATCTAAGTCTGAGTAGGTTTTGTGTGTACATGTAATATTGTGTGTGTGTGTGTGTGTCTGTTCTCTTCATCTAGTTTGATGTATTTTCTTCTTTTGACTGTTGTCTGTCATAATCCATCAATTTATTCATGAGTAGTTGATGACCCAGGAGGCGTGTCTAAGTGAAGGTGGTTTTGATTACCCTGGAGACATGTCTGAGTTCCACACCAGCTCCATTGGCTCCTCCTCTCCACTCACCTCCCTGCTCTGTAAAAGGACAAGTAGTTCTCTGCAGGAGTTTTGCTCCTGACAAAGCACCAACCCGATTTCCTTAATAAAGAAGGAACGTAATCAGAGTCACGTGGTGGTGAACTGGTGCGAACGCTTTCAGGCCGAGCGGCGTTTGATGGGACTGTACCTCTTGATCTGGGGTGCCATGGATGTACGTGCTTCCTCCGTTCACTGCATTACAGTCAGCACTGTCCTACTTGCTGGTCCCAATGCAGCACACACTCAGGGTTTAGGTACAACGCTGTTCTCTAATGTAGCGCGTCTCTGTGGACACGGGCTCTGTCTCTGACAGGAGCAGAAATGCTGCCTTCACAGAAACGGAGAGACCCGTTCACACCTTGGCACATCTCTCTCCTGCCTCCTTCCCTCATGCAGGATGTCATTCAGGACTCACATTTTGTTATCTGATGTAGAAGTTGAATTTGTGAAAGAGAATCACCTTCAAAGCTCCCAAACATTACATAGTGATGTATAGAGGGAGGGGGACTGTGTGTCTTTTTTTTGCTTCCACACTGGGTGTTTAATCTCTTTGACCTTTGAAGACAAAGAGGACTTGTTCATTATCTTAACAGCATCTGGATGTAGGGTAGGACCTGCCGACTGAAGCGTAAACAGGGCAGCTCCTCTCATATCTGGGATCTGCAGATGTTCCCTGATATGGAGTTCAGGCATGACTCCTGTTCTGGACTGGAGGAGGAGATGGCGTGTGGAGGCCCGGTGGGCCCTCCTACATCACCCTCATAACTCTCTCCCGAGTGCAGTGAAGCCGCCTGCCCTGTGCCAGGCCGTGCCCGGGAACCTCAGCACACCAACCGCTCTCCCTGTGGCCTGAACAGTGTCCAAAAGCTCTTGCTGGTTTGAAGGGGAGCTCACTGGGGTGCCGGTTGTGCCCTCAGGCACCAGCTCATGCACTCTCTCTCCTCCAGTGAGACTCAGATAACGCTGAACATGCTCCCAGCACACAGCTGATAAGCTCATGCCTGGAAAATCTGTTTTGGAATACTAAAAAATTCATTTTAGTTAGGGTCTCTGCATGATTCATGTCAGATTTTAGGAATTGATGTAAAAACATTTAAAACATTTTTTTCCAGGAGTGCATCAGTCTTTCAATGCCACTCACTTGGCTCACGGTGTGGGGACAGCCGTTCCCATGCCTCACGACACCCCCTGCTGTCTTGGAGGAGTATTGGCAAATGCACTTTGTAGCTCCAGCTCACGTGCCCACTCCTAAGGGTAGGCTTAGGTGCTCCCATTGGCCCCTCGCCAGTGAGGTGAAAGCCGTCGCTTGCTCGGTCTCTCCTAACGATGCCCAGACAGAAACCAGGCAGAAGCTCTGTTCTTTCAATGGCTTAATTCATTTTTATCTGGAGCTCGTTAAGCATAAAGTGTCTGGAATTAGCAGTGTGTGGGTGGGAATGAGGAACAGTACTGCCCCCGTGTTACAGTCCCTTGTTTCAGAACTGTCAGTTATGTGGAAACATGGGCTCAATGATGATGCTTCAGTTGGAGTATTGAATGTGTAAGCCTGCAGAAACACAAAGCTTCCTTGTTATGTGAGACTGGAGGCCGTCCACGACTTCTCCCTGAATGGAGGAGGGAAAAGCGGACATTGGTAATATATAAATAAGAAGCATTTCAGATGCTTGAATAACTCATTTGAATCCTTTCATGCAACACTTCAAAGAGCAGAACATTTCTTGATGTATCCCAGGGTGTTTTCTCCTTGTCAGTCACAGGAATCCTGTATTATTGAAAGGAACTACACATAAAGAGAGAGAAAAAGAGAGACAGAAAGAAAGAGAGAGAAGTTCACATAAGGACTGGGAGTGAGGGCAAAGCATCTTCATTAAGAAGGTCACTCAGTGTGAGCCTGGCACTGGCTGAGCAAAAGCCAAACCATGCCCGTGCCGTATGAGAGCTGGGCTCGTGAATGGAGAGTGAAGATCTTTCGCTGAATGACTCGCGGTTAGCCAAAATGGAACAGACGGCACTTTAAGTTTATGGGACGGATGTCTTGAAGCTAGTTTCGATAGCACGGCCTGAAATCATCATCTCTCTGATCATACATATTCATTTATTCAGATTGGACAGTTCTACTTTTACGGTTTAGTTCTCTGGCTAAAAGGCGGCTACCGAACAAAGTTACTCGCTAAAAACTGCGCACTACAAATCTTTCTTCCTCCCTCTGCACGCTGTACCGTGGAATCGCCGAAGTTTTTATGTAACGTGCTCTCGTGCGGCTTTGAGGGTCGGTTTCCAGCTGAGCCTGTGCTCCTGTGAGAAGGAAACCCGGAGGACCTGCTGTGTGAAAGATTAAAGCTTTTTGATCTCGGGCATGCATTGCACCGACCACGCACACAGGTCCGCTGGGCTAGGGCTAGGGTTAAGGTCTGCTGGAGCTCAGTGACGGAGCGCTCCCTGGCCCCACCCTGTGGCCCCTGGCTCCGTGGAGACATGGCCCATGTGAACCCCAGCCTGTACTGCACTGGCCCATGCACGCGATTGCAGCCGCAGGGAGTAGTAATTCAGTGCTGAAAAGCATAAATAAACCAAACAGATGTTTAGAGGCTTGAATCCATGCGGTGTGTAACCGAGAGAGAGAGAGAGAGAGAGAGAGAGAGAGGCAGCCTGGTGGGCAAGCTGTTGCTGCACTAGCCAGAGCAGGCAGGAACTGTGGAGGAGGCGATGGAGGCCCTGCAGCAGGCCTGGCAGGATCTGCCTCCGAGGGAACGAGAGGCAAGGCCAACGCTGGGCAGGGCCGCATCTGACGCCTGACAGGAGGTTTCTATCACTGCGATGTGCTCAGTGGTTGATTGTTGGATCAAGAGATGCATATTCACTGCATTATACACGTACACGGTGTCACATTTAACCCGAAGACCGAATGAAAATGATCAAATAACTACTTCAAATATATTTTTAAAAAATCATTATAAATTCATTATATTTATTCATTATAAGCATTCATAGTGTAGTCGTCTTGTTCCTGAAAGTGTTGGAATGAGTTTTGTTCCCTTGGGCTATGCTGTTCTCCCTGAGTGACCTGTGCGCTGGAGCCCTGCCTCTCGCTGGGAGGGTTGCTGACTAGCCCTTGGTGATGGGAGTTAGCCCAGCGCTAAGCTCCTTCCTCTTTTGTGCTCCTGAGAAGCATGTTCTTTAGATGTGTGTGTCAGTAAGGCTCTGTGCTCTTAATCCAGACCCGAGACAGCAAGCTTCCACTCTCATTCATTCATTCATTCTTTCTCTTTTTTTATTTACCCTGCTGTCTTCTCATTTTGGTTTAAAAGCATTTAGAATAATACCAACTACTTCCATGCTCAAACGTGTGTTTGTGTGTGTGACAAAGAGAGAGAGAGAGAGAGAGAGAGAGAGAGAGAGAGAGAGAGAGAGAGAGAGAGAGAGAGAGAGAGAGAGAGAGATGGGTTAATGTCTGGGAAGCCGTTGCTCTGTTTCTGCCTCTCTCTCTCTCTCTCTCTCTCTCTCACTCACTAACCATCCCTGCTGTGTGAGTCAGTGGACTCCGCTGTTCTGCTTACACACAAATCAATGACGATTTCACTTTCAGCAAAGATCACAGTGACTGGGCCTGAATGGAGGGCATGGGATGCCTGCTGCCTCTTTATTTCTGACAGACAGCTGGAGAAGCCAATCAGCTTGCTGCCGCTAAACAAAGACATCAGGCCATGTGGGAGTAAGGCCTTTTCTGGCATGTCCAGCCAAAAGAACCCACACGGAGGTGCTTTCACATGCACACTCCTCTCCAGGCTGCTTATAGACTGTGTTGCCGTGCATGTTTTTGAGTGCTTTTATATTGGACACATGTAATTACATTTATACTGTATAAAGTATATATTTTACATACTATTTATTGATATAGTATTTGTTAGCATGTTTAGGACTTGTAATATTGGTCAGTTTCAATGTGGTAATTGCTCGTTCTCTTAATCCAAAAATACGTTTAATTAAACTGTCTGCCCAGAAGCTCTTTTCTCTAAATGCTGCTTGTAAAAGTAAAGAGTTAACTAAAGAATTGGAATTCTAATTAAAGGAAAATATTGGTAGAACTGTCTCCTCTTAAATTATGAGTTATTTTTATCCGATTTGTTTCTTGATGAGGTCTTTTATCATGCACGCTCACGCATGAACCCAGAGAGCCTTTATTATGTCTGCACCAACCGTCCACACCAAGTCTCCCCAGTACACATTTATCCACAAATGAAAGGCTATGTGTAACATCTCCATTCCTTTGATTTGCCAGAGATCATGGGAGATGTTGGTGGCCAGTGGTTTCTTTCTGAGACTAAATCCAAAATGGGGTTTACCTTTAGGGTTTAAATGGAGGTGTACAGCATAGCTTTGCTGTTATACTATGTGTGTGGTCACTACTGAGGTGCAAGGTTATTTCAGACATGCTTATTCAGAGAGAATTTTGTTCAGTCATGTCATAGACGCAGGTGACAAGCATTGAGATTATTATTGGAATAGTACCGGAAAGTGGACTGAACCTTTTTTCTATTGTTTCTGAAATCTTTTGCCCTGAGATGACAAGGTTCTTGATGTAGAGCCCTTTGCACTCTGGTGTGTGAGGGGCTGGTTCTTCTCATGTTCATGGTCATCAGTCCTTCATCAGTCGCTCTCAATGTCTCTTTACTTTATTTCCTTTCTTTCTGTCTCTCTCTGTTTTCCTGCTGCTACTTGCAGACAGACAGCCAGATGCCCTCTGGGTGGTTATTCTTTTGTGTCCAAACAAAACAGTGTGAGTTTTTGCTCCAAGAAGCTTTGGCACTAGAAAACCATCTAAATTCCAGCTAAACATTTCAGCCTCCACAGGTCTGAAAGGAGGCAGATATCTGGTTGTTTGTGGTCTCTCCGTTCTCATCCCTGGCACCTGAGCATAGCAGGTCAGATTAAATCACTCTGCGTGCACCGTTAGAGATGCGAAACTCATTCTGCTGTGCCTGGGGTAAGACTTGTCTGACTCCACATGACGGCGTAAATGAAAACATCTCCTCATCCACCAGTCCATGTCTTGGTAGTTTCTCATTTCTGTCCTCTTGTCCAGTTTTTTTGGGCCCGGTGGCATAGTGAGGCCCCCTCATAGCAACCGAGGGCGTTGGCTACAGGCTGGGGTCTGCGTGGCCAGGACGTAGCTGGCAAGAGCTCCTCTTGCTCCATCTGGCGGGCTCGGTGCCGTCCTCCTTGCACAGGCTCAGACGGCCACATCCACCCAGCCGTCATCCTCCAGTCACTCACAACCCGTCATTCTGTCACTCATCAGGATGGCTTCATCACTGCTTACAGACCGTCTCCAGACCCTTTGTGTGACGGGCTGACTCAAATCAGACTAAGCGCTCCTCTTCGCCCGGTGGTATTATTTATCATTTGAAGAGGGCACATCTTGATTAGTAATCCTCATTATGAGAAGCTAAAAGAGGGGACAAACCTGTTGTTTTTGTTTTGGGACGTGACAAATGTGACCTAGAACTTTACAATTACTGCAAATGAAAAGTGCTGGCAGTAAAGCAAAACCTTCAACAGAGCCAAAGATAGAATAGTTCCTTTTTAACTGCAGGATTGGTACAGCTTTTAACCTTTGTGTTTGTGTGTGTGTGTGTGTGTGTGTGTGTGTGTGTGTGGGTGGGGGGTGGGTATGGGCATGTATATGCATGTGTTTTAAGTGTAAAGCGTATGGCTTTGTTTGTCCTTAATAGACTAGTAGTTATCCAATCCCTTATACGAGTGTATTGCGGCTCATCTACAGTGTTCTACAGTGCGAGTAAAACCTTCGAATTGGCTTCTTTTTTCCTTTAACGTTTTGCCAAGTATTCTTCAAGTTTGAACACAAACGGTATCAGCGATGCATGGAAGTGGGAAAATCGGATGTTGCTGTTTTGTCAGGGCAAGTCGAGGAAATTCTCCTGCTTGGCGCATTGCGCAATGCACGTGTCAAGTAGCATCGAAATACCTGCTAAATAAAGACCGCTAGCTAAATAATGTTAGTAGCAATGCGTTAGCTTATGGAACACGACAGTAGTTATTTAGGTATCTTACCTGTAAGTTATTTAGCTATCTAGCTAACCGAATGTGTAGCTTGGCTAACTAAACACACATAACGTTAGCTATTATATTCGACTCCAGCTTTTGTTCAATAGATAATGTTTGTTAATTATAATAATATATTCGTTTTTGAGTATAGTATGAATAAGTTCTTTTCATGTCTCTGCATTAGGAAAAAAAATGCAGCGCAGGATGTTTCTCGTAAATGTTTCCGCGTGCTCCTGGATTGTGGGGAGCAGTGGCAAAAAAACCCTTCCTGTAGAACCCTGCTCTATACACAGTCATCTCTTTTTGTGGTATTTAAGAAGGCCAAAGCCTTTCAGAATGCCTCTCTATTGTATTCTAGATGGGCGCGCGCGCGCGCGTGTGTGACTGTGTCTTGTAAACCTCAGTTCTCTTTCCATAATTGATGTGAGAGTCATGTAGTGGAAGATAGGCCCCTGTCCAAGGTGCTCATCCCCTTTGCTCATCTTGCATAAACCCAATACACACACAAACACTCTCTGTCTTGTTGTCTCTCTCTTTTCTGCTGTCCCTCTCTTTCTGCTCTCTCTACACTCTCTAACTCTGGTCTTCTTCAGTAGGCAAGGGACTGTGGATATAAACAGAAGACACATCAGCAGCTATAAAACTCACTAGTTGGGGAAGGAAGGACGTTTGCCTTTAATTCTTTGAACAGTTATGGAGCTTGTAAATGTAGTGATTAAAATCCTCATTTTCCTGCATGTCTGTGCTAGTTCCTGGATACAGGCCCCTTCTCCTGCCTTGCAAGTTGAGGACCTTCCTATTCCAACAAACACTAAAGTATTTTACTCTGTACAGATCATTCCAAACCTGGAAAGACCTAAAAAAAAATCCACACTAAATTATTTGAGGATACCTGTTCCAAATTTTTATGGTATATTGACAGCTAAATAATTTTTCATTTTCCACTCTGTTTAAGTGTAACGTACGAGCCCAGGAGGACTGCAAAAAGCCGACAGGACTCGTGCTTCAATAGTGGTGAAAACTGCTTTATTTTCGGTTTTGGTATTCACTTTTAGACAGCGACAATGATACCAACACACACACACACGACCTCACTAACGACGTTAAAAACCCACACCACACTGTGCAACAGACACGCTAATAAACGCTCACCTTGACGAGACACAGGTGCAACGTATCACAAACACAACGAGCTCATTCACACGCCACGCCCACTCTCGAACACACACACATACACACACACACACACACACATACACTCATTCATACAACACGATGATAGAACACACCTCCACACAGACACACCCACACTGACACGGGACGGGGGAGGCGGCCAGGGCGGGGCCACCATGACATTAAGAAAAGGTTTAAAACAGATACAGATATTTGACAGTTTCTCTGTATCATAGTCACAGTGTACAAAACAGGAGGGGCAAACATGAATAAACATGATGTTGTTCTCTTTATTTGTTTCATGTTTTTGTAAAATTATATATATATATAATTTTATAACAGGGTGTTGTTTGCAGCCAGCTGTTATTTGAAGTAGATAACGGAAGGTCTGATGGAGGCCGGGTGGAGCCGGGTAACACTGCTCTCACTACGCTGCAGTAAGAGGGATCTGTAGGTTGGTCCTCTTTCTGTGATGTTCTAGTGTAGCTGATGGGCGTGTTCGATCACAGTTAATGTTCTTGTGAGGCTGAAGTTTCTCTTGTTTCTTGGCACTGTTGGGAGACCATATGGTGATGTGGGTTTGATTCCCAGCCTAGCTGCTGCCTGTGTGGAGTTTGCATGTTCTCTCTGAACCTCCATGAGTTTCCTCCAAGGACTCTGATTTCCTCCCACATGCCAAAGGCATGTGTGTTATGCCATTGTGTGTGTGTGTGTGTTCTGTGATGAACTTGTGCTCTGTCCTGGGTTGGTGTGCCCTGTGCTTCAGAATAGCCTCTGCAACCCTGAATTAGATTAAGTGGTTTAGAAGATAAATAATGTACCTTTTTATCCTGTGTTCCATTTTTATTTATATTAAGTGACATAGCAGGTCACAGCATTCTAGAGTGCAATGCATTTCTTGCTTTAGCACACCTGGTCCATCTCACGGAGGACTTAATGAACTGGTATGTTGGGGATTCTCTGTGCGCTACAGTTGTCCTCCGGCTCTGGGAGTTTCTGCGTGTTGCAGCGCGGCTCGTCGGCTGGGCTGAACGATCGCGTCTCCCACCGACACCAGTGTGTCAGGGATGACGTGGGCGTCGCTCGGCTGGCCAGCCAACGAGCCGAGACGGCAGACTGGGGATCGTTTTGAGCGCTCCCTTCCTAAAGCGCCGAGAGGCTGTCAGACGGCATTGCCATGGTGAAGGCCCGTGATTGATAGTTTGGTGATGGTGATTTGTCACCCTCCATCACTGGATGTGACATTGTGCTATTTGATTTTGGTGCTCTGAATGATTGAGACAGGAGGGCCTTCTGTCTTGTGGGGCAGGTGCTATTTTTAATCTCGAGGTAAGGGAAGACTTCTCTCGTCTCCATATCTGCTTCAATCCCCTGTACCACTTCCTGTGGTTTGATCCAACTTTTCTCCTGCTTCCAATCTTTCTTTCCTTGCTTCAGAAGCTGGCGAGATTGATTACCATCCTGTACTGTGTCCGTAGAAGTGGGTACAGCAGTTATTTGGCAGGAACTATGTGTCCTCACCTGATATCCTCACACCTTTCTTCTAGCTTTGTCTGGTAAGAAGGGGCAGGCTGGGAGCATGGTGGTGGAGCAGCTGTAGGGATGTTCGCTCATGTAGTGTGAGGTAGTGATGCTGATGCTGTGGGCTTTCTGCTAGCCACAGCTTTTTGGATCAAATTCTAGCAGAACTGAGCCAGGATAAAGCAGAGGCCCCTGTCAGCGGAACAACTGTCTGTATATTACATTATGTATACATTACCAGTAGTAGCCTACTACTGAGAGTCTTGAGTTCCCAGTGAAGTAGCCTGTGTTGGGTCTGCATCAGCAATAGTCTGTGTGTGATTTTCCGTCCCTGTCACCCCTGGGGTTCGGAATGCTCGCCGACATGATTCGAAGGGGAAATGAAGTCCAGTGCTCTGACTGCTGGCGATGCTTGTCCACATTTTTTTCTAATTGATATGGATTGATTTGAATTCTCCTTGTGTTTACACTCAAGGCTTTGTTCGCCCAGTGTGCTCTGGATTCAGAATGAGTCTCGCTGGTTGTGTTTTGACTGCGCCAGACCAGGCGAGTGAAGGGCAGCTGTCACGCAGAGACGGAGCACGGCACCGATGTGATCAGCATTCACTTCTCATTCGGAGAAAGACAATGGATCCGTTGTTGGCTCTGTGTACTGCAGGAACTGTAGCATCTGTCTTCTCTGTTTCCTCCAGTAAAAGTTGAAAGGAGAGAGTTCAGAAAGGCAGAGAGTGATAGTGAACAAGAAAGACGTAGAGAAGGTGAACATGGGCAATGAACAGATGAGAAGGTTTTCCTTCTCACGATGCTGTAGTGTTTGATATGCAAAAACAAATGTGGCCAAGTTTTTGTTGGTAGTTCCTGCCCCTGCAGCTTGAGACGCAGAAGCAGTTGTTGGTGGTTTGAACGGGAGGCCGGTGTGTGTGTGTGTGTGTGTGTGTGTGTGTGTGTGTGTGTGGAGGCAGCAAAAAAGCAAAGCAGTTCATGCACCTTGCCAAACTGTTTATTTCCTGATCAGCAGGATTCTTTTGGGATAAGCGGCCATGCAGAGTTTGAGATGCTGATAGCACAGCTGAAGGTTTGTCTTCCCTTCAGCTGAACTGGTTGAAGAGCACATTTTGCTCTCACCCAGTTACTGCTGTATACTGAAACAAATGTATTTCACAGGTGCAGAACCTGTATGGGATCTGGTGTGGTTTCATCTCACGCATGCTGTAGGTATCACAATCACTCAGCAGTGGAGGATGGTCTGTGGTGTATTATCAGTCAGTGGAGGGTAATCTAATAACCAACGCAGGCTCTGTGCTGCTCATGAATGAATGCATGTGGATGAATGGATGCTAGCTTTGGGCTGGGGAGTCCTTTATGGAATGTAGACAGCTCTAGGAGATTAAAAAGAGGCAGAGAGAGACCGAGGGAGAGAGACACACAGAGAGAGAGAGAGAGAGAGAGAGAAATGCTGATGCTCCAGGAATGTCCAGCAGGTTAGATTTGCATGAAGAGTCTCGTTTTCCTGCTTCCTGCTTCTTCCCTGTTCCCCCGATCCATCTCTCTCATTCTGCTGTCTTTTTTCCCCACAGCTGTGGAGAACAGAAGCATTTTTGTCCTGAGGAAAAGCTTTATGTGGTGTATTAAAAGGTATTAAAAGGTGAAATGTTTTTAGGAGCCCTAAGTAATTGTGTTCCACAGCATACATAGACCCCCCCCCCCCCCCAGAAGAAAACGCTCACACTGTATGGGTATGGGTATGGGTCTACCTCTGCTCTCATGTTCCATGGCCTTTTAGAAATACTTTTGTATTCATCATAGCAATTCTCAAAGCTTTTTGAGTAGATAAAGGATTAAATCTGTGACTTAGTTTGTGCTTATTTAGAGAAAAAATGCTTATTCTTTGAAACAGCCATTATGAATCAGGAATCCTTTATATGCAGAGGGTAACCGTTTCTGTGCAGTGCTTGAGTCTTTTGTGCTGTGTCCTGGTTTTTGAGAGCAACAGCGCTGAGTTTTTGCTGCTATGCTGAAAGAGACCGGCTAGTCAATATTTAATTCCATTTTTTTTTTATTGCGATCAATACAGTGTCGAAATGTTTCAGGGGATGAGCAGCACCTGGAGCACAGGGGATGGTTCGGTTTGGTTCGGTTCGGTTTGCTGCTGGGCTGATGAGGGTTGGGCTGTACTGGCTATGGGGTTATTAAGCTGTCAATCACCCAGAATAACCCAGGATGCTTTGGTTTGCTGAGTCAATGAAGAAAATGAAGCTTTGTCATCCACAATGGTAAAAGTGTGTTTGTAGAATGTCCTTTGTACCTCCTCCCTCACACTCAGTCTCACTAACACACACACACACACACACACACACACACTCAATGTGTCAGTAATGGGTTTTTGAAAAGCTTAATTACTCTGCATAGGCCTCAGGACCTTGCAGTGGGAATCTCCTCTTCTCTCTGTGCCAAAAAACCCTTTAGAAAAGCCCTTTACCAGAGTTCATTCCAGGTAACTCTTCTAAAAACTGCAAAGTGCTGATGTATTGTTAATAAGAAATGCTTCACTATAGTTGGAAGTGGTTTTCAGCTTGAGTCTTTTGTCTGGCAATATACACGCTTTCTTTTGCTTTTACTTTCCTGTCAGTGGGTCTCTTTCATGTAACATTTGAGACTATTGAAATGAATGTCCGAGTGTTTCATCATTATGGTGGTGTAATTGATTGATGGTGTTCTCTACTTGGTTCAGAGACACACACCCACAGGTGAGAGAGGTGAGTGGTGATGGGACAGCTGGGAAATGAATTAGCTCCAGAACAGGTGGAGCGAGCAGGAGATGGATGTACCCCCTACCTCCACCACATACCTGTTTTCTGGAATCACAGCCTCCATCTAAGAGCATGTGGGCCTGCCATGTGGCCCTGTGTTATGTGAGAAGATCCTAAATGAGGTAGCTGTGTGAGTAGCTCCGTCTTTTTCCAGCATGGAGCAAGTCAAATTTCCACATTATGTGGGTTTGAAAGTTGCAGTGTAGGCAGTGTTAGTCTGCACAAGTCTGCACTCTAAATTCTGCTCAAAAAATAAAGTATTTATTATAACAGGAAGTTGAAGCTGGAAGCAGGTAGAGCTGTAATGTGTTGGTTTTTTTAAAATACTATAGTATAAATTTTTCACTTAGGTGGCCAACCTCAAGAGGGTATTTGAGAAGATTTTTTGTGAGATTACACATTTAACTCTTAATGATGATAAAATACTCTTTGCTACCACTGTAAGCAAAGCATGAGAAGGACACTCTCCGTTGTCCAATGTATCCGAGTCAATTGTGGTTATAACAAAGGAATGTTAACAACCGCCCCTCCCCCTCCCATTCACATGCGATCCAGATGGAAGGATTATCCAGGTGTGTTCATCAGTGTGGTGCAGCCCTGGAGCCCTCTGACTAAGAGTGTGGGTAGAGTTACAGGTTGTTAATGACATCCTCCCCCGTCTGGTGGAGCTACAGATGACTTGGCAAACGGCCGCGTGCTGCCCTGACGGCCAGATTCGAGCGGTACACTGTGTGAGAGTGCAGATTAATCACTCACTGCCACTCCTGCATTTGGAATCCCGCCCCCCCATTCCATCACACTGACTGGCTCATGAATGTCTTCATCATGAGCTGAGGAGCTGGATTGGGTGGTGTAGTGGGGAAAATGCTAATCCGCCAGGTGGTGGTGAGAGTGTAGTTGGGGAGGTGGGGGGCAATCTGGGAAGCAGGGTAGGGCCTAAACAAACACTTGAGTCAGATGAAGGAGGACTTGAGAGGTTTACTAAGTGATGAACTGGGTGGAGTACATTTAATGCCCTGTTGTTTTAGCAGTAATGGGTGCTTCTAAATCAACATGCGAGCCACCATCTTAGCTGACTGACCAGCTTCTAAGAGCTCACCTCTCCCATTGAAGCCACACTTGGTGTACGATGAACTGATGTTTGTTTTAAATGTGGTGATTTAAAAAAAAAATGCACCCCGAGGCAGTGTCCTAAACCCAGTGAGATGTTTCTATAGATTCATGGACTCAGGAGCCCGAGGAACATAAAGAGAGTCAGATCTTGAGCAACCCACGATTGCTGCTCCTCCGTGGGCGCGGCACGCCAGGTGCTTCAGCCACTTACGAGGTTTCTGCAGGAACGCGTTTGCGGCCGACGTGAGCGAGGAGTCGGGACGGCCGCACGCTCTCCTCGAGTTCACACCAAGTGCAGTACTTGACTTAATTGCGCGTTATCAAGAGAACCGTGTGGCACCGCCTTTCTCTCACTGCCTTGTTTTTTCCTGTTAACACTGGCAACCCATCCGGCCTGAGCCCCAGTCTTTCTGCTCATTTTGGGTTCATTTTGCAGATGACATCCTGCTGTCTCGCTGTGAGTACATAGGGGCTCTCTCTGAACGAGAAGCTGGCTAATGCCCTTCTATGGAAGTTACTGACAGTGCCTGTCTGTGCCTTTTGTTCCTCTCTCTCTCTCTCTTTGTGTTTTTGTGTCTAGTGGCTGTGAGGGAGGGGCTTGATTTGACTGGTAGCAGTGAAGGAGGGGCTTGATATGACTGGTGCCTGTGAGAGAGGGGCTTGATGTGTGCAGTGCCAGTGAGGGAGGGGCTTGATGTGTGCAGTGCCAGTGAGGGAGGGGTTTGATGTGTTCAGTGCCTGTGAGGGAGGGGCTTGTCGTGACTGGTGTCTGCGAGGGAGGGGCTTGGTGTGAGTGGAGCCTGTAAGGGAGGGGGTCGGTCGGAAGCTACTGAAGCAGGAGCTGTGGAGTAGAGGCTCAAGCAGCTGTGTGCCAGCAGCATAGCATTCACCACATGGCCAATCAGCTAATTAGGCTCCATCTGGAGGCTCCGCCCTTATGCTTTCCTAATTTCTCAAATAAACAACTCCTCTTTTGGGCCCTTCCCCCTCCTCAAGCCTCCAACACAGAACCTGAGAGGAATCCAAATGGCTGAACTGCAGCTGCTAGGTCTGAAGTGCCTGATGAAGGTGCACCATCACGAAAACCTTCGTTTGTTTTGCTTTAAGTCTCTCCATCTCCAGCTTTTTCCTTAGCCTAGATAACAGACTCCATATTCAAATGGATATCAATCCAATTTAATGAGACGCTATCGTCCTTCATTTTCCACTGTCGTGTATTTGCCTCCCTGCGGTCCGCCAGGTGAGCACTTTCCATGACGGCCAATCAGGGTGAGGGAACTGTTCCTTGAGTCTCCTGACAATGATGCTGCGCTGAGTGGGATGAGTTCTAATCAAGCTCACACCCAGTTACACTGCTTGCATCCTACGAAGACCCTGGGCCCTTGCGGCTGGGCCAACAGCCTGAGCCTTGGAGATCATCTTTAACAATCAAGCAGTCTTTCTCATTAGTGCATGTTCAGGCACACGTCAGCAGACACATCAGCGCTTCTCAAAGAGTCGACGCCGTTCCCAGTACCTCGGACCTCCCGTGGTCGCTTTCGGATTGATTCTGCATCCCATCCAGGAAAAAAACGAGCAACCCGATCCGTTACTGACATGCTGACGTTCCGTGATATGTCTGGGCTAAAATGGGATTTTGACTGAGTGGAATCTTGGGGAAATTGTCCACACTCTGGTTTTGGCTCTTGCCTCCCCGTCCCCCATCTCCCGTGCCCCACCCACAGCCGCAGGCGGCAGGGGGTGGGTGGGACTGGAATTGAGTGCACTTCTGCGGAATTTGATACGACACTCCGGAAATATTGGTCTCCCGTCCCACAAATATCCATAAGGCTGCTTGTAGACATTGAACGGCAATAAATAATAAATCATGTTTGGGTGATATTAATAAGGTCAACGTGAAAGGCAGCTAGCGGTGGGGTGGCCGATGTGACTCTGGGTCTTGCTTCGCTACAGTACGCTGTCATTCCTTTTCCTGTTACCTTGGGAGGGTCAAGCCTAATTTATAGGTTTCTGGGATCTCAAATGGGACAAGGTGTTTCTTCCCTTCCTTTTTCATCTGCATGATAACGGGCTGCGGGCGGTTCTGGCATCCAGCTCTTTCTTTTCTGTGTTTGGGCTCTGGGAGCCAGGGCTGTGGATGCGCTGGTTCAGTTCCAGAGAGTGTCTGATGCCTGCAGGCAGCTCTCGTGCTGACTCCGCCACCCCCCTGAGCCTGGATCAGCACTCGGTAGGCCTGTGGTGTCTTCATTCTGCCCTCCCTGCAAAAAACAAAAAACAAAAACAAAACACAACACTATGCTACACCGATACGGCAGTAAATTTAACTCTCTGACCCATATCGTACAACCATGACTCCAGTGCTATAATAGGTTAATGAGCTGATTGTGAGCTCTAGAGTCTAGGGAGGGATAGATGTTCCAGGTGACAAGCAGAACTGCAGCAGTTAACATTACCCTTTTCTATTGAATAAACCTATCCAAGGCCATTGGATATTCACACACACTCACACACATAGGCATATTTAGTGTGAACACTGTAGTGAATTACAGAGAGATTTGAAAAGTGATGCTGCTGGAGAAGCTGTGGGTGGATTGTGGTGCACTCAGATCCTGTTTCTGCATGTTCATGAACTTTTGCTGGCTTAATGTGGAAATGACCCTCAACCTCATCTGAGCGATGGATCTCTGGATCTGGTGTGACCCCAATCCAACAAAGAAAGCGCATTTCACGAGTACAGAGTGCCGTTCAGCTCCAGCCAATGCGCCTGGGCCATTTTGTTCTGAAAGCCGCTGGGTATTTTGGGGAAGATGCAGTGGGTGTGTGATGGGAACGGCAGATGCTGTGGTTTGTATGTGACCAGATGCTGTGGTTTGTATGTGACCAGATGCAGAGACCTCATGAAGGAATGAAGGGGGGGGGGGGGGACGACCCCGTCGTCTGCGGGACGCCTCCAGGAGAGGCGGCTGTCGGGCACCGGGGGCTCTAAAAGCCCGAGGGGGCACTGAGGAGGCAGCTTTCCCAGCCGTGAAAAAATGTCTGCAGTGATCATGTTGGTAGTTCCTTCTTTTAAATGAAATGCAGTAAATGCATGTTGACAATAAATGATGAAGAAGGAATGGTGCTGAACGACGGAAGTGCATGAGAAGGATAACAGCAGGTCGCTTTGAAATCTGTAGCAAGAGCTTAAATGAGCTTCAGACAGAAAATGGCCGAATCCACTGGGTGCTCTTCTTCTTTCTCTCCGTCCCTCTCTCACTTCAGGAACACACCCACAGCCTATTATTATTAAGTCGCACTGAAGCCTCGAACAAGCCGTGTCTTGGGCTCATCTCGGAGGATCAGGAGTTGGTAACGCAGCCCGTCCGTCTTTGCTGCGCTGATGGTTTTTTTGCCTGCGTTTGCTGTCGAACCACCTCTGCTTTTATTTTCGTTCCACATTCAGCCAGCCCAGCTATCGCGGTTTTGCAAGAAAGACCGAAACGTGAAAAATGAATCCATTAAATGTAGCTTTGCTGTGGTTCACGGAGGCAGAAAATAGGGCCCTACTGCCTAGCACTGCTTCTGTCTACTTGCTTTCTTTTGTTTCTCCGGACTAGACAGGACCAAGTGCAAACTTTACTAATGAACCACATGAACTTTAGTGCCTTAGTGCACTTTCAGCCACTGAGTGAAATTGTAGGTTTAAATAAAAAAAACTTAATTAAAAAATTCAGAGATATTGCAGTCATAAAATATGCAGTTGTTTTGATAATTATTGAAAATTATTTGCATAGAAGGCTGGAAGTATGTGTGTTTGTGTGTGTGTGTGTGCATGCACATTTTTTAGGCATAAAATATCCTGAATAGTTACTCAACCAAGGTTACCTGCCTAATCAGGACTAGCAATGCACCAGCGATGTGTTTAAAAAAACATTAATTTTTGGATGTTGAGTTTACTGTTAGGGTTAGGTTTTGGTTTTAGGTTAGGCATAAATTACATATATACATCACAAATGTATATGTTTAATTACCTATATGACCCCACATCCTGATAAGGTTGTAGAAAATGTGTTTGTGTGTGTGTGTGTGCGTGTGTGTGAGAGAGAAAGAGAGAGAGAGCTGAGAGAGAGAGAGATGAAGATATGTATTGCGAACTCAATTGTTACGCTCTGCCAGGTTAGCGTGACGGAACTGATTTTAGGTCTCCCTTTCTAAGCTAGAGTTAAGGAATCTGGTTTGTAAGCTCTCACTTTTGCCTTTGTTCTCAACACCACTGATCTCAGAACAGGAATGAGCTGGGTGGGCCCGGGGCTGACTAAAGGATTACTGTTTTCCCTGACCACTTTAAACACAAGCTTAAAAGCACCGTTATATAGACTCCACACCTAATGTTACCTCGAGGTAGCTTTAACACCAATATTTATGTTATGACATCAGGTAAAGGTTTCAGAACATGCTCTCCTTCCTACTCTGTCCTCTTTTTGGTCCTTGACTGTGATTGGTTTGTAGCAGGCAAAAGTGCTTTCGGCCTCGCAGCTGTCCCACAGAGTCTCGGGACGTTGCCCCCTGCATCTGTGATGCATGTGTTTCTGCTGGCCAGTGTCTTGGAATCGTTCCCTTCCCCACACGCCCTGTCTCCAGAGACCTGCAGGCTAGCGCATGTAATCCTGACCGGGGCAGAGTCACTGTCTGCTGGGCCTCGGTGGCCTGCTTGAAAGGAAGGTGCTTTATGCTGTGATTCGAAGGTCATGTGATTTGTCTTGTGAATGAGGTCAGAAATGTTAGTCATGCTGCGGCGATTATTTAAACGTGCTCGGACGTGGCTGTTGCTTGGTTCACAGTTGAAACATTTGACAAGTGGCTGTATGTTTATTTTAAAACACCTTTGTTAATCTGTTAGTGTTAGCGTGCTGGCTAATACGCTGCTCTTTGGGTTTTTAGCAGGCTGGCAGTAAGGTTTCTGTCAGCAGGAGCAACTGGATGACTGGAACACGTCTGTGTGCTGCCTCTTCCATTTCTGAGAGACGGTGAGGACAAATTCACGCTTATAGAAGAACACACAACACACGAAGGGTGAAGAAAGTTATCATTAGCCGTAGAAAGTTCTCTTCATTTCTTATGGTGATTTGTGCTGGCCCTTTAAGAATTAAAGGCCTGCATTAATTTATTTAACAAAGGTGTTATTAATATAGCCGCTGTGTCAGGTTTCCACAGACAGTAGATGGTATGAAAGAAGGGTGGGTGCATCTCCACAGCTTTCACCAGTGGAAATCAGGGCAAGGCTGTGTGAGCTACATCTCTCAGTGTCCACCAGCAGGTTCTGCCTCGAGCGTTTGGGGGGAAGGGGGAGGGGGAGGGGGGGATTGTGACCTTGCAAAGTGACACCTTTATGGGTGCAGTGAGAGCACAGGAGACGACACCTGCCCCTGTCTCCTCCTCTGGGGACAGTCAGACAGAGAGAGAGAGAGACAGAGAGAGAGAGACAGACTGCAGACTCACTGTTTGCTCTGCTGCTTCTTTAGATGCTGGTCACTTATCCAGTGCACGATCTCTTGTGTCTACTGTCTGTCCTCATCTCCATTACTGTAATAAAGTTTTACAGATATGGCTGATGACAGAGATATGTCTCAGATACTACTGATCTAGATGCCTGGAATCCATGAACGATTCATTTGCCCGTAGACTGAAATATAAATTCAATAGGTCTAATTTATCTTAGCTGAGAAACCAGATGACAGGAAGTTAAAGCATCCTTGACCACAGCTTTAATTCGATCCGTTTTTCAGTCTCACGTAGACAAAACATGAAATAATGATTTTGCTGTAGTCCAGGTTCTGGGAACCTGGGTGTTGTTTAAGCCTTGTCTGAACAGACAAGGTTCTTAAACTGGAAGAACGTTGCTGGAAGAACGTTCTTTTTTTCTTTTGTTCCTTCCTGACGTCGAGCTCTACCCAGTTATTTGAACATATTTGAACCATGGCTGCCTCACTGAGCAAGTCTCATTCATGGTTTTAAACACGCACTTATTTACTCTGTGACTCTTTCTCTCTGTCTGTCTCTCTCTCTCTCTGTCAGAGCAGTGTCATAAGGACGTAACCACAGGTGTTCTCCAGTGTCTGACACCTGCTGTGGACCTCAGACGTCCTGGAGCTGAGTGGAGCTGTGGTTTTGGTGCCTTGGTCACCCCACAAAAAAAGCTGCCTTGCTTTGATTCTTTGGAATATATATTTCTTAGATTGATTTAATTTTTTGAAGCAGTGAAACTCGGACACAGATACATCGTTCCTCAAAGGTGGCCTACAGTATATAGACAGATGATATTTCATTTGCGGCAAAATTAAAATATCAATTTTAATTTATATGCAGATACTGGCGCGGTAAAACAGCCCAATACATTGTATATGTCAGAACAGCAAAATCAATAAACTCTCTTCATCTGTCATTTTATGGAGAATAAAGGGAGAGTGAGAAAGAGAGTGAGAAAGTGTCCCTTGCTACATGTTCACTTTTTGTACAGTTGCTTTTGTCCCCTCTGACACTGGAGTCATGTTCCAGTACATGTGCTCTGTCAGAAGATGCTCCCAGCGCAGGCTGGAAGGATGCAGGTCCTCTTTAAAGGTCCCCGAGACGTGAGTGCTTGCCGCCCCGCTCCTGTTAAGCAGTGTTGGCTTTAATGGCCTTAAAGAGAAGTGTAGCAAGAGGCCCATAACGGGAAGACTGAGCACTTCCTGTGGGAAATGATGTCATCGAGGAGTGTCTTACAGCTTTCCCTCTGCATGGATAAGAACACAGTTCTGTGCATGGAAATAATATTTAAAAAAAGAATTTCTAATCTAAGATCTGACTCTGAATTATTCATATTTGGTGCCAATATGGGTATGAGTTGAATTTATTTGCTGAGAATGCATATCATTTGAAATTATGAATGTGGGACTTTGTACGTTTTAAATTATTTATGGGTGAATTTTGAAATATTTCTGTGGTTTCTGATTCAAGTCAAACGCTCCACATATTCAGTTTTCGAAGGCAGATGTGTTCAGGGAGTTCTGGCTCTTGGAGAAAGAAGGTCTTTGTTTGCATGTTTGCTATCAGGACTGATCATTTGGAAATTAACATTAATATAATTGACTTCATTAAGAGCATTAGTATTCCTTAATCAGGTACCTAGTAACATTCTTGGCATTCGTCTTTGAAGTATCACCTTTTTTTTTTTTACAAATTCAAATTGAGATTTTTTCATTTTGAAGTTCCATACTAAGTATCATGATAATAGTAGCACGTTTCCGCTTTATTCCATTTTTTAAATGTTGTCATGTTTGTTTGTGCCCATGTTTGTGTGCCATGGGTGTGTGTGCCCACGAACGTGCCCTAGTGTGTGTGCCCATGTGTGTGTGCTTATTTGTTTTGCATGAACAACCTTCGAGCCTTCAGGCTGCTTTAAAATGATGACGTGTTTGTGTGTTTGTGTGTGTGAGAGCACACTCTGAAAATGGCAGCTCGACGGTCTCATCCAGTAATGCGCCGTGTGGCCGGGGTCCAGGAGGTCTGGGTCACTGCTGAGATGGAGCATTGCCCTCTAGCCATGGCACAACACGGCTGGCCTCTGCATGTCACTCAATACCTCCAATTATGCAGATAACGCGTGATGTAGTCATTGGGCTCAGGTCAGGTAAAAGCCTGTAGTCTGTTTGACTTCGGCCTCTGGACTAGTTTACTGCCTTAGAAAACCAAAAGTGTGGTTTCATCTGTTTTTTTCCACCTTTGCTGTTTTTTCTTTTCTATTTTTGGTCAAATGTATGAAACCTTAGGAAACGGAGGCTCACAAATGCTGTGTATTTCATATCAAAACCTTGTGTGCTTTGGAAAAAGGCCCTCGAGCTGGCAACTGTAATAACAATTATCTCATCTGGTGCGAGACTGAAATAGCAAAGGCTTTGTCTGTTACTGTGGACCAGAGAAAAGAAGTTCTGCATACTGTCCTTATCTCAGCTATTTTAATGTAGGTGTCCCTAGTGATTTTAATACTGTCACCTTCTGAGGTGTGTGTGTATACACACACACACACACACACACACACACACACAGATGCATAGATTGTACCTGATCTGGATAGCCAGAGAAAACTCTCTGCATCTTTGAATGTTTTCTGCACTGGATGGATGTGTTCCTTAGTAACATGCTGTTTTCACCATAGTAACTTGTACAAGCATTCTAAAACTGGACTGGAACAACACAAATTCCAGATCAGTCGCTAAAATTAGTCTCATTTGTCTTTTCAGCCAAGCTAAATCATTTGGAATATTTGCGCGTGAGATCAGCACTGTGAACTTGTGAAGTTATTCCCAAGTGATGAAGTGATGTAAAAGAGCATAGACACCCACTGACGCTGAGCACTGCTGGAACAGCAGCTCCGCCGGGAGGAGAGCGGCCCAGTCGGGCTCCGCCGGCTCCCCCTGCATGCCCAGCTGTGCTGTTGCCCATGGCGCTCACAGCAGGCCATGGGCGTCAAACGGATGATGGCGTCGAGCTGGCAGTGGCAGCGTGGCATGGCTACCGTCGCCCTGGGCGATCGGAGTCTTCCTGCTCCTCCTTCCCTGTCTGGCTCATGCACCTGAAAATTTCAAACGTGCTTCAGAAGTGCATTTGCGATGTAGAGAGTCTGACCGTGGCCTAGTGATGCGGTGTGAGTTTGCAGTATTGGTGGTTTGCAGTAAGGCAGTAAGAGTGGCTTCAGCCTGCCAGCAGTCTGATTTCGCATTGCACTGTTGGTTGGAGTGGCAGGCCTCATGGCATCCACTGCTGCAGGTCTTTAAGCCCCCCTGCCTGATTGTTCCAGAACAGCCTCGTGGGCCTGGGTGTAGAAAGCGGCTTTCCTTGGCTCTGTTAAATGCTAATGATCTGCTTCCATCATCCACACACAGGGTTTTTTCGACCATCCAGTTTGAACCCCATTTTGACAAGTCATTTAAGATAATTTGTGTTTCTCGATTGGAAAAAATAAATCTATGTTATTGGGCTGCAGGCTTGCTGACATCCTCATAACTCTGCCATTGTCCAAAAATCTGACGAGAGACTGCGCTGTCAATAGCTCACTCCACTGAAGTTTTTCCAAAGCCTGATGAGAATTTCGATTAGTGAAAAAACCTAAAGCTTGGCCCAGTTTAACAGTGCAGGCCTTTTCTGTCCAGCCACTAAAATCCCAAATACTAGATCAGTAGAACTGTCTTCATATGTGAGTAGATTGTCTGAAGAACTCTTTTGCCCTCAAGTGGCATGAAAACGTCCCAAGACACACATTCATCCCCCGCATGGCTGGTAAGGGCGACCTGCATGGTTTTCAGAAGCAGCAGACTCGTGTTGAGTCTATTTTGACAGGATTTCGCTGTCTCCATCCATTCTCTTTGAACTTTTCTACGTTCTGTTTGCTCGCTCTCTCGCTCGAATCGTCTGCAGTCGAGCTATTCACGCCAGCGTGCAGAATCTGATCACATCACCACTGTGTCACGCCTGTTTGTTTGTAATCAGAAAGGCTTGTTTGTTGAAGCTGAATTCCTGCTCTCCGCCCCTCCATCCCTAAAGGCAGCACTGGTGAGCTGATTTCATCACTGTTTGGCAATCAGATTACACGTTGAGGGTTAGCGTAATTACAGCTTTAGCTGATTAACACAGCTGATGTAATGTGAGGATGAGGGAGCAGGAGGGATCACACAGTCAGGTTTGTGTTCTAATTCCTTTACTACTGCTGTTTAATGTTTTTTGTGTGTGTCTAACGTTTACTGCCACTGCAAATGAGACTTTGGGCTCACGTCAGTTTCACTATATAAATGATTAAATTAACTTCATAGCTGAAGCCACAAGGCCATGTGGATTCTGTTTTCAAATGTATTATGACAGCAAAACTACATAAGTATAGTCAAAGAAGAAAAGATAAACATGAAGGCGATGAATAAATTATGCAGATATTAAAATGTCAGAGAGTGATGCTAACAAAGGCTTCAGTGGTTGTCAGCCTGTAAAACTTGTTTTTGGAAGGAAGGGTGTGGTGGTGTATCTGTCAGTCTGCACTGGGCAATTTTTATTTGAACATTTCTGACAGGAAGGTGAAATTTACAAGTATGTGGGTCATTGAAGCACTTTCGTAAAGGTCATCCTTTGTTTGTTTGTTTGTTTTTTTTCCCCTCAGGCAATCTGTTGCTCACGTGAACCTTCTCAGGCACCCATTACTGTGACTGTGTTTGCTAAGGTAGGTTTAACTTTAGACCTTTGACTGGTGGAAATGATCTTTTTTTTAAAACTGAGAATAGATATGGAACAGGATTCAGAGAACCAAGATTCCACACCCAGTTCACATCTCCTACTGTTATACATGATATACAAGTCCTTTATGTGACTCGATGACGAGATCAAAACCTAGCTCTGCTACAACGACTCCATACGACAAGAAACATTCACTAAAGTATTACGATAATGTGATGTGGTTTTATATATATATATATAGCCACTGTGACTTTCTTATTTCTGTGTCATTGTTAGTGAGGTAGTAAAATGTCCTTGCCAAAGGAACCACACTAGAAACACCCTGGTCAGGATTCAAACCCCTGACGTTCTGTACCAACGTCAGAGATGTAACCGACTGAACTGGGAGACTGGCTGCAACCAAGCTCAGGAACAAAATCACTGTCCAGAAGAGTGCAGTCCTGGGAACAGCTAAGATACTGTGCAGGATCCTCAAGCTCCCAGGTCTTTTGTAGAGGACCCCAGCTTGAAGGAAAAAAGTGGGAGAGTAACCGGGGAATGTGTGTGTGTGTGTGCGTGTGTGCATGCGTGCATGTGTGTGTGTGTGCGTGTGTGTATGTGTGTGTGGAATCAGCAACCAAAAGAATAAATGCCTCTCAGAAATGCATCATACAAACTATATGCTCAGTTACAGAGCAACATTACCCTGACGACAGATCCAACCAGAGCTGAAACAGAGCAGTATTGAAAGAGCACATGGGGATATGAATCATCACATAACACCAGTACACAGTGGTTAAGACATTTCAAAGCACAGCACAACAATTTCCCAGAGCAGGAATCAGTCAGCATTACAACAGCAGATGTCCAAGTGCAGGTCACACACATGAAGAACTGCAAAACACCTGACCCTGACATGATCCACGCCTACTGGCTAAAGAAATGAACAACTATGCATAGCCAGCTAGCAGAACAAATGCTAACTGCCAGCTTCCATCTGGGCTGGCTAACACAAGGCAGGAAAGGACTGGTCATAAAGGACCTCAACAAGGGCCAAACTGTAGTCCAATAACAAGTCTGTCCACAACATGGAAGGTCCTGTCAGGAACACTGGCCATCAACTTGTGTGCAAGCAGAAAGGGCAAAGTGTACCACATACTGACGGACAGAGCTGTCCAGTTCTAAGACCAGACAGCTCAACCTGAACATTGCCTGGATCAACTACAGGCAAGCATACGATTCAATGCCAAATACTTGGATACCTAGGTAATAATGCCTAACCCTGTAAAAAGTCTTCATCCAACGTTTTATGGCACACTGAAAGTCAAGTAGAAGCCGACAGCCTCCATGACTATGATCAGCAGTAAGAGACAGAGCTACAGAATCAGCTACAGACACAGGTTCAAGCTGTGTGCGAAGACGGAAGGGAACATTGACTCACCTGAACAGGATCTACAAGGATCTAGGCATATACTTCAGTCTCGAGAAGAGTGGGCAACTTCTAAATCATCAGTTTAACAGCAGGAACAATAAACTGGCTAACAGAAGAGCTGTATGTTAAGATCAGGAAACTGCTGATAATGCATGGGGCGCACCACCCAAGATCCAACATCCAAAGATGGTGTGTCAGGTGGAAGGAGGGGGAAATATATTTATGGATGTTTCATGTCTCACCTTGGGCAAGGGGATCTTATACTTTGTAGGTATGGGATCCTCTGTCCTGATGGAAAATATATCCAAGTAATGGCACTCAACGATGAGCTGGAGAGGGATGTGTCTCAGACAGATGGAGGATATGAACAGTATAGAAGCAAAGGAGGTATCATGGCAGGATAAGCCCCTCCATGTATGTTTTCCAACACGTAGCAGAGTTGGCCAACATATGCTAATTCCACCACTGGCTGGGGGGAAAAAACTGGACTGGTGTGCTGCCATAATTAGTGCCTTTTTTGCTGTCCTAGGTCAAGCACCAAGTACAAGGTCAACCAAAGCAGAGGTGTATCATGCCAGACAAGATGTAGACCTTGAAAAGGAGCCTCTGAAACAATCCAGCACCAAGTAGCAGGATGCAACATACTGGCAGGGAAAGCAAACTCTTAAGATACACAACCAAGTGGCAGGGATTATATAGAGGAACATATGCAAGGCATATGAACTGAATACGTCCAAGTCCAAATGTGAAGAACCACAGAGATTGGTGGACCCAGCTCAGATCCTGTGAGACCTCCAGATCCAGACAGATAATCAAGTAGTGGTGAATCAGCCAGACACCGTGATGACAAATAAGATGCAGAAGACTGCATTGGTTATAGATGTAGCAGTCCCAAGTGTTGAAATCATCCAAAAGAAGGAATTTAAAAAGTTGGAAAGAGGCCAGGGCCAAGACAAAATAGAGAGAATGTGGAAGGCTAATACCAAGGTTGTCCCAGGAGCCCTCGGGTCAGTGACCCCTAAGATGGAGGAGTGGCTCCAATAGATCCCAGGAATGACATCAGTCTTGGTCCAGAACAGCAATATCCTAGAAACAGCAAAAGCAGTGAAAAGAGCAAAACTCCCAGGCCTATGGTAAAAGGCCTGGGGTATTTTACATATATATAGCATCTGGTTTGCCTGCTGGCCCCATTGTGCCCGTTAGCCAGGTGGTTCTTCATCTGAGTGTGGAAGGACGGGGTCTGCAGATGTTGCTGCATCTCTCGTCTCTGATCTGTGCCACAGGGTGACGGCTGTGAAACTCTGCCCACAGGCGCGTGCTTCTGCTCCACGAGCCACATCGATTGCACAGGCGCACAGGAACCCCCCTCCTCCCCCATTCATGCTCCATCTCTGTGCTCCATAACAGAAATGTCTCGTACATTGTTCCTGCTGTGCCAGGGCCACTTGGGACTTCTGACGTCAGCTCAGCTGCACGATGCTTGTTAGCGTTTTGCTTAGTGGTGTTGTTGCACAGAGCATTTGGAATGTGGAATGTGGAGATTAGAGGCCCAGCAGTTGATGTGGGTGAGCCCACTGATCAGACTACCCCTCCCATGCAACATCAGGAGTGGTTCCAGCTTCATGAGTGGTTGAACATGAAAAGGAAGAGATTTGTTTACTGAGCAGGGCGGGTGTGTTGAGATTCTGGTCTGACCACATCAGCCTGTCCTGTAACACTGGCCACATCATCTGTGTTTCTCACCCAGACTGCACTTAAGCCCATTTGGCATGGATCATGCAGTAGCAAGGAGGCCTGAATTATGTCCCGAGGGACGTTTGGATTACACAGATATAGAAGCAATTTGATTTCATTACTTCAGTACTGTATTATGGTGACAGAATGTGAAGGCTGCTGTCAGTACTGCTTTCTCTCTCTCTCTCTCTCTCTCTCTCTCTCTCTCTCTCTCTCTCTCTCTCTCTCTCTCTCTCTCTCTCTCTCTCTTCCTCTGTGTGCATTATAAATATTAAGATATAGTAGACGACAAGATCAGGAGAGCAAGATATACTTGCACCTCACGGTAGCAAAGTTGTCAACAAATGAACAAGGACGTGTATTATTCCTTTTACTCACCGAGCAGATCTGGGTGTCCTATGGTTGTTTCTATGATCCCAGTCCAGGTTTATTGTAGTGTGATGGTTTCTTTAGAGAGAAAATTAAAAGTATGTTTTTTTTTTATTATTATTTCAGAAATATTCTGCAGTATTCGTGTCCTTGTGTCTGGCTGTACTTGATGACAGGCTTTTATTTCTTTCTGTCTTTCTGCTGTCCTTTATTCTATATAAGCATTCATCCATTCATCTAGCCAGACAACATCCTTTTTGTCACAAGGGAGATCTTGTAACTTCATCCTGCACGGCCTCCTGGGGCTCTGGGAGGCTGGATGCGTCGGGGGTTCCAGCATGGGGGCAGGGCAGCTCCGGCAGGCCGCAGGCAGAAACGCAGAGCGCACCGCTCAGCGGGAACCGCAGGCCTGCTGGCTTCTCGCAGACTTCTGCCAGCTGCAGTCACATCGTGGCCAGGTTCTCAAATCCCTCTGCTTCTCAACCCCCCCCCCCCATTTCCCTGTAAGCAGCTGTAAGAATAAAGCATCTAGTTCGGCAAAAGCTGTGTTGTTGGCAGCGTTTGAGCAGGACTGTTCGCTCACTGGGGTCAGGGGTTGCTGTGGTAACTGAAAGGCTGAGCTGGAGTCAGTGCCAGGTGTGGTGCTGAGATGACGATTTTGGCACGTACTTTATTTATGATGAAAGGCTGTCATTACAGAACTGGTTTTAATGCAGTGTAATGAAAACTGCAGTAAATGCTTTCTTTAGACTCACTAGACTGTGCCATAACATATGTAAGGTGGTTTTATTCTGTGTGGGTTTTTTTTAATACTTTTTTACTAGTACTTTTCCTTGCACTTTGAAACTATGCCCTGAAAAACATGTATTTTAATAACATGATGGTGTCTAATGACCAGACACACTGACACTTTGCTCTATTAATGTAGTTGCAGGCACAATAACGGAGAAGCCATATCCTTTAACCTGGTCAGTATGTGGCAATTATAAATCACTAAGAAAGACTGTGAAGGTTGTGTGTGTGTGTGTGTGTGTGTGTGTGTGTGTGTGTGTGTGTGTGTGTGTGTGTGTGTGTGTGTGTGTTCAAGATTCAGCTTATATGGAGAAGGGTGTTTGTTTACAGCTATTATCTATGTGCACAAAAACACAGAAGCTTTAGGCCATGAAACACACACATGCACACATGCATAGAAAAAACGAGAGAGATCTGTCTGTGAGCTCACATGCTGTTATTTATATTTTTTGGTAGATTTTTTTCTCATGCGTTATTATTAGAGCTTTACTGTGTGTCTGTGATTAGAGCTTTACTGTGTGTCTGTGATTAGAGCTTTACTGGGTGTCTGTGATTAGAGCTCTACTGTGTATCTGTGGTTAGAGCTGTATGTCTGTGATTAGAGCTTTACCGTGTGTCTGTGATTAGAGCTTTACTGTGTGTCTGTGATTAGAGCTCTACTTTGTGTCTGTGATTAGAGCTTTACTGTGTGTCTGTGATTAGAGCTTTACTGGGTGTCTGTGATTAGAG
>JAOYMR010000006.1:20389730-20400533 GCA_025802075.1 Tenebrosternarchus preto | reverse complement strand
TCTCCATGCCTCCCCCTATCATTCCTACCCCGGCCCTTTCCCTCCCCCTCTCCCGGCCCCTGAACCCCCCCCCCCCCCCCCCCCCCCGGCTGTGACGGAGGCAAGTGCATGAAACAGTGCTGGAGGCTCAGGCCTTATCGACGTCTGGCACGGCAGCCGGCCAACCGCACCAGTGACCAATAAACAAGGTGAACATGACCTCACTGTCTATTTATGTCAAAACAGCCTCACCTAAACCACCTTCCAAATGTGTTCCCCGCTGTTTGGCCTCATTCGCATTGCGCTCTGGTGGACAGAGGGGGTGCGGAGTGATTTATTACATCACCGGCGCTTCAGTCCGGCCGTCTGTTTCACTGTGCAGTCAGAGCGGCTGAGGCCTGCGTTTTTTGCCTTTACGATAGAGTATTTCATAAGCACACGGCATTCATTTTTTATGAACTCTTATTAATAAATTATGCGCTGTTATTGATGATGCTGAGGACTGGGCTGGTTGAAGACGATACCTTAAAGACGACAACTATATATTAAACATTTTCCTATATTCATCATCTTATATGTTTAGCATTAAGGGGAGGAGCCATTTTTGCTGAAGATCCATTTTGGAGGTAACCAGAGGATGAAACAAATCAGTATTTGTGTCGTTGTTGGATTTTAGAGCTCCCGTATGTAGAGATCGAATTAAATCATGAAGGCTTGTTTGTGTGGGAAGTCGACCTCTTGCTTACACGAAAATTTAAAGTTTGATTTCTCAGAGTCTAATAGACTAACTGATTGTGTTTCTTAAACTGTTATTATGAGATTAGATCATTTAAAGGTTAAATAAACCTGTATATGTTAACGTGTTCATGGGTGTAGACGTTCTAGGCGCCTCTCCTTCTCCATCCTCATGGGGGTAGACGTTCTAGGCGCCTCTCCTTCTCCATCCTCGTGTAATGGTTTTCTTTAATTTTCTTTACTCATGCACTGGATAGTTCTACTTGTATGAAGCGATAACCTGGAAAAGCCCTGCCTGTAATCCAGGAGCAGGAAGAGGCAGCAGGGACGTCACGACTCCCTGCAGGCTCCTGTCCATAAGCGCTGACCCTGCACGTCTGGGCGACTGGACTGACATCCTCCTCTCAGGGGGAGAAACCCATCACCCCCCCCCCCCCCGTAGAAATTCGGCGCACATGCACTCATTCTGCTCTTTACAGCTGGAGGAGAACATCGACTGAAGCGCACACCCCTGGTTTTGTAATCAAGTTTGCTGCGTCCTTTCAGAAGCAAATTGAAAGTAATAGGATGTCAGCAGAGTCATACCAGCAGCACTGATGTCCAGGTCGGTAGGAAGGACATGAGACCCGCCCCCCAGGGCCGTATTAATAATGAAAACTACATGTAGTCTGAATGTCACAGCCTGAGCTGAATGTCAAAAAAAATGAGAAATTCACATGAATCAAGTAGGTCTTAACAGGGACTGTTTACTGGTAGAAACTCCTCCACCTCACCACACGCTGCTCGAATATCTGCTGTAGCGCACACACAGTCGTGCAATATGTGTTTCGAAAAATCCACACTCTCCACTCAGCAGGGTGTTGAGGTTCCTGCAGTGTGTGTGTAATCCTACACCCTTGAACTGACCCCAGAACATTTGCGCACATTGTAATTCCTAATGGTGCTCTGCATAAACAGTGAGCGTCATGTTTCATGTTCTGCGTTCGGAGCTCCAAGCTCTGAGCAGGACACGGTTATTGAGCTGTGCGTGCGCGCGTGCGTGCGTGCGAGCGAGCGAGTCGAGATCCCTCAGCTCGGGGTGATGCCGCCATGGTGCTTGGCTTTGGGCCACCGCTGTGCTCGGGGGAGGTGTCTGAGCAGGAGAGGGGTGCACGGGGACCGTTCCAGTTCCGCCTCCGGAGAGGAGGCGCGAGGAGCCAGCCGTGCGGGGCTAAAGGAGGTCCCGCACTCCCATGCGAGGGTGGTGGCTGTGCATGGGAGCGAGAAGGGAGGACTTTTAGGGGTCTTTGATGGAAAGGGAGACCTTTCACACTGTGTGATTTTTGCTTGTTTCACAGCTTCCTGCTGGCTGCTAAAACCCACTGAGGTAGTTCAGGAGCTGTGTGAGCTGGGCTGGAAAAAGGGCCTGATAATATGAAAGTGCTGCATTGTGTAAAATCATGACGTGTCAAAGGCATTACATGCAGGAATGTGGAGTGTTAAAAAGGGGGCTTAATTGACTGAGGAGGGTTCTTTGTTGGAACATGACTGGTGTAATGTCTTGAAATAGTCTCTGATCATTTTCTGTCACTGCTATGAGACTAGAGCTCATTTCTTACTCACGTATGCTTCACATGTCACTGAAGGCTATTGAAAATCTACCCAGAATACCTTGTGCCCAAATTACTTTGGCACAGCTGCTGATGTTCAGCTTGACTGGTCCCCTGGAGAGGCCTCAGCTGAATTGATTAGTCTCTAACGGGAGTGATGATGTATTTAAAGAGAGATGATGGAGAAGGTCTTTAAAATGGATTATTCTGACAATCTATTGATAATGCCTTGCATGTAAAACGTGAGAGACGAGCATCGTGCACTGTTTGTATTGTATACGTAAAGTCTGGGATTTGGTTGAGGCTTCAGTGCCTTTGCCTGTCAAAAATAAATGTTTCAGAATCCACACACATTCCTCCAGCACTTGTTTTTGTGTTCCATATGGAGACTCGCTCAGTGATTGGGCTCCTGGACACCACACTTCAGTCGGTCCTCTCCTGACCACGCTCCTGACCACGCTCCTGACCACGCTCCTGTCCACGCTCCTGTCCATGCTCTTGCCTGCAGTCTCTTTTACATCGTGACCACTTTACACAGATCCGCGCTAGAAGATACTTACCTGTGCATTTGACTTTTCCTTTGCTTCTGCGTAAATTTGTCTATATGTAGCCAGCACAGTATATCCTATAAACACTGTCACAATATTGGCCTTGGCAATGTTGACCTGACCGATCCCAGACATTCGAACGTTTTGTCAAAACAGTGCAAGCCGATTTGTAAGCAGTGCTGAGCCCTTAATGTAACGCTATGCTAATGCTATAGTGCTACAACATTACAGTCATATAATGTTACCTTGCCTGTCTAAGACTCTCATACTAGGTTTTTCTCATACTGTTCTTTTAGCTTGGCCTACTGGTCATAACACAGCAGGCCCTACATGGTGCCTATAATGTGTGTCCTATGGCATGAGTGTGTATAAATATACTACAGCTGAGAGACCAACAAAGAGCAAAAAATTCAGCAATTGCCTGAAGCCCAGAAACCTTGGAGCACTTTTTAAATGCCTTTGATGGCCACCACTGTAAATGCATCCTTAAAACTAAAACTATATATGCAATTAGTGTTAAAATCCTTTTGTTTGGCTACACCTTTGACTTTTGGATTCTTTCAAATATCAGGTATTCGTCACAATAACCTAAAATATCATGATGTGATTTTTTCCCCCAGTATCGCCCAGCCCTAGTTTATATGTTCCTGGCTCTTAACCCTTGTGTGTGCTGCTTTGTGGAAGAGTGGGTCAAGCTGCCCCTATTAGCCCCCCCCCCTGCTCACATTCTTCCCTCTTTCAGGACTCGGTTTCATCTTGTCCTCATCACTCCATCTCTCTCCTCGCTCTCGGTCTGTTTATATCTGTCTCCTTCTATCACATCCAAATGAAGCAGTAATTTGAGTTATTGAGTATGAAATGGTTGGAAGGGTTGGAGGTGGGGTTGGAGGTGGGGAGTGCGGGACGGGATACAAACGAGCTTCAAGCGTTCTGATCCAGGGCCGAGGAGGTTCAGATAGCTGCGCATCACTGACCCAGCCGGTCTGTCCTCATGGGTGACCGTCAGGCTGTTTCTGTGGGTTGCTTTGGGACCACAGTGCTGAGATTCAGTGGGGGAGATGTGTGAGCAGAAACTCCCATTATCGGCTGTGCTTTGGCACTGTTATTAGAGCATAAACTTTTACTATTCCTTCCCTACAGTGCAATTATGAATGGTTCAGCTCAGTTTCATCTGATTTTTTTTTTTTTAATTTTTTTCTTTCACCTTGGTTGGCTTCAATTAGCTGATGTTACCAGCCTCGGTAATGGAGAAAACGTTTCCCTGTTTAACTGAAACCTGGTGGAGTTGTCAGAAAACGGGGACCAGGGTGGCATCGAGGACGGTGTCCTGGCCCTTCCGGAGAGGCCACTCCCCCTCCCCTCCACGCCAGACTGGCGGTCCAGGACTCATTGCCCGTTGCCATGTCAACCCTTCCAATCTGCTCGTTCTATTTCCAAACTCGATTTTGATGGGGCGGGGTGGGCGGGGCCATGCGCTGGAGTGTACCGGTTGGCGCCCCGCCCCTCGGTGCTGTGCGGCTCTGCGTGAACATCCTCCCCCGTGCCCAGAGCTGGGCATCGTTGGCATCCGTCCCTCTGTGGGTGAATGTTGAAGGGGCAGCGGCGGGCAGCAGCGAGGGGCCGTGAGGGGGGGTCACGGACGCTCTTGTCTCTGTTAATGAGGCTCGTTCGCTGGCCAGAGCGGGGGAGTGAGGCTGAGCGGACTCTTCTGGGAGTCTTCATGCTTTGTGCGACTGGGGTGTGGGTGTGTGTGTGTGTGTGTGTGTGTGTGTGTGTGTGTGCATCCATTTACGTGTATGTGTGTGTGTGTGTGTGTGTGTTGGTCAGGGTTGTCTTTGTATAGCTGTGTGTGGGTGCGTGTGTGTGCATGTGTGCACATGTGCACGTGTGTGTGTGTGTGTGTGTGTGTGTGAGAATGTGTGTGTGTGTGTGCATGCATGCATGTGTGTGTGAGCAGCACTCCCTCACAAAAGCGAGTGGAAAATGATTCTCCCTCAGGTCCTCTAGATCCTTGGCCCATAACAGACCAGTCCTCCTCCGGTCTAACCACCAAGTTTTAATGTGCCATACACTCTCTGGCTGAGTATGATTGATTCTTTCCCATTGAGAGTATAGTATGCAGTCTTTAATGACCCAGAGGAGTGTGGAAGCTGTAATTAGAACTGCAGGAAGTTAGGGAGGTTATGGAGGTTCGGGTGAGGTGTGGGAGGTTCGGGTGAGGTGTGAAATAGTGGTAATCAGGTGGGCATGGCTGTATCTTGTGGGGCAGAACACAAACACACAGGAAGTACAGATAAACTTGGTATGTGCTCCTGCCATAGAAAGCCATAGTTTTCCAGTTGTTACAGTAGTGAAAGTAATTTTGAAATTCATGGTTGATGTTTCGTAGTCTGTTCTTAACCCTGTAGGCTCAGGGGGTGATGTAAATTTAGACAAACGATTAACGAGAATTATAGTGCTAAATGTGGGCCTTTTCTTAGAGCTTTTACATGAATGATTTGTTGCATCTCAGTTTGAGGACCACGGGGAATTAAAAGATAGCAAATTTATTTCTGGGAGAAAAAAACATTACTTGTTTTCAAGCAAGTGTAGTTCTCTAGTAGTTATTTAAAGTTCTTAAAGGCACATGCTGGTTGGGACATGAACATACTGCTATAATTATCACCTGTGTTTAGCTTTTCTGCTCTTCATTCCAACGAGCATTTTTTTGTGCTACAGTAATTTACAGTGTGCTTCAGACGGGGGGTGTGGTGATTTTATTTTCTGTAATACTGTTAACATCTAAACAAATTCTCCGTGTTCATGGCTGTAAATGAGAACATGGCCAGACTGGGTTTTTGACTGCTTTCTTCTGGACAGACTCGTCCAGGTCTCACTCTCGTGGAGAGCAGGTCTCTCGAGGAGAGCAGGTCTCTCATGGAGAGCAGATCTCACTCTCGTGGAGAGCAGGTCTCTTGGAGTTTTGTTCTGGACTTTGCATCTGTATTTTGTTTCTAGACTGAAACTCACTTTTTCCAAGTATTTTTATAGTTATTTGTAGTTAGTGATGTTTTTTGTTATAAGTCATGGATTAAACGGCTTGTGCAGAGAAAACCTTTAAATTAAAAGCAAAGCCACTAAATAAAATTTTGTGGTAATGGTACTTGACAGAAAGCAAATGTTATGTTAATTTGCTCAACATCACCACTAATTTAAATGATTGTGCTGTTTGATGATATAATTTATCAACCCAAGATATTTCACTGTGGAAAAAGTTACATCCAATGCTTTCACCATTTGACCGCTCCCATTGTTTGACTTTTCTTTGCACGATTAGCCGGACCGCCACTCTTAGCTCCGCCTCTAACCCTTTTCCTCCTCCCCCCCCAGCCCCTGCAGATAGACGACGACTTCTGCGGCCAGGACTTCAACCAGCCCCTGGGCGGGACCACCACCATCGAGGGCCTGCCGCTGTTCCTCGACAAGGACGATGGCATGACATCTGTGGCTGCCTACGACTACCGCGGCCACACCGTGGTCTTCACGGGGACCCGCGGCGGCAGGATGAAGAAGGTAGGACCCTGGGGAGCCCCGGCCTCCGTCCCGCGCTCACGCCGCAGACGCTGCGGATCTGTTCTGAACCACCGTATGGTGGGATCTCGGGTGTGGAGTCGCTCTGTGCTGAGGTGTGCTGTAATCCGGCCCTGCAGTCCTTCCGCATGACCCCTGGCCGTCGCTGCTGCCGGGCCCCGGATCCGAAGCCATATCCCATGATTGGAATCGCGTTTCCCGATCTGCCACCTCCACCCCCATACTTGCTTCCTGTACCGGTGGAGCCCTGCTGTAGCTGCCCGTGTCATTAGACAGAAATCGATGGTCCATGTGCTCGTTCACTCTCTCTTTCTCAGTGAACACACACACATATTTCTCCTCTGCACATAAAAGGAGAAAGTGGAGTCGAGTGTCAGTACGTATCAAGGAAGCGAGTGTAATGGAGAGGTGTAGCTCCATACAGCTCAAGTGTGTGTGTGTGTGTGTGTGTGTGTGTGTGTGTGTGTTTCATGCGAGTGTCTCGGTACGTGTAATGCAGATGTGCTAACATCTGCCGTTTCCATCGGGCTCTCCTCCACCTAGTTCTACACCCAAACTTGTGCCTCCATCAGATTCGGGAAAGAGAGGAATTTTAGGAGGTTTTAGGTGCTTTGGCACTGAATCCCTTTACCTGGTCTGTTTCAGGGTGGTTCTAAAGACATTCTGTAAGACATTCTGATGTAATACCACGTCAGCTGGTGCCACTGCTGTGTGACGTGTTTACAAAACGCTTCTCGCTCACTGCAGCAGGGATGATGTTCTGTTCCACTCGTACGCCGCCCTTATAAGTGTGTTCGTTGTGTGTTGGGGGGTTTTATCGCTCGACTGCCGTTAGACGACAGACTCTCGCGCCACAGGCCGCGTCCGGCCCTCGGCAGTAGACGCCAGAGTTGTTTAACGGAGAAGATGCCTTCAGCTGGTCGCTGGAGGGAAGACGTAACGGCAGGCAGTGGTGAGCTGTCCTCTGCTCTCCGACCGCTGGCCTCCGCCCTTCCGCTGGACTGAAGAGCGGGCGGAGACATAAGGTGTGAGCTGGGCTGTACAGCTCCGGGGGGTGGAGGCTTTCCCCGATGGTTAATGGTGCCATCAGGAGGTCAGGAATGTGTGGTCTAAACTGCAGGTAGAGAAAGCAGTAGAGATTGGCACTGTGCAGGTGCCGCTGTCGCGGGTAGCCAGGGGTAGCGGAGGAACCCGGTGGGTGGGCGGGCGGGTGGGGGCCTGCACGACGACTCTCAGCACCAACCACGGCCGCCAGCACTGTTTTATTGCTGTTCATTCGGAGTTAAAGACTCTGCCTTGCCCTAATGAAATGTAAAGCTGCACTCTATTGATGGCGGCTCATTGTAATTCCCCCAGTCTTCCAGCTCGGCTTTAAGGCCTGTTATCGATTCATCTGTATGAATATATAATCACACGCGTAAATCTTTCTGGCTGCACACAGCTGGGCGTGTGTGTGTGTGTGTGTGTTTGGGGGGTGGGGGGGTGTAGGCTGGGGTAGGTGAGTGTGTGTGCGCGCGCAAGCATGCATGCATGTGGAGGGGTTGTGTGTGTGTGTGTGTGTGTGTGTGTGTGTGCGTGCATACACAGGTATGTGTGTGAGCATCCATGTATATATGGATGTGTGTTTGTGTGTGTGTGTGTTTGCGCGTGTGTGTTGGGGGGAGGGTGTTTGTATGAGCATCAGTATTGCATTGGTTTGTGCGCTGATAGACTGCTAATGAAGTTCTGCTCATTTTTCTTCCTCCTGTCTGTGCTTCTGAACGCTTGTGCTTCACCTCAGTCTTCTGTATAATGGATATCACAGTATCCCCAGTTTCCGGATGTTTCAGGGAAGAGAGTAATATGCAAATAAGGAGTGAGTAACATGTAGCTGTGCTCTGGGCAGGGATTCTTACAGGAGGATTCATCCTGGAATGCTCCAGATAGAAGTGACACTCACAGGGCACTGCGGTTGAGAGCTGTCTCTCTCTCACAGGGCACTGCGGTTGAGAGCTGTCTCTCTGTCACAGGGCACTGCGGTTGAGAGCTGTCTCTCTCTCTCAGGGCACTGCGGTTGAGAGCCGTCTCTCTCTCTCACAGGGCACTACGGTTGAGAGCCGTCTCTCTCTCTCACAGGGCACTACGGTTGAGAGCTGTCTCTCTCTCACAGGGCACTACGGTTGAGAGCTGGTCTCTCTCTCACAGAGGGGTTCTTTTATTGCTTGCTGTTATGTATTGCTGCTTAGACTGCAAAATTATGACATTATGGCATTTGATAACATTGTTACCATATGCTTTGATTTTATGGGTATGTTGGAAATCAAAAATGACATTGCCTATTTGTAATTGAAACACACCGAGCAAAAAAAAAAAGTCAAGTTTTTTTCTTGCGGTGTGCTGCAACTGTTCTGTGGGACTCTGAAATCTACATGAAAGAGCCGTGGGAAGGAGTGTGTGTGTGTGTGTGTGTGTGTGTGTCTTTGTATTGTATTTCCTTCATGTGTTATATAGGTAGACTCTGTACTGTGAATAGCTAGAGGCTATGATATCAAAACAGCTGTGTGTGTGTGTGTAACATTATCCCTGTTGGTCTCTCTGCAAGTGTATGTAAAGATGGTTCAATGAGAGCCCGGCTGGAGCTTTAGGACCAGAAGGTCACTGTCTGTGGTGTCCATGGAAGTCCATGAAGAAAAAGCAGCTCCTGTTCTGACCGTGGCAGTCCGTCCACCACAGCACCTGGACACTGAGAACTCTCACTCCTCCATCCCTCAGTCCTCTGACTTCACTGAACACAGCACGTGTTAAACAGGCGTTAATATATGTGTGGGAGAGGGCCATATGTTCTATACCTTTATCTTTCAATATCCAGCCTTCAGATTCCTCTCTGCTTGTTCACTCTCACTCTTTCACCATTTAAATCTCTCTCTCAACATTTATCCCTCTGACTTTCCTTCACTATTTATCTGTCTCTTTTATCACTCACTCTCTCTACTTCTCCCTCCTTTACACTCTCTCTCTCTCTCTCTCTCTCTCTCTCTCTCTCTTTTTCTGCGTCTCGGTTTTTGGGCAGTTGGAATAAACATACATTTGCCCATGGAGCTGTAACCCAGGGCAACAGCACATGCAGCACCTGCCAATTAAACCCTCTTCCCCACCCCAGTAATCCAGCAGCTAGCCCTGTGGGCTGGACTGCAAGAGCCTCCGATACCCGTGTCCGCCCAGGGGGGGGGGGGGAGGAGCCAGTCGGTGGGCTCGGCTCCGCCCGCTGGGCCTGTCGGATAGAGCGCGGCGAGCCCTGCGCCCATGTGCCGCTTGCTGCTCTCGTTTAGCATGTTAGCCAGGCCAATTAGCGCGTTAGCGCAGCCGCACGCGTACACCCACCATCGTTTAAATGTCACTTTAATTAAGAAGCATGATGTGATTTGAGCTAATTTGCCGAGCGAATGGTAATTACCGATAACATTTGGAAGCAATGAAGGAGAGGGAGTGTTTGGAGAGGTGGGGGGGTGAGGTGTTGCTGTGGTGAGGAAATCTCAGTTGATTGGGAACGATTAATGATTGACATCATCTTGCAGCCCCTTGTTGAGATGGCGGAAGTCGTGTAGTTTGGTAGCGAAGGGCCTCAAGGCCGAGACTTGATTGAGACGTGGAGACGTGTAGCTTGAACAGGTCGTTGTATAAGAGCTCGGAGGTGATGTCAGAAGGGCTTTGTGCCGTCCAGCCGCGCATCAAGGCGATATTTCAGGCACAGTTCTTGCTCGGGGGTGACCAGGCAACCCAGTCAGCTTCCAGAAATTACGCAGAATTTGCCCGGACTGGAGTCAGACATGTCTGTCAAAATACATTTCTGGATAGAGCCCATATTTTGGTGAAGCTCCTACAGTGTGTTCTTTTATCTCTGAAATGTTCGAAGTGTTTTTTTTTTTCTCTCGATTGCTGTACATGCTACAAGGTGAGACTGCCCCACTGCACTCTGGGATGCATGCTTTCTCTTTTCTCTCTCTCTCTTAGTCTCTCTTTCTCTCTTTTCCCTCCTGTTTTCTCTCTCTCTTAGTCTCTCTGTTTCTCTCTTCCCTCATGTTTTCTCTCTCTCTCTTAGTCTCTCTGTTTCTCTCTTCCCTCATGTTTTCTCTCTCTCTCTTAGTCTCTCTGTTTCTCTCTCTTCCATCATGTTTTCTCTCTCTCTTCGTCTCTCTGTTTCTCTCTCTTCCCTCATGTTTCTCTCTCTCTCTTCGTCTCTCTTTTTCTCTCTTTTCCATCATGTTTTCTCTCTCTCTCTCTTAGTCTCTGTTTCTCTCTCTTCCATCATGTTTTCTCTCTCTCTTAGTCTCTCTGTTTCTCTCTCTTCCCTCATGTTTCTCTCTCTCTCTTCGTCTCTCTTTTTCTCTCTTTTCCATCATGTT
>JAOYMR010000006.1:20375691-20388303 GCA_025802075.1 Tenebrosternarchus preto | reverse complement strand
GCCCCCCCCCCCGGGCCCCCGCGGGGGGGGGGGGGGGGTGGGGGGGGGGGGGGGGGGCGCGGGGCTCTTCACCCCGTCGTTCAGATTTGACCCTGAATATTTTTAGCTCACGTAGTGGGAGGAGCAGGAGAGGTGAGGACTCCATCATTTGTGCAGTGTGTGTTGAGGAGGTGTATAAAGATGTGCAGTGTGTGTGTGTGTGTTGAGGAGGTGTATAAATGTGTGTAGTGTGTGAGTGTTGTGGAGGTGTATAAATGTGTGTAGTGTGTGTGTGTTGTGGAGGTGTATAAATGTGTGCAGTGTGTGTTGTGGAGGTGTATAAATGTGTGCAGTGTGTGTTGTGGAGGTGTATAAATGTGTGCAGTGTGTGTTGTCGAGGTGTATACATGTGTGTAGTGTGTGTGTGTTGTGGAGGTGTATAAATGTGTGCAGTGTGTGTTGTCGAGGTGTATAAATGTGTGCAGTGTGTGTTGTCGAGGTGTATAAATGTGTGTAGTGTGTGTTGTGGAGGTGTATAAATGTGTGCAGTGTGTGTTGTCGAGGTGTATACATGTGTTAGATGTTTCTAACACCTGCTCAGTAGGTTTGGCTGTAGTAGATGCTACTTTAATAGCTCCTGGAGGAAACCTCAACTAGACATACAGCAGCTATTGTTCTGTACCCAGGACGAGAGTACAGTTAGGGTTGCAGGTTTGGGCTGGTGCACTGGCTCTCAGTGGGTCTGGTTCAGGCGGTGCTGGAAGTAGGACCTATGTAGGCTGCGGTGCTGGGACTGGCAACCCCAGGCCAGCAGGCTTAGGCTCGGGATGGAGTTTCACCAGGTTGTGCTGTTAGTGGCAAGCAGTCACATCAAAGCTCTCCCTGTGCGTGAGCTGCCGTCATTCTGGCTGGGTGCAGACGCAGGTTGCTTTGAAAGCTACCCGCTGTGATCTTTACGTTAAACGAATAGGTCATCCTGTCACTTGATTTATGGTACAGCCGAACAAAAACAACAAAAAAGTAACATTTTCTTTACAAATTAAAACTCTCGAAGCAGTTTGTCCTGAAAGAATTTGCTGTGAAGCACTACAGTTTGTATACTTGTTGAATTATGACTGGCTTGTAGACTGGCTCGTGCTTCAAAATGGCTTTAATGTAAACACCTGCTGTGGAATGATTCAGTGGGCTGCTTCCAGATTATTAAAGTGCTTCTAACACTGGAAAAAAACAGATCTTTGATATCTTGGTGTTTGTAGAACTGAGTGAGGGTTTTGGTTATGTTGAGCTATGTCTTCTTTTGTATTTATAATATGTCTAAAACGTGACTAAATATTCTATCATTATGTGGAAAAATGTTTATGAATGTTTTATTGAAATATACAGTATTTTAAAGGACATTTATGTATGTCCATTTTTTGTATTGTTTCAGAATGTATTGTATTTTTGTGCATTTTCCCTCTGGAACCTTTGAAAGCCATTCCTCACTTCGTTAGGACACAGGAATACCGTCAGTCCCATTCTGACTACACAGGCACTGAAAAAATGCAATGATTTTACTTCCCTTGTTCTTCACAATATTTAGATGCTCCCTTAATGAAAAATGGTACCTTCTCAAAAACACCTGGAGGAATATGCTATTAAGACTATCAGTGAATTTTCCCTGTTGGGGTTTGGAGTAACTATTGCCATGGTGACGTACACATTCTTGATGTATACACTTTGATAGCCATGGTATTCCCAGAGTATGTCTTACTGTTTATGCCTGTTTGCAAATTATGACTGGAAACAGGCATAAACATTGCATGGAAAAATTGTGGAAGGATCTTAAGAATGAAAGGCAGGGACCGATCTCCTCCACCCTCCTCCACCTTCCACCGCTCTCTACCCCCTCCAGCACGCTCCGCCACTGATCACTCTCCTCCGCCGCTCTCCACCGCCTCCACCGGTATGGGATTCGCCTGCTGCAGGCACATAGTTGTGCTGTGTGGAAAGCTTTCACCAAACTCCATGCAGCAGCCGAAGCCTGCGGACCTAAAGCGTGGCTGTCAGGCCAGACCTGGCATTCTTACAGCCACACCTCACTGGAAGTTCCGCAGATGCAGGACAGGACAGTGGTTTGTTTTTCAGTGCATACCGTCCTGTTTCTTCGGCATTGTTCTGGGTCTTGTTCTGCTCAGAGCTGAACTCCTGGCCTTGGAAACTCTGGCCTCGTGAGGTACATCTAACCCATGCCATCTCTCGTATACTAACATGAGTGCACTGTTGTACAGCGTCTTTAAATGAAAACGTTGGTCCAAAGGTCCGCTGGTGAAACTTATTTTTCAGCTTCTCCATCAGTAAAGGAGATAACTGTGAAAGACTGTCCTCACACGCCTGTTTAACTGTGAAAGACTGTCCTCACACGCCTGTTTAACTGTGAAAGACTGTCCTCACACGCCCGTTTAACTGTGAAAGACTGTCCTCACACGCCCGTTTAACTGTGAAAGACTGTCCTCACACGCCCGTTTAACTGTGAAAGACTGTCCTCACACGCCTGTTTAACTGTGAAAGACTGTCCTCACACGTCTGTTTAATTGAGAAAGACTGTCCACATACGTGTTTAACTGTGAAAGACTGTCCACATACGTGTTTAACTGTGAAAGACTGTCCTCACACGTCTGTTTAACTGAGACTGTCCACATAGGTGTTTAACTATGAGAGACTGTCCACATGTGTTTAACTGTGAAAGACCGCTCTCACACGCCCGTTTAACTGTGAAAGACTGTCCACACACGCCTGTTTAACTGAGAAAGACTGTCCACATACGTATTTAACTTTGATCACTAATGTGATATTTCACCACTTAAATGATTCACGTGGAATGATTCACGACTGTGGAACCTGTACAGTGAGTTTTGATGGTCATCAATAATACTTTTTATTGAGAGATGGTTTATTTTTAATTGTTTTTTTTACTGTATTTTTTACTATTTTTATTGCTGTTTTTTTTCCTACATATGAATTTTTTTTTCGATATTCTTACTACTATTATTCTCACAAATTAAAGATAGTTATTAGAGATCAATAATTGTATTGTTCTGTAGTAAATTACATTTGATTAATGACATTAATTAAGATATTATATGAAATCATTAGATATTACACATGAGATAATTATCCATTCACACCCCCAAATACACGGATTTCAAATATATAAATGTGCAATTTGCATTGAGTAATTGGGATTACATATATAGTAAACAAACATATAGTTTATGCAAATAGCAGACTCCAAACCAGGTCTGTCATTTGCATATTAAAACAGGTTGAAAGTACTGGGAAGACCAAATTTATTGGAGTGAATGAACTTTGAACAGAATTGTTCAACTGAAAAGGATGATTAGTACCACTGACCTGTTTCATCATAAGAAACACCCTCCAACACCCTGTAAGAGCAGTGGGACTCCAGAGTCACCCCCAGCTAGGGTGGTAGGGCATTGTTATTAATGATAGTTATTACGATATCTTTCCAGGTGGAGTGTGACACTAATAGGCTTGAGTTCTGCTAAAACACCTTAGGTTACCTCGAACCCACAGGAAGCTCCACTTTTTTGACAGCATTACTGTAAATGTAAAGGCCTACAAACTAACTAGTCAGAACAACTGTCAAAGAACCAAAGAACCCAAAAATAGTGAACATCTGACAAAGCAGGTTAGTTTAGCAATAAAGGGCTTTACACAATTGGTTAGACATACTCTCAAAACCTACACCAGGATATACAATAGAATGTGCTCTTCCCAGCATAATTTATATTTATATATTCAAATAAGATTAATTAGTCAAGTTGTACACATGTTAAACCTTCAGCCACACCTATTTTCAGCATTCAGCAGATACTGGCAGCCAAACACCTCCTATAGTCAAGCTCCAATGGAGGGACATTTTTACTTCTCGACTATAAGAGGGAGCTGAAATGAAGGTGCGAAAAAAGAAACCCCTACAACGGCAGATGAGTGGAATATTCCAAGCAGAGAAGCAGTGCATGGAGCTCATCTCATTGCCCCTGGACAGGGGTCAAGGAGCTGGAAGCCTCTTCATTGGGCTGCTGATGACATGTGAAATGAATAGGAGCAAATTCTGCACAGCCAGCAGAGCAGATGAAATGAGCTGTTTCAGATGGCCTGGATGTTAACGGCGTTCGTAGGACTCGCTGACAACACCATCGCTAGCAGCTACAAATCACTTTCTGAAGTTGTGGAGTTCAAGGAGCTCAGTACTGTAAATACTCTTAGTTCTGTCCTTTTGAGGGACTCGGTGTGACTTTTGTTCAAATGAATGAGTGCGAGTTTCTCTAATGAGGAACCTTGATGCCACAATCACACATTGCTCTCCCTTATCAGAATCATCTGATTAATTCTTTCAGTGATTGTTTTCAGGCTTTCAGGCAGTGAGAAAGATGCCTAGTAACAGGTGTAGTATCTCATGTTCATGTTTTCTCCACGGACACACGGTGTAACAGTGTAATGGGTTTGTTGGGGAAAATTCTAAACACATTCTCAGTAATGGCTCTCTTACTTAATGATTAGTAATTATTTGATTGATTTAATAACTGATAAACAAGCCATTAATCCTGTCCAACATCACACTTAACACGCCTTGACAAAGCCAGTCTGGCTGATGTCATCAGAGTCCTGTCCCGCTCTGAAAGGGATGTCTGCATGTTTATCAGGGGAAAACAAAGCCAGCCCTCTGAGCTGATTGAGACGACTTGGCCGTTGTGCTGTGGCTGTCTTGTGGGTGTGGGCTGAACAATGCTGCCCTGCCCTGTTGTTGTAGGGAATTAGCCGCGGCTCACACGAGCGCGGCATTAAAGGGCCTTAATTAGCCTTGATTAGCATGCTGCATTAAAGGAGGCTGAATGGTGCAGGAACTGTTGTAGTGTAACACTCCTGAGAGAGAATGTGTGTGTGTGTGTGTGTGTGTGTGTGTGTGTGTGTGTGCACAGCATGAGAGAGCGAGAGAGATCTGCCCTTGAAGGAGGATGCATTGTGTTGCAGTTAGCCTCATTACGCACACTGTGGTTTGAATGGCCTCTAATGTGTCCTACGGGTAAATAACTCTTACACAAACAAAGCTTCCCACCTCTACGGTAATGGCAACACCTGCAGGCTTTTCTCACACCTTCACTCTAACAGACGGACAGCAGGGCGGCTCTCGTCGGGAGTCTGTTGACTTTAGCTCTGTGTGTCTGGTGGGGCAGGATTAAATGAGTCTGAATGACAGAGGCACGAGGCACATGGTTCTCACGTTTGTGTCTCTTTCTGCCTTGTTCTTTCTTATCCAGTGTTTTTCTGTGTGTGTAGTTAGAGTGATGTGTGTGAATGTGTGTGTGTGTGTGTGTGTGTGTGTGTGTGTGTGTGGTTGTGTGTGTGTGTGTGTGGAGGCTCTGTCCTGGTTGAGTTGAGTCCTCCCTGGCTGCCTGCTTATCTCCTTCTGACCTTTGAGATCTTGCACACACCTGCCTGTCCATCAACATTACCTTCAAATCTGCTAATAACCCAGCCACAGGGTGTGAAATTCAGCACCCTCCACACACACACACACACACACACACACACACACCACACATACACACATCTCACCCCTAGTGAAGGGATATTAGAGGAACTGACCTGGCCTTGAATGTGAAGTACAGTGATAGTCATCTGTTATGAGCAGGAGGGGCACTGAGGTGAAGAGAATGGGTGGAGGAGGAGGGTGGGGGGGGCAGAGAGGGGCAGGGAGAGGAATGAGAGAGAGAGACTGATACAGAGTGCTGAGGCTCGCAGTCCGTCCTTGCTGTGAAGTCAGAAACTTAGAAACACACACACACACAGATACATGTACAGACCTTTTTACCAAGGTCAGCTGCACCACCGGTCCTTCAGACTGTGGCCTGTGAAAGCTTTGTAGTAATTTGTCACCCAAGTTAAAGACGAGGTGTATCGAGAGCCTCTTCACACTGCGCTGCTGTTGGTGAACAAGTGGTAGGGAACTTGCCCCCTGCTATCTTTTTTGAATGAAATAACTGTAGAGTCCATATTGCAAAGCCCCTGTGTGTATGAGAGAGAAAATCTCATGAGAGAAAGGAGATTTTCTTTTGTATAAAACTGATGAACCTTAATACTGCTTCTCTTATATGATTAATAAAGAGGAAAATGGGTTCCTATTCTCTTCTGTTGGCTCAGTGACAGTGTCTCCATCATAGATCACAATTAGCTGCTCCCTACACACTTCCCCTTAGCCTTCCTCCCTACACACTTCCCCTTAGCCTTCTTCCCTACCCACCTCCTCATAGCCTTGCTCCCTACGCACTTCCCATTAGCCTTCTTCCCTACACACCTTCTCATAACCTTATTCCCTACACACTTCCCCTTAGCCTTCCTCCCTACACACCTCCTCATAGCCTTCTTCCCTACATACGTTCACTTAGCCTTGATACCTACATATCTCTCCTAAGCCTTCCTCTAAAAGGGTTAGTAATCAGTTCAGCCAGTTTTCCTTTAAAGTGCCTTTGTCATAAGGGTCAGAGGGCAAGATCGGACCTGTTTGGAGCATCATGGGATTAAGTGATGAAGTGCTGGGATTAAGTGCTGGGAATCTCATGGTTATGCAGGACCTATGCACTGTTGGCACCTTGTTATGTCTGCAGTAGATAATGATTGAAACTCAGACACTGATTAAACTGCATTTAAGCACTTTCATTTACATTTACACATTTGGCGGACACTCGTATCCAGAGCAACTTATATACTGACAAATGTAGTGTTTGGAGTCTTGCCCAATGACTTTTCCCTGGAACAGCTTAAGATACTCTTTCTCGGATGGGGGACTGAAGCCCTGTCCCCCATGGGAGAGGCAGCATTGCTAACATTGTTTCTCCTATTCATTGATGGGGAATGTTTCAAAAGCACCAAAACTCTGCCTGTTTGTGCTGAATTCTTTGTCACAGCTTCTAAAATGAAGTGTTGGGTCACCTGCAGTGCGCATCGGCTCCGGTTTCCCTAAGACCTGCAGAGCTCTTGCCGTGCTCCGTCAAATAACCGCGAGCGTGCAGAGTGCTCAGCTCAGTTCAGCGAGGGTCACGTGGTGGCTTCCGCCGCTGCTTTGTTTAATACCATGAAAAGAGGCCATTTGCATTTCGGGACACGAGCACAAGTGTCACTCTTACCAACTGCCATCCTCTGCCTTTATTTCAACCCTCTAAATCCTCCCCTCCGTCCACAGCATTTATTAGGCACACATGCCGCCGTGTGCATTGATTAGCTGCGCTTGCTCTCTCCTGATGTTCTTTCGTAGCCGCGGGCAGCGGGAGGCCGTCCCTCCCGCCAGCCGCCCCGCTCTCCTCCTGCCCACCTCCCGTTCGGCGAGCGCTTCGAAAAAAGCACCAACCACTTAGCCCAAAGCGTGCTGTCACCAGCTTTTGTGCGGAGGAAATACCTAAATGCGTTTGAAGTCTAAAAAACCTGCAATTTGCTGTGAGGTGAAAACGGTGTTGGCAGCCTAATTCAAATCTGTTAGCGAGCATTAAAGTGCAGAAATTGAAAAATGGAGCCAGAGGGACCATATGCCCCCCCACACACACACAGTCCCTACCCCAGTCCCACCCCTACAGCAGGCGATTCGTGGTGCAGGCTGGCAAGACGGGTGGTGGGGGGTGAGGCGGAATTGGCTGCACCCATCTGTCCCTAACGCCCAGCCCATCAGTTTTAATCTGGCAGAGCGACAGCCAGCCCTGTCTGCTGGGAGCCCTCTCCATTAGGCACTCATGCAGGTGGTGTTCCCCCACACGGGTGGCCCATTAAGGGTCATTACTTTGGGCTCAGGGGTGGGGGGAACGTGGGGTAGAGTGGGGTGGTGTGAGTCGCTGGGGATTGGAGAGGAGGCCCACCACCACTGACCTCCAAACACCTCCACAGACCTCCACACACTTGCACACACCTCCACTCTCTCCCAACAACCTCGACCAGTACAAGAACCAGAGGAAGTCTTGTAGTTTGGCTCATTAGAAATGCACATGCATGGGAGTCTGATTTTGAGCTGTGGGTTGTTCTGGTTGTTTTGGGTTTTTTTCATAAGATTTCATTTTTATTCACTTTATCATTTCAGCTATGAAACTTCTGAAACTAGCTGTCTGCTCCCTCGACCTCTCGCAGATGAGAAACACAGCTGGCCCTTGGCCTGGGAGGAGCCCATTGGCTGTGGGCAAAATATCATTTCAGGGAGGTAAATGGAAAAAGAAGGAGTGGGGAGTGCGGTTCCATTCTGGAGAGGAGCTCCTCATTTCTTCCCGAATCAGTTCGGACGGCTGCGCCTATCCATCTGCGTTAGGGAGCGAGGGGTGGCTGTGACGGTTGGTGTCAGGCTGCTGTACTCCAGCAGCTTTCACAGACCCAAACCCCCCCACCCACCCCCTCCAGCCCAGTTAGCGCAGCCATCCATCTCTGTCTGCTCCTCCACTACCGCATATGACCCCACCCCCCACCTACTCTATGATTACTTTTCCCTATCCCGCGACCTCCACCTGCTGCTAACGAGGGGAGACCCTTATCCCTCTCCAACGGAGACCACAGGGCTTTGGACCCATAGACGAACTGACCCTTCGTTAAGTCCCGCCTCCTTGGTTGCTGTTGCTACACCTGTCAAGATCTTACATGCTCAGTGTTAATCAGTGGTGTGTTCAGTTATATATAGAGAGAAGTACATTATACATTATACATTTGGGAACTACATTCACAATAGAATATGTCAGCAAAGTACTGTGAATGGCCTCCATGCCAGACACTTTCTATCTTGACTATCCATATCCAGGGCAAGCAAAGTCTATTTTTAAATATTATAAATATAATATAAATATATTTATAAATATATAATATATGCATATAATATAAATATATTTTAAAATATTATAAATATAATACAAATATATTTTTAAATATTATAAATATAATATAAATATATTTATAAATATATGTATATAAATAATATAAAGATGATATACATATATTTTAAAGTTTTCAATCCCTATTTCTTTCATTATCTATCATGTTAGATCATTTAATTTCACTAACCATTACTAGTGAAACTAAATGCTTCCACTTTTCCATATTTAAAGCATGACTGTGAGTTCTCCCAAAGTGTTTAATCCATATCTGACATCTCCCCTCTTCTGTTTTTGGCTTTGAAAAAGCAAGAAATATATCCCCATAAACTGTATCTTCTGGATATCTGCTGTTGGACATGCACTTTCCATATGCATGCCATTTTGGTGAACTTGACAGGCGTTCTGTGCCTAGTTACGGTTGCTATCATAGGACTGACCAGCGGCCATCCTGAGGACGTGCTTAGTTAAGGGCCAATTGCCATCTTTCTCAGTCCGTTAACCTCCTACATGCAGCCGCTCTAAACAAAAAACTAAAATGTCATTTTCGTTGTGTTGCCTCATCCTGTCTTATGAAATAGGTCGACCGTGCAATAAAAGTGATGCATCCAGTGTCTCTGGTGTCCCTGTCACCTCTCCACCCTCCAGTTTTAATTCTGTATGCCTGTTTCTATTTTTCTCAGCCTAGATCTATTTTTGGACGGCATGATTACGCTGTGTCCACTTTAAACAGCTCTGCCTCGTGGCACTGTGGATATGACCCTTTGATGTTTTTCTGCCAGAAACCTAGTCTGATCCCTAATAGGAGCTTCAGACCTGATATAAACAGTGATGAATGATTCACAGTCTGCTTTACCATTGTGTCTGATGCAGTGTCTTCTCTCATTTGAAAATGTTCTACCACAGAGGGAGACATATTAATTTTCCATTTTCTAATGCGTTAGCTGAATATATTTACATTTAAAGCCTCAGGTTTGTAAGGCATGAAGGGTCCTAAACTTCACTGCTCACAGCAATGATGGGATCGTTTCATTTATAGCTGACGTAGCTTACACTGGATGTGATGAAAACTTTATGAAATTTCCGTGTTGAGGGTGATAGCCAACTTTGATGATTCTATCGTCCCGTAATGCTCCCATCTCCTCTCCATGTGGCTCCCTGTCTTCCTGAAGAGGTCCTGATCAGGCTGGGTAATGGGATAAGGACTGAACCTACCTCACTCTATACTGGATGTGCCCTAAATGGACTTTGAGACGGGAGGCTAATTGTAAATGGGTTTTATATCCCTGTTTGTTTCCTCTGATGCCCTAGACTGGTACCACTTCTCCATGAGAGGAAGCACCTCCCGACCCCTTCCTGATCTCCTCCTACCCCCTCTTCTGTTTGTCCCATCAGCCTTAAAAGCAGCAGGTGCTGTATAATGTCCCTTCCACCAGACTCTTCCACTAGAACCTTCCACCAGAACCTTCCACTAGAACCTTCCACCAGACTCTTCCACTAGAACCTTCCACCAGACTCTTCCACCAAACCCTTCCACCAGACCCTTCCACCAGAACCTTCCACCAGACACTTCCACCAGACTCTTCCACCAAACCCTTCCACCTGAACCTTGGTCCTGACCGTCCTGAGAAAGACTTTTTGCCTCCTCTCCTTTTCTGCTTTGTGGGTTTCTGTAGCTCTGACCGGTGAGAGATTTCAGGCAAGAACACTGTCCTGTCTAGCTAAATCTGTCACACTGAGATCTGTGTCTTTGGGAGAATAACATCCCCAAAGACCACATGGGACTAACGTCGTGTTGTAGACTTGCATTTTTGTTGCATCACATTTATCAAGACAAGCCCTTATGTGTTTGAGAAGAGAAAAAGTTCTGAATGAACGTTTATCAAAAAAGTAAGACAAGCGAAGTCTGTGGCCAACGGCTTGTGGCAAAACACCACGTCTCTCACTGTATGTCAGGCACTAGAGCGAGGCTGAGAACATTTCCCCAGTCAAATCCAGCCACACTGTTCAGTCATAAAAGTGGAACAGAGTCTCCTTGTGAGTTTTGTTGTCGAGAAACTGGTAAGTCAATGGAGCATAAATCCTTAGCTCAGCATGAGGGAGGGGCAGCACGTAGAGCAGGCTACATTTCTCAGCCTAAATGGTATTTGGGGTGGGGGGTGGGGGCAAATATAAGGACGTGGCTGGGTGTGGTGTGGTGTGGTGTGGTGGAGGGGTGGTGGTGGTGGGGTATCTCTAGGGAGGTGGAGCGAGTGGTCTCCTGGTGCTGTTGTGTCAGTGTGCTGGCCACCTGTCCTTGGCATGATGGACTCTGAGAGAGCGGTCGTTTATTGCCGTGAGCAGTCTTTCACAGCCATGCGTGTGGGTGATTTATGACTGCACCTGCAGGAAAATAAAAGAGGGGAGAGTTTGTGTGTGTGTGTGTGTGTCTGAGAAAGAGAGAGAGAACTTTTGCTAGTGGATATACGTTTGTTAATATATTTCCTTGTGTGTGTGTATGTCTGTAATGTTTTACTTTTTTCAGTACATTTTTGTTTATATGTGTATGTACTTGCACATGCATGTGTGCATCCAAACACACTTTTACCACGTTCCTCTTTTCTGAAGTCTTTTCTCCAGCCTCCTCTATAAAAAAAACAATCTCGCATAAAACTGTCAAATAAAAATGTTCATATCCACTGTGCAGGCCAGGCCTGTAGTCATGTAGATGAACATCCAGCCGTCAGATCTCCCCGTTCCGTCCACCAGCACAGTAAGAACTGCTCACCCCTGCCACCTCCAGCTGGCGAAGCAGTGTGGGCTCAGCACTTCCAATGTGGAAGCTGCTGCCATCTCTCCAGCCCGCCTGCGCTCACTCCCCTTACCACCTCCTTGGAAGTGACCAGAAAGGGGATTAATATCATTAGATCATTAGTACCCAGCCAAAGGCGAGATTCAAACCGGGGAGGTGTAATACGTCTGTTGGTAATCAGCACAGGCGGGTGTGGAGAACAAGAGCAAAGTGCCAAAAAACAAATCTTTACCACAGTGCCTCCTTTTATCATATACGTTTGAACAGCCTCTTGCTGCTTGCGAGTCTTCGTTGGCGCTGTCCACGGTGCTGAAATGTGTCTAAACATGAATGGCCCCTGGAGGGCACTGGCCTCCCTGTACTGCACTGGCAGAGACCCGTTGCCTTCCATCAAACCCTGACACGCGCTGCGCTTCCAGCCACACGAGCTTTTGGCACTTTATTATAACACTGTGATTTTTGGCCTGACAGGCAGTGGGCACTAGCCTTGGTTCTGGCCATAATATTTTGGAATATTTATTAAGGGCCTGGTACTCTTGAGTCCAGGGTTAGAGGCGTGCCCAGGCACGCTCTATCAAAGTGCCACTTACTGTGACCACATGAGGAGAGGGAGGTTATCTGTGGCTTTGGCAACTAAGATGTAAAGCTTTTTTCCAAAGGTACTGCTTTTTCCTATAGTTTTTTTTTTTTTTTTTTTTTTGTAGAAAGTGTTTAAGGTTGTTTTTGACAGCTCTCTGCTACCTAACTTTGTCCTCTAACTTTTTGCATATGCCTGTCATATTAAAGCTTAAATCTGAGGTTGTTCTGCAGTTGCTGGTAAAAGTGGAGTTTTGAGCTGCTTAAGACTTTGTTAATGCTCCTCTCCTTTCACAGCGGATTGGGTAGAGGTGCGGCGGTGGGGGAGGGGAGGGGGGCCCTATCTGCTGAGGTTGGAGGGCATCA
>JAOYMR010000006.1:20329419-20343709 GCA_025802075.1 Tenebrosternarchus preto | reverse complement strand
TCAGAGTATAAGAATTCCACGTAAGGACACAAGACATCATCATTTGATGTGAATCTCAATGAAAGAAAGAAAACATTTAAACAGTCAACCAGCTATTTTATTCTTTTTTAATATACCATAATGATTTTTATGGCTGATAGCCAGGAAACAATTGAAAAGCTACTCATTATATAGTGTTAGTATGTGTGTAAGAAAGACAGAAAATCTCATGTCATTTGTCATGGCTCTCATTCACACAGTCTAAATGCATTTCTGGCTACTTGCCATAAACCCATGATACAGGCCTCACCCATGCATGCAGACAACAGAGCAGCATATTTTAAAAAATTAAATTGACCAATGTACACTTCAGTTATAATATCCTTCAATAGATAATTAGATCCAAAAGGCTTTTCTTCATCTTCTGACATCTTCTAACATCTCCTGAACACTGCAATTTATGGTGATTGAGTTGAGCTGTAGTGAGCTAATTAATCTTATAGTAGAATCTCAGTGTTTCATTATAGGGCAATCCATCCCATCAGAAAAGCTAAACGGAATTCACCAATTGAAGGTTGGATCATGGTAATTGTCAGTAAACCTATATCCAACATAATTCAGTAAATTCTGAATATATCAATTATTTGACGTATTTATTTAATCATTTTTGTTCGGTCTATTTTTTTTATTGAAGCATAATGTATTAATCTATTTATCGATGCATTATTTTATCAATTTAGGCTATCAGTATGGCATCTGGGAACATACTATGCGTCTTTTATATATTTATTATTATATATATTATCCATCTACGATATTATACTAAGTTAGTTATCTAACTACCTATCTAGTTAATTAGCTAGTGAGCTAAGTATTTTCTAATTTTCAACGTCTATCACGTAAACCATTAACACGGCATCCTCACAGTTGTTAGTTGTTGCCATGGTTATTTACTGCGCTTGACAACCAAGCAGGTTTTGCGCAAGCGCACAACAGTGGAGTCGAGCATTGTGGGATAGAACGCTACTGATAAAGCAACGAAACGGCTCAGTGATTGTAACTCCTTTTTGTACTATAATAACTTTTCATATTTTTGAAGAGATATATTTGTGACGAATGTAAAAAAGAAGCTTTTGTAATGAACGCATCCGTGGCTAAGAAAACCCAGGAAACACTGGGAAAAGTAATAAAGAAACCCCCTCTGACAGAAAAACTGCTCAGCAAACCACCGTTTCGATACCTACACGATATATTGAGTGAGGTGAGTTGATCGTAACTAGCGGGCTAGCTAGTATTCGTGAACTACGTTCAAACGCAACATAATTTATTAATCCTCTTATTTCTGAACCAGCTATCTAAGCAAGCTTTTGCTAAATAATGTTTGTAGATATAACATCGTTTGCCGAGTTAGCTAACTAGCTGACTTGTCTCGAGCTGTCCAAAGCAAGATTAAGGAAAACAGCAAGGTTAGCAAAGTTAGATTAGTTAGATTAGAAGGGTTATCTAGATAAATAGTCAACTGGGATTGATGTCGGGTAAAGCAGGACAGCTAGATAATGTGAGCACTCGCTAAAGATAACGCTTAAGATAAAGGTAACTCATGCAAACGATTACGGTTACTAATGTAGCAAGCTATAGAACTGTTAGCTAGCTAAAATCCCATTACTTTGCTGATTAACGTCAGATTCCTTCCACAGTCAAAAAGTTGTTTCCATTTTGGGAATTTGTGTTTTATGCGTTCTTGTGGACCTTAGATTAGATTTGCTGAGATTGAGAGATTTGGGACGGCTAGCTGGTTTGCTAGCTAGCGTCTTGTTGTTGCTAGGCACCTCACTTGAGCAAGAGTAAAATCAAACAAACCCATAAGGCTAAGTAAACAGCTATAGGGCACTATCATGAGTTTCGCTTGCCACAGATATAAACAAGAATTGTGTTGGACCTGGTGGTCACAAGACAACATGGCAGCAAGCTAGATCATTTACCAAGGTCTGTTAACATCAACATTTTACGGAATCATTTTTTAAATTATTTGCAGTATAAATGTGTATAACCTAAGGGTAGTGAACGTAAATTCAATGGTAAATATTTCGTGGTAATTACAAGTTGATACATTCTGAAAATTGACACCTTTAGTGTAACTTACCTCCCTCCTAATATTGCTAGACAGTGGAACTTAAATGGGGTAAATTTATTTTATGTTTTGTCTTGTCAGGTAATTCGCACAACAGGCTTCATGAAGGGTCTTTATGGGGAGTCAGAGTTGAAGTCAGACAATGTAAAGGTGAGTGGTTTTCTAAACATTTAGCACCACGATGGAAAGCTCTTCTCATGAAGGACTACACAATGTGCTTTAACATATTCAGCTCAGCCTATCTAGCCGTATCATAAAACCCTTTGTGAAATGCATCATCAGGTACTTTAGGGCTTCAGGTACTTTTGGGTTATTTGAGATAATGAGTTGTTTAACAGTACAAATTGTATGAAAACATTTTGATTATGTTAATGTCCAAACGCTTGAATAATTATATCTAGTACTTTAATGCCAAAGTAATGAATCATTGCAGCTGCAGGGTTAGGGTTAGGTGTTCCACAGTACTACCCAAAATGAACAATAAGACCTAAAGCACATATTGTGCATATTTATCAAGCTTTCTTAAACTCAGGAGAGCTCTGTGAATTCTTGATTAGATCTTGAACTGTGTATGGTTATCGTCTTGTTTCTAGTTTGAATCAGAAACGGATACTTTAGCAACAGAAGCTGCAGTATCTGTCACCCAGTTAGTCCCTTCTAGCTGAAGAACTGTCCAAGTGTAACTCTAGACTTCCTCCATGTAATGAGTGTGCCAAGGGTCGATGACTCAATCAGGCAAGAGGTGTGAAAAGTCAGTGTCCTAGTTTCAGGTCGAGTGCCACTAACCAGGTGAATGCAGATCACTATCTCTGTGTCCGTGGGAAAAGAACCAGGTGACACCCAGCTATACCCTCTGAAAGAAACTGGAAAATGGAGAGCTAAAGGGAGATGAGCGCTGGTAAAATGGTGTGAAACACTCGTCCCCGATTCCTTTTCAAACACTGCAGAGTGTGGTAGGAGTCAAGTCTTTGATGCTAAGAGCATGCATAATGGATGCTCTCTCTCTCTCTCCATAAGCACATGAGCGTGTTGGTGAAACTGGCCAGGTTTCTATGACCGGGTGCTTTGTTGTTTGGCGCATTCAAATGGATGTTTTTGCCTTAGATATTGTCCTATGATTTAAATCTCAAACCAGATCAAATGTTATTGAACTATGAACCCTACTGCCCGCTGTACAAAATAATGGATCCTAATTAATATTATCCACTCTCTGATATGTGTCTGGATGCTTATTACCAGATGGCTGAATTTTAATTATCTTATAATGGCAACATGGACAATTGCACTGCATCATAATTCACCGATCATTTAAATTAATCCCTGGAGATTAAGTGCAGGCAATGCACAATTATACCTACTGTTAATGCGCATCTCTGAGGCTGACGTTTTTGTAATATTGATGATAGTAATGCAAATGCGTGTGGAGTCACTATAACATAGTGAAGATAGAGAAAGTCAGATAGTATCAGGGGTAGGCCAGTAGAAAAACATGCATTTTTTTCCCCCCTGTTTCCTATAGGATAAAGACTCAAAGATAGCATTCCTCCAAAAGGCCATAGATGTAGTGATGCTTGTGAGTGGCGAACCTCTGACCGTTAAGCCTGCACGAATCGTGGCTGGCCACGAACCAGAGAAGACCAATGAGATGCTTCAGGCCATCGCCAAGTGTTGCCTCAACAAGGTAAGCTGTGTCTGGAAAGCTGTATCTGTGTGAAACACAGAACTACTCACTCACAGTGATAGAAACACAGCCATGGCAGCATTTTGCCAGGTTGACAGTAATCGACCAAAGGGAATGGCCCTTGGGGTCTTTGGCACGTTTATATTTATGCTTACTCTAATTGGTCTCCTGAGATTCAAGGAGGCAAGGAAAGTTGGATCAGTGCTTTAGGACTGTGAGAACAAGAAGTCTCTTGATACTGCGCTGAATGGCAGCTTATTGCTAAGTCTCACATGCAGTGTAATTTTTGAACTACTAATTCACCATTGCCCTTTTTTTAAATTTACACTCAAAATGTAAGGAGTGTTATTTTAAACAGCCAAATGAGTGTCATCATACGGGTTGTTTTTGTCTCAATGCAGGTGTCCAGTGATGAGGCTGTGAGACAGGTTTTGGCCGGGGACAGGGTGGATGTGAAAGGGAAGGCAAGCACCTCAAGGTCTCAGGGCAAGGAGAACAGAGAGAGCCGAGAACGCAACCCTGACAGAGAGGTGAGACATGCTTCCAGAGGCACTTCCAGGAGACCATACAGAGAGAAATATTCTTAGGCCTGTGTTGGCCAAAAAAATGCACAAACATTCTCAGAAGTAAATGTCAAATTGTTATGGGTACAGCAAACAAGTTTAGCCAGTTGGAAAGCCAGTAGCTACCATAGGACAACCATACAAGATTTGTTCTCTATAACCTGCAAAATCTTGGGAACACGGAGTAGATGTTATTGTTTTGCACCGTTGCTGTCCAGTGCTGATGCCTACAGAGATGTGGAGAGCTTTGTTGTTTCTGATGGTGTTTTGCAGGAAAAGAGGGAGATTAAAGAGACCAGCATGAGTACAGAGCAGAAAGACCCAGATCAGAAAGAACAACTAAAGGACCCTGAAGGCAGAAGAAACGAGAAAGACCGGCAGAGAGAGAGAGAAAGACCCAACAAGGTCCGGGAGAGGGACAGGACCAAGGACAGAGACCAGGACAAAGACAAGAGCCGTGATCAGGACAAAGACAAAGCCAGGGCCAGGGCCAGGGAGCAAGACCGGGACAGACAGCGAGACCGGGACAAAGAACGAGAGCGGAACAAGGGGAGAGAGCGTGATGAAGAGAGAGAGAAAACCAAAGAGAGGGATTTGCATAAAGACAGAGAACACAACCGCGACAAAGAGAGAGACCGGGACAAAGAGAGAGAACGCGAGAAGCGGAAAGAGCGGGAACGTCACAAAGAGGCAGAGGAGAAGCCAAAGGAGAAAACGGACAGAAAGGTTGGTCATGTCTTCCTGTGTGAACATATGCATACAAAATGCCTTTTGGCTGTGTGTGTGTTCAGCCCCCTCATGCTGTTTCTGCAGGCTCGAGCAGCAGAGGAGGTCAGCAAGCAAAGATCTCGCCCAGAAGAGTCCAGTAAACACCACAAAGCACAGCCAGTGGAGGTGAGCCTCCCCTCCCATCGTCTGTCTATTCCATCTTCTGTTCCTGTTTCTTAGTTCTCCTCTTTAGAGCACTAACCCTCATGTGTAGGCTGGGTACAGCAGCTGCAGCTGATTATCAAGAGCTTCCATCAATATCAAGTTTGGGAGTCCATGTAGGAGTTATGTCTCTGTACTGGAATGTTGGTCCATTTGGTCATCATCTGTATTTTTTTTTTTTTTTATCTTCAAGCCTGAAGGAGATGAGCTAGAAGAGGTACATATTCAGTACATATACAGTGGTTGCTTGCTTTAGTTTCTTTTTAAAAAAAAATGTTCTTCCTGTCTTTCAAGAATTTATCAAGCTGTGAATAGACGGCATTGGTGGTGGAGGTTTCTTTTGTTCATGTAGATGTAGAGGTTTGTTAGTTTGTTCATAGAGTTGTGGAGGTCTGCTGTTTTGTTCTCTTTCACACTGAACACAAAGAGTGACAGGAAAGGATATCAAATTAATTAGCTTTGTTTGCTTTTTGTTTGATGTATGCTGCCTATTGAGTAGGATGCTAATAAGTGGCGCTGCAGGCCTCAGAGGAAAAAAAAAAAAAAGAGTATGATATGTAACTCTACATGCCTTGCTGTTACTCCCAGGTGCTTGAGGCAAAAGCAAATGAGGTATTTGAACCATCTTCTGCAGCTATGTGCATTTTTTTTTAGAGTAGAATTTTTGGTGGTTTGTAGGCTTCTGCTGGGTTACACTGCTTTTCTGGGTTACACTGCTGTCTTGTGTTAACGTGTATGAACAGTTTTTGCTTGCATACAAGTTGTTAGAGGAGCTTTGGGGGAAATTAGAAGTTATTTGGATCCAGCTTAGGTTATATTTGTCTTGGAGATCCCCACTGCATTAAACATCTATTTGATTTTTACACAGCCAACAGAGGCTTCACAGAACCAGGTAATTGCTACAAAATAAAACTTGGAGTAGTCCAGAGATCTTCTGGTACTTTTCGCTCAGTGATTCAGTGAATAACTCCTCATATGTCTGTGTTCAGCCTGAGAGTCCTGCCAGAATACCAAGACCCTCATCTGCAAAGGGACAGCGAAGTTGGCCCAAAACAGGAGCACAAGGTAACCTGCCAACCTCATTCACCTAAACCATACCAGTCATTTTCATTAGAAACTGTGTAACATGCTAATGGTAGACACAAACGGCGCATCACAATTAGTATTGTAGTGCTGTGATCATGGGGTGGTTTTTACAGTGTTTGCACTGTAATTCAGTCCCTCTTGGTCTGTCTGTATGTACCTCCTTTTTTGCAGACGAATCAGATAGTGATGGTGGAGGTGAGTAGAAATTCATGGCAATATTGTACTTCTGAAGTACTTTTTCTTGCTAAATTGTTAAAAAAAAAAAAAACCCACTACAAACATGCTTTGTCACAGCAATATTTGGCCTCTTAAGACCTTTTAAGCCTCAGGTCCAAGTAAGGTCTCAAAGCCCAGTCTTTTTGGGACCAGAGAACTCCTAGCCACAAAAACCAAACGTATTATCGAGTGTCTGTGAGGACAGACTCCACCCCCATATTTCCTGTGTGCTTATAAGATATAATTGAAAGCCACGAGAAGCCAAATCCCTGTCCAGGGAAGCAGTCACCTGAGGGCCAGCCCAAGTTAGGAGAATGTGTTCAGTCAGGTTTTGTGGTATTTATTACCTCATGGTATGGGCACACGTCACCAAAGAAAAAACCCCAAAATACAGAACAAGTGCAGGCGAAATCCAAAATCCACCACAAAAGAGAGTTTTTCCAGCCATTTTGTTTCACCTGGTTGTTCTTTCCCTTCTGGCTGGACATGTATTTGATATAGTCCTAACGTGAAAAGCGCCCCCTTGTGGCATTGACATAAATCAGTGTCTGTACCTATTCTAACTTACCTTTTTAACACCAGGAATAGCAGGAAACATGTTTCAGTACTGAGGAGACCCATTTCAAACACTTAAAGCATATTTAATGTTGAACAAAAGCCTTTCTTCAGAGTTAATGCAGTCACAGCAGTGATGTACCCATGATCGATTCAGTATTAGGCATTAGTTATGAAACAATGACAACAAATCACATGTGCCTTAGGAACATGTGTGTTACCATTTGAACGAAATATATGCCATCAAAACATAAAAAAAAAAAGTTAAATTGTGTGATCAGGACATTTAGACACGTTTCAAATTCATACAAGGATTTCTTAAACAGGTAAAACGTTATTTGCCTACATTTTGCATAATGTATTCTTGAATGATGGGAAGAAACTCTAACATTTGGTATTAGTTTTGATTTTGTATTAGTTTCGATCATTTTGTGGGCGATGCTGAACAATGTCGACTCGTTTCAGCTGGAGACAATCCTTCAGTGGATAAGCACATCCAACTTGAAAATGGAGATGCTTCAGACGTCCTGCCATCCCATGGCTCCCACAGGTCAGATAACCTCACTGGTTTTGCTAATGGTTGACACTTATTTCAAGAACTTATTTCTTGCTTGAGTGCTTTTTTTATTTCCCCTTCTCTTTCGCTCATATCTGTGTTCATTTTAAACTCCGATTGTTATTCTTCAGTAACATTAAAAACAAAAGTCAGATGATGAGCTGGAGGGTGGGTGTGGGTGTGGGTGTGGGTGTGGGTGTGGGTGTGGGTGTGTGTGTGTGTGTGTGTGTGTGTGTGTGTGTGAGGGTCGTGGTGTGTGTGTGTGAGGGGCTGGGTCGTGTGGAATTGTGATGTGTTGACAGTTTCAAATTGTTCATGACCTTCTTAGAATGATTGGCAGTATAACACATTAATGTCTGTCCTTCACTTTCACTGCACACGCCTGCCAGAGTGCAGTTCAGAACAGCACACACTTTCCTGCCTTCTGTTCCACACTAGATACCCGTCACTGCACACAAGAAAACAATCCTGGCTCTCCTGACATTTATTTATATCTGACTGTATGGCAACCACAAACCCACACATGCACTGAGAGGAAAAAAAAGCACAATACTAATTAGACTGTGGGTCATAATGTTGAAAGGAGTAAAACAAATGTGGTGATTTGTGAAGCAGCAGGACAGTGAGGCCCAGCAGCGCGAGGCCTGCGCCTCCTCGAGTGAAGACACAGGAGAGCCACACTGAAGGAGGCGCTGTGGAGAGGTGAGGGCTTTCTCAGAGCTACTGTCAAGGTTCATAGCACAGCATCGTGGCAGCTCTGGTGCCAGGTGTAAAAAAAAAAATCACAGAAGAAAATTGTTCTGATTCTAAAACTATAGGAGCCGGCAGCAAATGGCATAAATATCCAAATTGCTTACTTGACTGTTTACTTATGTTTACATTGTTTGAATGATTTGGCACAGTGTTGGCTGTTGTCGTCTCTTAACAACTGACCACGAGAAATCTGCTGCAAACAAAGTGTTTATTTCCCCTGATAGTATCTTTAATGGCATTATGAAACTCACACTGCTTTACCTAATGACTGTTGAGTTGTACCATGGTCACGCAGAGCAGGGACGTCTTCACTGCCAGGCTCGTGTTTTGCTTCAGCTATGTTTGTAAAGTTGGTAGCCAAACATTTTTCCATGTGCCCAAGTGTTGTGTCTTTCCCCAGGCTGAGCAGTGCCAAAGTCCATTCTGCCGTCATAGTGGAGGGTAAGAAGCTCTCTGAGGATGAGGAGGACGATGACGGGCAGTTTGTGGTGGAGGAGGCAGCTCCACCTCCCCCTGCCATGTCTGAGCTGGAGGTGGTGAGTGGTCTCTCTCTTCAGGATGGCTGCAACATGGCCCATGTTTATCCCTAATCTCAGTAAAAGTAATGAGCTACATCCAGCTTCTCCCATACCCATAATAAGATGACCTATCTAAGATGACTGCTAAACAGTTCCCTTAAAATAGCCCCCTTATTTTGTACCCTTATTAATACTTTTATGTGTAATTATATAAAAACTTCTGGTTATGATTTACTTTGCTGAATTTCTCATTTAGGACCAGGCATTCGAACTGCAAGGTGATGAGAAACATGGTGAGTTGAAAGAAGTATGTGCCTAGACCAACTAGTTTGAATCAAAGAAAGTAGTTTGCCATTTTATCCAGATTAACACTGTTTCTGTTTTTTCCCTTGTCTTAGGTGGACTTGTAAAAAAAATTCTAGAAACCAAGAAGGACTTTGAATCATCACCCTCATCTCTCAAATCAAAAGATCAGGTCTGACATTTTCAGTATTTAATAGAGCAGTTTTTCAGTTCAGCTTGATTTATTGCCTCTAGAGGGCAGTGCTGTGTCAGTGTACTAGCATATCAAGAACCTGCGTATCGCAATAGAGTTCTGTTGTTGGGAGTAAGTGCATTTTAACATCAGCTCAATGAGAGAGAGAGTTTGTTTCAGTAAATACAATACCTCAGGGACATGTTTTTCACTGTTTTTAATTTGAAAGCCTTAACCAGCGAGTTAACCATGTACTAAAGAAAGCAGATTTGCAAATGGACTGGAGAAGGGTAATTGTGGTCTCAAATGCACAGTGCCGCTTTTCAGTGGAGCTTTCGCAACAGGAACAAAACACTGTGACTCCACAGATTGCAATTTTAAGATATTTCTACCCCTTTGTGTGTTCCAGTGTGGTATTTCACAGTTGTGGGTTGTTTAGATAAACAGTGTAATCTCAGGATCTTGGCTTGGAATGTCTGAGCAAAAGTTGAATGCCTTGAAAAGTAGTTTGTGAATTTGTTTTGGTTTAGGACGGATATATTTAAAATTCCCACTATTAAATCTGCTCAGTCCCCTGTCCCTCGTGGCTTTGCAACACTGTGAATATCTATCAGTGGGGAAAAAGATTAGAATTAATTGCACCACTGCATTCGCATTTTATCACTGGCTGAAGTTCTATAACAAGCAAAGTGTTTCTCATTTTCAAAGATCAATAAAGATCAATTCCACAGAAACCAACTCCGTCAAGGCCATGTGTTCCAGTCTCTGTCAAGGCCATGTGTTCCACCAAGGCACAAACGGGCAATAAATGTAGTTTTCCTTTCTCCATTCCCATGTAGCAACAATAAACTGGACTTTCCATGTTTTATAGTAGATATATTTTTCAGAATCGCTGGAGTGTGATTTCCATTCAGATGTTGTGCATTGTCCAGCCTCCCAACTTGTGCCTGCTGCAGTTGGCTTTCTGGAAGCCAGGGACGACTCCCATCGTCAATATTTAGACAGTGATTCAGGTTCGAGCGGGTCTCATCCGCAGACGGCTCGGCGAGGCTGAACGCTGTGCTGGGTGGTCCAGCCTGCTGGAGCGCCTGACCCTGCCTGATGGACGCCGTGTTTGGTGGTGCCAGTCATGCAGAAAGCTCCTGACTCTCAGCCTTAGCTCGAACCTTTAGCCATGTGTTCTGACACAAAGGAGCGCCTGCCGTGTGTGTGTGTGTGTGTGTGTGTGTGTGTGTGTGTGTGTGTGTGTGTGTGTGTGTGTGTGTGTTTGAAATGTCCAGGGCTGTCTGTCCTGCCCGGATGCTCAGTTCTCCAACACTGCCATGTAAACACACGCACATGTTCTGAAGCATGAGTCCCTTCCCGCTGGCGTGCTGAGGAGGCCCGGACTCTGCTCACGGCTGCCGATCGCTGCTCACACGCCTTCCTCTCCCTGTGTTCTTCGTTTCAAAATAATCACTCTGGATTTTCCTCCATTCCTAAATAATCAAATTAGATTTCCCCCATCAGACGCATGGCAGATCTGAGATGGAATCCGAGCACAGCGCAGAGCACTCATCTAATTCACTTAATGCTGCCTCATCAGTTCTGGGACTGGCCTGCCATTAACACGGTCTGTGAGCTGGGGGCTCTCGGCCACCGCGTGCTCCAGACAGGCCTGCAGGTTACCCAGCACCCCACGCTCCCTTCACCTAGTCCGCTGCATGGGAAAAACACACTGCAACGACTTCCTTCCTCACTTAAAAGGGATGAGGGTCCGGCTCAATAAAGCCAGTGCTCTCCTGTAATCTTAGTTTAACGGTGAGGGTTAAAAACCTAAATATTGAGTTTCCTTGCCCCCATCAAGGTATACGGTTACAGCACTTACAGCTCATTTTACCATTATTTTTTTGTTTGTTTTGAAACATTTGAGGATGTCTACCTCAAAACTTTGATGTGATGGTGGCTGTCTTCAGAAATGGCTCACGTATATTAAGTCAATGTTAGCTTGTGCGGTTTGTCACGATGGATCTTGTTATTTCTTGACCCCATTCTGTTCTTACATTTGGGGCAAAAGACCAGTTCTTCCTTTTTTTTTCTCTTTGTACCGTGCACACTCATAAAACGGTGGCTTCCTGCACGGCTTTACCACCATCACGTTATATTTTTAGTACTCCTTTTACATAGAGGTGTATTTCACCTCAGCAGGCTTTCGGGTGCTTTGCATTTATGTGGTTGTATCACTTCACTGAAATTAAATTCATATCTGATCTCAGTTATTCTATCTCTCAGCACTGCCAGTCTGGCAAAAGAATGTGCTGTGTATTTTAGGTCTGAACCTCTGTGACCCCCCCTCAGCATGCATGCGTATTATTATAAAATACTTCACGTAGGGCGTTTTTTTTTTTTTGGACAGAACTGGCCCCTCACAGCAGCTGCGTTTTCATAAGCATTTTTTTTTTCTCCTCCTTTTTCCTCCTCTTTTACACCATCAAATTAGGCCTGATGAAGGTTCACAATGTATAAATAAACCCCATGGCACACAAATGGATGGCTGTTGAGTGAGCGCCTCACAGGAGAAAGGCCGGTGTATTCTCTGTAGGACAGGCAGAAAAATAAACAGTCATCTCTTTACGCCAGCGTCCTCATAAACACCTTTTGTGTGTGTGAATGCATAGAGGAAATGACTACCTTGCATTCTTGAAAGCGTGTTGCCCTGCTAGAGAGGACCTTCTGGTCATATAATTGCTTATCAAAATGACTAGTGATGGGTGGTGGGACTCCTGGAGTCAATCTCGATCTAAATCCTCTACCACCTGGTAGTGAACATATTGGCCGATAACGATATGTTCCTCTGCTCTTGAGCATTATCTTGGGTGGGTGGCCTCGTGTTTGAGGGGTCTCCGAGCAGACAATAGCTTTGTTGTGTGCTCCTCACTGTGGTGGTTCTCCTGGAGCTGGATGGGGTGAGGGCAGTGATCTTGGGAGTGTCCCCCATGGGGACGAACTGACCCCGCCACATCCTGTAAGACTCCCTGTCCTCTCCTTTTTCTCACCCCAATGCAATGCTGCTATTTTTATGATGTAGCTGAATGGGGTCTGCATTTCCCTTATGGAGGAAACCCCTGAGCAGGGCTCAATTAATCTTTTCCCACAGACCCACCATGGAGCCTCTCACAGGCAAGAGAAACATAAAGAACAGGACCAGAGCCCTTTGTCACGGCTCTGCCTGCCCAGAACACTCCTCTCAGGTAGTTTAGCTAGATCTGTGCAGTGTACTATTGGTGATTGGGATCGTGTCGTTAAGTTATTGTACTTCGTTATTTGTGTGCAGAAAAGATGAATGAATAGTGTGCCATGTCTCTCTGGTCAATAAGTCAGGACAAATTAGGTATGACTTTTTAATCTGTTGACGCTCCCTTATCCAGACTCGTACATCACCCTAAACTTGCAGAAATAGTAGATGATGTAATGGGTTTGGATGCAGAGTACAGCGATATCCAGAAGGACTATTACAGACGCTTCCTTCATTTATTACCCCTGTGAGGTTTGCAAGCCTTTGAGAGGTTTCAGGCCACGCAGGCCATTTTTCTTGTCGGAGGTGCTCTTTGAAGAGCTCTGTTGCTCTCTCTCCTTGCTTCATTCCTCATCAGCACTCCATAAATCACAAGGCTTGCACGCATTTCCTCATTAAGCAAATTAGGCTTGCAAATGGAGGCTTAACTCCACATAGCGGAGTAATGAGGCTTCATGCCACGACTGCCCCGGTTGCAGCCGCCGCTGGCCCGCCGTGCTGTGGATCCGGGGCCGGGAGGCAGAGGGCACCAGCGCGTCTGCCACCCGCAGTCTGGGCCAGCCACCTGCAGCGGGACGCCCGCCCCGGTCCTGCCCACCAGCTCCCGTCACCATCTGAGCTAATGGGAAAACCTGCCCTCGGCCGCCTCGCTCAAAACAAATATTTTTCTTGGGTCCGGGGGAAAAGGGGGGAGAGTAAGAGCATGCAGGGCTTGTACACCCCGGCGGGGCCCCTATAAACGATTGATTTATGTCCACAGAGACAGAAAGCACTTCTTCTTCTACGCTTTTTGCGTGAAAGGAGGGAGGCGCAAGAGGACGCCAACCAGACTGAATCAGGCCAGGTCTCCGTGCTCCAGCAGAAGTGGGCCAGCGGTGCAGCCTGTGTTTGTCTAGCAGGGGTGTTTAAGGGCTTGCAGAGCCACCCACCTTGCTGACGGTCAGCAGACGTTTCAGTCTTAACACAGACTAGAAATAAAAGATAAGGAAACTGAGCCCATTTGGACATTTGCTGAACTTCCCAGAGGAAAACCTTTTCAAGGCTGCAACTATAACCTTATTTTCACATATGATTCGAGACCTTTATGATTTAGAGGTCTTTAATAAAAACACCTTAAGACTACTTAGTGTTGTGTAACAGTATCTAGAGTATTAGGTTTGGATTCACATGTAGAACAATGTGTACTGTGTATTTGAAACTTTTTTTTGTGAGGCCTTTTTTTTTTTTTTTTTTTTTTTTTGTAACTGTGAAAGTTGCTATTTAATTTGTTGTCATGTAGCTCAACTTTGATTCAGTTCAGTGCCATGTTGCAGTTTCTGGCCAGGATGACAGAAATTGGCCCAGGAGTTCAACTTAAAAGAGCTAAAAGTGAAGTAGTTGTTACCGAATACTGTTGTAAAATAACTTCACTGCTATACTCTGTTACTAAAATAAACTAGGTCCAAGTCATGCCTTTCAGAACATTGTGCGTATGAGGTGTGTGTGTGTGTGGGGGGGGGGGGGGGGGAGAGAGCAAGAGTGGGGCTTGTTTGGCCTAGTGCCACACACAGCCTGTGGCGCCAGCTGAGTAAAC
>JAOYMR010000006.1:20317711-20329319 GCA_025802075.1 Tenebrosternarchus preto | reverse complement strand
CCCCCCCCCCCCCCCCCCCCCCCCCCCCCCCCCCCCCCCCCCCCCCCCCCCACCCCCCCCCCCCCCCCCCCCCCCCAACACTGAGGCTTGTTTGGCCTAGTGCCACACACAGCCTGTGGCTCCAGCTGAGTAAACATATATGGTTGGTGTGTGTGTGTGTGTGTGTGTGTGTGTGTGTGTGTGCCAGTCAGAGGGGTAACTGGGCCAAAGCAGGACCCCCCAACCACACACCATACAGAGGAGGCCCTCACTAACCACTCAGATTATGGATCCTTTGGCCCTGTGGGTTTGATCTTTATATACATTGCTAGGTTTGTATAATTCCTGCCTTGAAATCTTAAACATTTGTAGCCTTGAAATCCTAAACCACTAAATGCAGACTTCTCCCTGGTTCTTTTTTTAATACATTACTGGTGGGTATAGAATTCCCCTAACCTCGTTTGTATAATTCACTTGAAGTGCTCCCTTCTGTGAGGTGTGCATCTGAAGAATGCATCAGACTCCTCGAGCAGCTAGTGTGCTCCTGCAGGGCAGGTTCAGGGGCTCCGTGCTGACCTTTTCCCTGCGTGGCCCCCACCCCAACCCCGCCTCGTCTCCCGCAGGAACGGACGCCGCTGGCGGAGGCAGCCCGGAGGAAGGAGCGCGAGTTGGTCGCCAGGGAGATCGAGCGCCTGCGCGCATCTATTCAGACCGTGTGCCGCAGTGCTCTGCCCCTGGGCAAGATCATGGACTACATCCAGGAAGATGTGGACTCCATGCAGAACGAGCTGCAGGCCTGGAGGCAGGAGAACAAAGAGCATGCCCAGGCCCTGCTGCAGGAGCAGAGGTAGTGTGAGGGCACACACACACACACACACACACACACACACAAGCCCAGGTGCTGCTGCTAGTGCTCATGTAAAGACAAAAAAGGTGATGTCAACAGAGGGCACTGTAGGATTTTTTTTCTCTCCTATGATATAATTAGCTGCTTGATACAGAATTATTTTAATGTCTTTCTAAATGCCCAAAAGGAGAATTTCTGCACTATGGCTTGGTGTATGATACCAACAGCATTACATACTGATCTTGAAAACACTTTAAGTGAATGTCCATCAATAAACGTTTATGCAAAGACATTCTACGTTTTGTAGAATGGTTTCCTGAATTCTCCAGCCAAAGGTCTTTGTAAATTGAGCTGTAAATCTGCATGATTCATTTTTTTTTTTTCAAAGATGAAACTACTTTTCCAGAGACAAAAAATTGTGGTAATGCATTACTGCAAGCCGACTTGTATTCAGCTCAAAATAAACAGTTTCGCCTGATCGTGCATGAATAGCACAAAACCTCAGGGAAAGGTTAAGGACCTGGATTTCATTTTTCCTGTGTTGCTCAAAAATTGGACAAAACTACATAAGAACATCTTTGGTAAGACGTTTTATCCTAAGACATTTGTTGTTGAGAGTAATGGCTGAAGTTTTGAATTTCTGTTATGTAGTCTTTTTTTTTTTCAAACTTTTATCAATAAAATTCAAGCCCATAGGCTTCCATTTTAAATGGTTTTCAAGTCTATGGTTTTTATAGTGTTTTTAGAAAACAGGGAAATGTGTCAGTTGTCTGGCTAATCAGCAACATGCTACAGACACAGTAGACTGAGATCAGGTGGGAAAACACTGCAGCGATTCCTTTAGGTCCTAAAGCCCTGATCTCAAGTGAATAAGCTGGCTTGAAAGCCCACTTTATTGTGAAGGCAGTGATGTTATGTGTTGATGTCTCTCAGGATCACTGACACTGCGCTGGAGCCACTGCAGGCTGAGCTGGATGAACTGGACCAGCTGATCAAAGACCAGCAGGACAAGATATGTGCCGTCAAGTCCAGCATCCTCAAGAACGAGGAGAAGATCCATAAGATGGTGTCCAGCATCAACTTCTCCTCACAAACGTGAATGAGGCAATATGTAAAATAAAGCCTGTACCACTGTTAACAGGGGATAGAGCGCTCTTCCTCAGTCTCACAGGAGCTCTCTGGTGATGGTTGTCTGATTTACACTTTCAGTGGGGGTTGGTTAAAAATATGATTTAAGGTGCCTTCTGTTAGTCCTTGCGTCTGGTGCATCTTAATTTGGTTGATCAGGATTTTTGCTTTTCACTTGGAAAAATTGTGCAGACATGCACTGTGTTGATGCCCTCCAACAGAAGATGTACACATTCTTTTTGAGAGATTGGCCACACTCTTGTACCCATGCATTCTGTTCTTTTTAAAGTGTTGATTCTCCATGTTCTCTATAGAAAAATGTCTTGGTTAATTGGCTGTGATTTGATGGGTTGTTTCTGATGGCTAAATTAATTATCCATAAACTGTGTTCTAGGCAGTATGTCAGATTACATTATGTGTACTGTCACTTGGTATCTCTCCAAAGCTTATTTTAAGCAATATGGGCCGGTTTTCTGGACAGAGCTCGCGTCTTGGTGTAAAGCTCGCTGTCAGCGAGAGTTCTCCATTATATCCTCGTTTCATCCGTCTGGAGAACCTTCCCAAAATGTTAGCAGGTGGAGGCTATGCATGCCAAAAGCTGGAGATGCACTTATCAAGCACCACTGCACTTTGATCCTTGAGACTGTGACTGAATACGTCTGTACTAGTACAAAAAGAGTACATACATGTGCACGAGGAGGAGCCACCAAGGCCTGTTGTGGTACAGTATAAAACCTTTTTTTTTTCCTTTTTTCTTTCTTTTTTTTTTTAGACAAACTTACTCATTTTGTTATATTTTTACATGTTATGATGTGTGTTGTACTTTCTACAACCACATAAGTTGGTATTTCATTTTGGAAAAAAAAAAGAACAGTAAACAAAAACATGTCCAGTCTCACTGTCTAAGCAAAAATATAAATACATTTAAAAAAAAATAAAAAAATAATTACTGCTCTTCAAACCCAGCTCAGCTGTAGGCTGATCAGGAAAAAGGCTACATCAGGTTCTGTGTGCTTCTTAACATTGAAGCAGTCATGATTCTCAAGCGTTGATTTTTGCATATTCCACTCTGTTGTAGAAAACTGTACCACATAAAGCTTCTGGTTAACATTTCAATTCTGAATATATTTTTCAACAGGTCAAAATCTAAACTGTATGTGGATGTTCAGTAAAGTTTTTAAATGTAAGCTGACTATAATAATTATTGCATATAAATGAATATTTCATATCAGTATTATTAGTTATATGGTAGCATGGACAGCATGAAGTACAGTTGGATATCAAATTGCAAAAATAAAGCATTATAATGTTTAAGCATCAAATGCAAAGCATTTCCCATTTGATTTTAAGAGTGGACCATTTACACTGTAAGCTATTTTTACTACAGTCATCTTGTCTTTTCTGTATATTATGTATATTTGTTTGTATCATAGTTCAAAAAATGCTATAAATTTTGTAGTGAAGTGAAATAAATGTCTTCATTTAAGTAACATACTTAAATGCATATGTCCCGTTTTTCTGAAAACATAAGAATCACTAGTGTTTTGAAAGTTTGCTGTTTGTTTTGTGTGAGGTAAACATTAGTATGGCCTTTTAATGAATATTTTGGACTGTGTTTCCGAGAAGTGATGAATGTGCACAGTTTGTGTTTTTGACTAGTTAATACCAAGTCCTGGTCCTGTCTGGCACTGCAGTCACACGCCTGACTACACCCAGCCTTTGAAGGCCAGTCCAATCTGACATAACAAAAACATTTTAATTCTCTAAAAGCCTATATTAGAGGCTAAGTTGAGGCCTGATTTTGTGTTTCTGGCAGCCCTTGATTCAGCTGCACAAGTCAAGCACACACATTCACGTCTCTCTCGCGCACTACACTCCCTTACTCTCCAGCAAGTGCAAAGGCTGTAGAGGCTCTTAAAACATCACCTGAGAATAGGCAGACCTGGTCATTTTATACAAGTTGGGATTTGGAGACCCTTGAAACCCTGGGCACCTGCCTGAGGGTCTGCTGCGAGCTCTAAGCGAACATTTAGATTAGTGCTAAATGACCAGACTGCACGTGCTCCCGAGGCCCTTTGTTTCTGCACGCCTGCTGTGCGTCCGTGACTGAGAGAGCAGACTCTGCTCCGGGCTTGTCTACAGTGTGTTTTGGCACAGATGGAGAAGAAATGGCTCTGCTTCCCAATCATAGTGGACAAACCATCCATCCATCTCAGATCGAGCTAGTTGTACTGTAGTTAACGATTTTGTTAAGGATTAATCAATATCTGTTTTATATTTAAAAAATCATTAATATCAGGTAGACTGTGTGTCTAATAGGTGGATAGAGTTTAGCTGTACTACAAATTAGCTATGTACGATATAAATGTGCCGAGAAGGAGAGAAATCCACATTAAAGTGAATGAGGAAAGAATCTGACTGATATATTCTCTAACCCCCCCGCAGAGCTGTTTGGAGAGGTGGGTGTTCTAACTCCCCATGAACCAGTCTTTTCTGAGTGACACATGGGGCCGTCCGACTCCCTATTTATTTTTAGAGCCCGTAGCCCGGTGTCCACGGTTCAGCTGTCGGCAAGCAGCAATAAGGCATGCCTCTGTGGCTCTCCGAAATAAACCTCCAACAATGACAGACTCAAGTCACCTACCACAGATAAACAGTGAGCAGACCGTTAATTCTTCAGTCACACTGGAATAGGCACTGTCCCAGAAGGTTGTTCATGTTCGTGGACTCAAATAGAAACGAGCATAAATATCTGTTTTTTTGAATATGTGTGGGCTTTTTTGTGTGTTGTGTACACGTACATATTTACTTTCTCCGTCACACAAACACACACACACGCTGAGAGAGAAAGAAACGACTGTATACAGATCGACGACCTTCTTTCGCTCAACATTTCTCTAGCAAACATCGCTCTTTTTCGGTGAGATACAGATTAAACAGCACTCAGTCTTGCGCTTAGTTGTTCTCTTAAAACGTTTTATTGCTGAGCCACCTTAACTTAATGCGTCCTGAAACCAGGAAGTATGTTGTCAGCCAATGAGATCACTGGGCAGACAAGACAAGACAAAACATCCATAGTGCCGCTGAGGCTAAAAATATAGCTAAAATAACAAGCTTTAATATACAGTAAATATTACTTATTTTTTTTAAAATTGTGTGTGATTCTATCACCGTTCGGGATAAAGCGATATATTGCTCTTGGACATGGCTGATGGCGGAGAGATCGTGGAAGGGGATGTTGACGATGACCCACCCAACATGAGCTATCCACTGGTTACTGTCTCCGACTTGTCTAGTCTTACTGTAGCAGGTATTGACATTCGCTGGAAATGTTATGATGGCTACGTGCTATTTTAGCAGCGATCGCGATATTAAAAGGATCAGTAGTTCTTTATTTTTAATTCGTGTTTAAAATCTTCTAGAATAAAACCAATGTTTGTCAAATGCTGCATTTTCACGTATTTCAAAATCCAGTTAGATATCATGACACAGAGTCTGTCTGTAGGCCGAAATCTAAAAGAATGGCTGCAGGAACAGTTCTGTGACAAGCCGCTTGAACAGTGTGAGGACATGCGTCTGCATAACGCCGCCTACGTGGGAGACCTGGACACCCTCCGGAGTCTGCTGCAGGAAGACAGCTTCAAGCAGTGAGCCCTAAATCCACGCGTTGGAGGGACTGATAGACATGTCTTTAATACATCCTCTTTTCCCTGGCATTGGTTTTATAGTTACAGCTGTGCCCTTCTGCTCACTGAAGTATCAAATACCAATCATAAGCCAGAAGCGTTCACGAGCTTGTGCAAAGCCGGCAGTAATAGGCATAGGCGGGCTTCATTTATTTATTTATTTATTTATTTATTCTGAACCCATTCGTTACATCACTGCACGTGCAATGACCTCGCGATGTCGCTTTCAATTTCCTGCCTTTACAGACGGATCAATGAGAAATCGGTGTGGTGCTGTGGCTGGCTTCCCTGCACTCCCCTGCGCATCGCTGCCACCGCCGGCCACGGCCAGTGCGTGGACTTCCTCATTGGCCAAGGCGCCGAGGTGGATCTGGTGGACGTGAAGGGGCAGACGGCCCTGTACGTCGCCGTGGTCAACGGCCACCTGGACTGCGTCCGTATCCTGCTGGAAGCCGGCGCCGACCCTAACGGCAGCCGGCACCACCGCAGCACCCCTTTGTACCACGCAGCCCGGGTGGGAAGGACAGACATCCTGCAGGAGCTGATAAGGTGCGAGAGCTAGAGTGGTGCCTTCATCTGGAGCAAGGGACGCATACACAATAACCACGCTGCTAGAAATAGCTACTTTATACCTGAGCGTACTGGCCATGTTATTATATGCGTCTGCCTCATAGGTACGAGTGCAAATGAAGTGTGGCTTGTCTCCTGCAACGCATAATCTGTCTGCTGCCTTCTGGTCAGTTTCTGATCATCAGGACAGTACTCAATCTTGTACTCAATCTTTTATTCGACCGTATTTACGAATCGTATGGCTTTTGGGAGAAAGATATTTCTCAGCGTAGCAGGATAGTGAGCTTGCACTGATATGAGAATATATGGCACTGCGGTGCTGCGTTGTCAAGCTATCACAAAAAAAAATATTCTGTGGTTAGAAAAAAATGCCTTTGAGTCGGAGGATGTCTGATGCAAGACAGAGAGAGAGAGATGTCTGATGTTTTTCATTCAACAGTCCTGCTAGACACATTCTTCCTGTTCTGTGCTGAAATATAGATTTTTTGTGCAAAAAATGGAGGTTCGTCTGTGTAGCACATTGACACCCGACCAGTCTGTTTTGTCTGTTCTCTCTGTGGTGGGAAAGACATTTTGAAAGTGAGAACACTGGTGAAAATGAAAATTTACATAACGAGACAAATGGCATTGCAGGAGTAGCAGATCTGAATTGTGCGCCTCTCTCTAGGTTCAACGCTGACGTGGACGTGGACCACCAGCTTGGCCCGAGGCCTCTGTTCAGCGCCCGTACCCTCTCCACACTGGTGGTGTGCCCACTGTACATCAGCGCAGCCTACCACCACCTTCACTGCTTCCGGCTGCTCCTGCAGGCTGGGGCCAACCCCGACTACAACTACACGGGCCCGGTGAGCCGCGAGGCACTGGCCCGGGGCCTGGCATCCTGCCTGCTGGACGCCGTGCTCAGGCATGGCTGTGAGCCAGCCTTCGTTAGGTTGCTGCTGGAGCACGGGGCGGACCCCCAGCTCGTGACCTGGGCGGAGCCTGATCCGGGCACCATGGGAAGAGTGAGGGTCAACGCCGAAGCTTTACGCATCTACCAGGAGGCCAGGCGTAAGTTACCTACACCGAAAGGGCTTTCATCTGGCATAAGCCTTGTCTTACACAAGTACCTTAGATGAAGTTAGTTGAAGGCATGGATTTACATTTGGTCTTGTTACGAAAACCATCCAGTCTGTGAAAATCCCAGTATGTGTGCAGGGTAAATATCAAGGTATGAATCTATAAATAATGATGACCAGTTTAAGATGAACTTAGATCTGTGCTTTGGTGTCATGCAGGGAGGTGTGAAAGCGCTCCTAGAGCAGTGCCACTGTCCATTCTCTCCCTTTCAGGGTGTCCGAGTCGGCTGACTCACCTCTGCCGTGTTGCCATCCGCCGGGCGATGGGCAAGCACCATCTGGGCCACATCTCCAGCCTCCCCCTTCCTGATGCCATCAAGAGCTTTCTGCTCCACCGGGACGACCGTGGGGTTTCTATCCCTCCTCTGCAGGCTCGTCAGTGAGGAGGAGGAGGAGGAGGAAGAGGAGGAGGCGGCGGCGGCCATCCACGGGCGCAGAGACTCGAGCCCCCGTGGCGTGATCATGACCTGTGTTGAGGAGCACCAGCGCCTCCGAGGTCCACAGCTGCCAACTCCTGCTTCCTGCTCCTGACGCTGCTCCTCATCCAGGCGAGGGGAGGTGCTCAGCATATTCTCTCAGAAGACACACACTACCACTTTCACAGCATGCCGTTCTGTGAGTCAAGCATGTTGGTGCACATCAGTCTTTCTTTACGCAAGTGTATTTTGCAGCAGTATATTATATAAATGTTGGTTACACTGCAAAATCATATTGACTCTTTACGATCACTTAATCTGTGATTAGTCTGAGTAGATGGGTAATTTATATTTAAGAACAAATTTTATATTTCTTCATTGTTATGGTCAATGTGGTGTGAAAGATAAAAGAAATCATAGCTTAATTTATGATCATTTATGAAATGTATTTATATTATGCTTAGACATTTTTAAACTTTGCCTTAATTTGAACTAAGATGCCTGAAATAAACTGTATTGCTCCCCGTTGTCTGTGCTTTCATGTGAGGAAACCCACACAGGAGATCTGTTTTATGTTCAGACATGCTGTTCTACTGTCTTGGTGCATCTTCTTTTCCGTTTGACCCTAGAAACTGTTGTTAAGCTCTCGGATACATCTGTGGTTTGGAGTCTTCTGATGAAACAAGTTTTGGACATAAGCTTAATTACCATTCAAGTGCAGGAAATGCAAGAAATCCAAACTTCCTGTAGAACCTATTCACTATTCACAGACTGCTGCCCACAACTCTACCACTGAGTCTCAGCTGATATTATCTTGAGATCTCGCTGACATAAATAGACATGATATAGGATTCCTCTGAGGTTTCCAATCATATAGACTACTAAATTTCCCACCCTCTGGGTATAATTACACTCTTTGGGTATATGTTATGTTTTTTTCCTTTAAGTTTATTTGAAGTGTACTTCATGTCAGTGTTGTGACAGTGAAACCGCATCTTGTCAAAAACCACAAACTGGAAAAAGCAAAGCCTGGGAAACGATTGGCCGTGCCAGCAAATCGCCGGCGGTCCTCATTACTCTGAGAGCTATGTGAAGCTCCTCATGGACTGTGGAGCTCCTCGTGCCTTGCGCCAGAGACCGGAAGGTGGAATTGCACTCTAACAAATGCGCTGTCAAATCTCCAGACGTCATCATCAACCCCCCCCATCAATCCTCCAACCCCTTGGCCCTGTCTGCGTCTGCTCTGACGCTGCTGTTTGGGTCTTCAGCACGAGTGGGGATCAAAGCAGCACAGACAGAGGCAGCATCTCTGCTGTCAGCTCCTCCAGGGCTGATCTTGAGTAATCGGCCTCTTTTTCCGATGGTTTCTCAATAGTGGAACTGGAGAGAAGCCACCAAAAACCCCAAACCCGAAGAATGAGCTCTGGGAGTGACGCTTCCCATTGCTGCCAACCACTCTCCTTCTGGAGAACTCTGGGAGTGATGCTTCCCACCGGTGCTAACCACTTCCCTTCTAGAGCACTCTGGGAGTGACGCTTCTCATTACCACCAACCACTCTCCTTCTAGAGCACTCTGGGAGTGATGCCTATGTCAGGTGGCCTCAACTCAGGCCAATTCACTTCGAGGTGTCATACTGTCTCACTTTGCTTCACTGTGATTCTTAACTCTCTATATTCAGGGGGGTGGGATTGGGGGCTGTAAACAGTTCCACTGTAAAACAGGTCCTTGTTTTTCCTGCTGTTTTTTCTTGCAAGTGTTTCCTGATTAGACTTGTATGTAAGGGATTGGAGTTCTGAGGGTCTAATGATAACATGCTATTGTCTGTGTGGTTCAGCGCTGTCCAAAAGATGGCACTCTTTTCATGTCAAGTACTTCTTTCTTTCTTTCTCTCTCTCTCTCTCTCAAGATGTGATCCTATTGCTTTCAAACGTGCGTTAGCATGTCATTTAGGACATGAATACTGGCATAACATTGGTGCCCACGACGAGTAATAAGTAAGAGTGACGAACACCTTGTACAATCCTTGATTTTTATAAAAAGGGGAAAAGGGAACTTTTTTTCTGATGCAACCATGGTTCTGATACTGGTTATCTTCGCATTTTTATTTCTTCCTAATTCACTTTTCGAGGAAATTACCGTTTAATGTAATAAGCTGAATAAGCTTATTTTTCACTCATGTTTATAAATACACACTAAACAGAAACGGTTTAATTACATTGTCATCGCCTTGACCTTTGACATCGCCAGTTCTCAATCCCAGTTTCGATCCACTTGCTCGGGTTGGCTGAACGAACTCCAGTTTGATCTGCAGTTGTTCATGCGAAGGTAATTAGCAGATGGAAATACTGTAGCTATGAGATTCAGGTGTCCACAAAAATGAAATGGTTCCTGCTAAACAGTGTTCTACGTCTGGCCGTTACCTAGCTATTTGGATACTGGTTTGATTTGGTCAACAAATTATTGATTTAGCAAGCACGTTTTACCAGCAAACTTCGAAATTATGATCTGCTAGCTAGCGTTCAGAGGGAAGCTAACAGGTGGGTAGTGTGCTTCTAAAGTTCGTTTTCAGCTTTACAAAAGTATGTGGGAGGAAATGAGTAAATTTATTCTTATATGAATTACAGTCACGTCTCAGTACATTAACATTTTAAAAGCACGACAGGCAGTTCTGAGCGTTATGCCTGAGGAGTTAGCAGGTCTCTTGCAGTCATCAGAAGAACGTCAAATATGAGCGACATCTCGCAGTTTGTCATCCTGAATCAAGACGTGGGGGTTCCCGATCATCTATCGGCGCTGTGCAGGATCTAGATTCGACTTCACGCGTCTTTAGTACATGGATGGTATCCGGATGGAGATGATCCACATGAAATACAAGTGTAAAAGCACCCAAGGTGCGTTTAAAACTGATTAGCATTCCTGAGGTGTTCTAGTGTCATTGGCTTTCCAGCTATATATAATCACTTTTCAATGTGATAAAATATTTCGGTAGTAGTAATTTTAATCACCTTTCAGTACGATCAAATCTTCAGGTAGTACTCATTTTGAAATAATTATTCAAGTTATATAGCCTAGATATTGTGGGGGGGACATATATCAAAAGCCTCTTGTTTCTCTGTGTACTTCACCACCATCTTTCTGTCTCTCCCTCTTCTGAAGTTCTGGGAGGTGGAACCAGTTTATATAAGAAAAAGTGAATGTTTAAATCATAACATTAATTTCATGGTGTTCTAAAGTAACAAGAATGTAGATCAATTCTTTTTCTGAGTTTCTTCATTGCTGCCATAGCAACAACTGGCAATGCAAACAGATATGTCATTAATTCAGTGTTCAGTAGCATTAAAATGCCTTGCCACTGGAATTGATAAATCTTTCATTCTGATGGTCCAAATGATTTCGACAAAACAATCCTCAGACCTTCTCTTGGTTTCTCCAGTGTAAAGTTGGCATCATCTCTTGCAAGTAATACAGTAGACAACGCCCACAGTAATGCTTGAAGCGTAATGGGTGATAACAGTTGATCCTTTTATTCTGGTTATTTTAGTGATTGTGATTATGAGCATGCATGCAGCACATCTAGTGCGAATGCAATGCCAGTTATTATCCAAAAGGTCATTTATTTCACTCTTGACAAGACTCTTGTCTGATGTTTTTTTTTTTTTCTTGTCTGTAGGGGATTAGTGGAGATCCGTAAAAAGGGATGCAGTCTTTTGCATCCCTTTCTGAAGTGTGTAAGTATAATTTTATTCATAGGCTGTAGGATGATGAGTGAGCACCAAAGGAACTCTAACAGTACATTGTTAGTAGGTGATGATGTGTGTGTGTGTGTGTGTGTGTGTAAAAAAATAAAAATAAATAATATATAT
>JAOYMR010000006.1:20301230-20317611 GCA_025802075.1 Tenebrosternarchus preto | reverse complement strand
AAAGCAACTCTAACAGTCCATTGTTAGTTGGTGATGTGTGTGTGTGTAAAAAAAAAAATATATATATATATATATATATATATATATATATATATGCGCACAAAAGCAAAGACTGTCTATCTGTAAAACTAAGAAGCATTGCTACATAACAAATATTATAATACTAAAATACTTTTTGATGTCTTTTAATCAAATATGCTAAAATACCTTATATTAAATACCAAATATTCCTATATACTTTAAAAGATGAAAAAGCTATAAAATGTCCATGTTATTGAAAACATTTAATTTGACAATGCCGTAAAGAATTTACTTAACACAAAAACTTGCAGCGTGGGCCTCTGTAATGACATTACATGGATTTTGCAGAAATGTAGAAAATCCCCCCAAACGAAAATTGCTACGCATACATGGATACGTATGTGAGTTTGGATCTGAGGGTCCCTCTGCCTCAGGGCAGGTGATGTCAGCATGTGAGGGGCAGGTGTCACATGGTGCTGCTGGATCTGTATTGTCTTTAGATAAGAAAGCACAGTTGTGATTGGTCAGTGTCATTGTCATATATGCCTTCCAAGGCTAACTAATATATGCACAGTATATATTATCTGTGTTGATGCAAACAATGTATTTAAATAACAACAAAGCAAAGCACCTTAAGTGTAAGGACAGCTTTATGCAGCAGTCATGTATGCTACTTATCATGGTGGTAGAACTATAAAATAAACTATAAAAGAAAGCTAACCATAAAAGTAAGCAAACTTTTTTCCTTGGCCTGGATATAAGAGAGCATACTTAGCCTTGTGATTTGCAAGCCTATTGTGTTTATGTGATCTTTGCGGTATTGTGGGGATTTAGTCCCAGGTTTAGTCCAAGCAAGGCTGCACATACTGCCTTCTTTCTTCAGTGGTGGGTTACACCAGCAGGAAGTCCAATCATCTCCACAGTGAAAAATCTGCATCAGACATCACTGCAGAATTCAGAGACACAGATATTGAAACAAGACGGCTGGCAAGCTAAGAAGCTAGGAGTGTGTGATGTGACAAAAATCACTATTATTCACAGTATATTATTTTAGTTTTTCCCAAATGTTTACTTTGTAATTTTAATTTGTCACTTTTTAGTTTCTAAAATGTACAAAGCAATATGTGGGTGCGTGTGTGTGAGTCTTTAAATATGTAAATATTGAAATAGTAATTATGTAAATATTAAAAATAGTAAATATGAAATATTCAGAATTAATATAGTGACGTTCAACTTAATTGTATCTGTACTGAAGCGTTCACATTTAAATATGCAAATGCAGTTTTGAAAATGAAATGGATAATGCTTTTAAAGAACCTTTTTGTTTAATTTAGTGCAGATTACTCAGACTTTATTTTGCCCAAGAGTATCATTCCACTCCTATCAAGTTCTTTCTAGATGATGATATCTCACTGCTGGGTTCGAATTTCACATCTGCAGTCTATACGGGGTGTGGTTGGCTTTGCGAGAAGACCGTAGACCCTGGTGTAGAGATCAAGACAACAGACAAAAACAACAACAACAAAACGACGACGACAGCTAGTTGTGCAGTTTGAGACGGACAACAGCCTCCCTGGCTCTCTGCGTTTGGCTTTTTACCTCATGGCTTATAAATGAAATTGTTACAAATAGTGGTTTAGGTGGACAGTCTGCAGATAATATGGGTAAAGTAGGAAATGCAGCAGACTACATCTGAGGAGTTTATTCGACCGTATAAAAATCGGCATGAGTGTGTGTGTGTTGCATATAAAATGCCTTACTTTGCTTTTATTGAAATTGGGCAACAGCTGCGTGTTGTTTGGAGTTCGTTTTAATCTCTCATTGCCTCTCTCTGAGTAAATCACACTTGAATTACTTGCACTAGAATTTCACTGCCTTAATTACAACATATTTTTCTAAGGGTGATCTCACTTTCTTTTTTCTTTCTTTCTTTTTTTTTAGGGGGCTTTTAAACTTCCCCTGTAGCTTTAAACATTGTTTGGACTTGGACAGAGGACAAAGCATTTCCCCATTCCCTTTTTCTTATTAGCAGATCACCTGTGATTTAGATCACAGTATTTATACTGCATCTCCACTTAGAAGGATACTGGTAAGAAGTCCAGTACTATTAGTATGGAGTCCAAATAAAACAATGTGCATTTGGTGCAGCATCAGGTTAGTATAACAGGAAGGGATAGCAGTCACAAGCCAATCAGAAATTATTGATATTTTTTTTTATTTTTTTGTGTGTCATGCACATGCAGAATCAATTACAACAGGGTGTGTGTGTGTGTGTGTGGTGAGCTTTTTTTCCTTTTAGTAGGCGATTGCGTGGTAGAGGGTCTAATGTGACGCAGAAGAAGTCATTAGCAGGACTTAAGACAGGAAATATGGAATGGAGGAAGTTTACCTATAAATTCGTTACTTGCTTTTAATTGGAAAACCAAAATTGCTTAATGGTACTTAATGTGATTTTCTTTTTCCAGAGCCACCGGGAGTGTTGTGAACTGCGGCAAAAATACAGGAGGGTGGAATCGCTGATCACTGTCCCAAAACCTCTGCTCGTGTCACTGTGAATGACATGCTGCCCCATGAAATAATTACACTTTAAAGCATATACTAATAATGAATCTATAGCTATGAAATAGCCTGGGGTCTGGAAAAGCTGTACGCTTATAAAGAGACTACTTTGTTGATGTGGAGAACTTTTATCTGATCCAGAGGTTTGTTACATTAAGTGTATTGTTTTTATTTCTCCACATTAATCTCTTATAGCACTAAAAATAATGACTGCTATCCTAGAAAATGTCCCTCCTAGAAAATGTTTTTTAGAAAATGTTTTTTTTTTTTCTTTTCCTTTGAAATACCACAGTCTCAGAATCTTTCCAGCTCTGTAAGTACAGAGGATCTGTAATTGATAGTATTCATTAAGCCAAATTACCCATGGTTAATTTCTTCAGTGAAGCCTGGGTACTGGGGAGCAGCTGAGAGTACGACCGTGCTCTTGGCGAGGGAACAAAGCTATCAGTAGCCTTGTCTAAGGGCACACGGGCTTCCTCCTGAAATTAAGCAGGAATTGTCACTCGGCTGACAAAACCGCCATCCGACAACAAGAGCAGTGGATCCTGAAGAGTGGAAGAAAAGAATTCCACAACCACTGTGGGAATGCAGTAAAATGTGTTTTCCTGAAGCCCAGTATCCCACACTTAAACCTGCAGGCATGGAAATTAGAGAAAGGGCTTGTGTCCCTGGAGGCTGGGCCTCCCCAGAAGGCTTGTGAATCCTACAGGCCCGGTGAATCATAGTGATGCTTGATGAAGTCACACAATGCATTCTTCCCACCCCCATGACACCAGTCACAACCCCGCCATGGTTTCTCTCACTGTAGGATTTTTTTTTTTTTTTTTTTTTTAAATCAAAATCATAACCATTATGTAACAAAGAGTACATTAGCAGACTCCAAAAAGGTCTGCTGCTGTCACTTCTGTGATACAGATCAAGTGACCTTGACATTGGAACTGAAATTGAGAATGGGGAAGTGCAAGAAATCGGGCCTTCTTGCTTGGACCAGGCCCCAAGGCATCTCTCCATGCCCCTTCCCCCCCAGCGGGGACCCCTCTCACCAAGGGTGGGAACAGCTCCAGATCCACAGCCCAATGCCACATCAAATCAACCATTTCCTCCCTTGATAAGAAGTCCCAGTCGAGCCACACAGATCACCCGTAAAGGGGGACACAGAGGAAAGAGACATTTAGAAGGCTTGTGGTCAGGGCAGGGGCCCTGGCTTGCTTGTCAGTCCCCCCCCCCCCTCCAAAAGCATCTCGCATTTCTCCCTCAGAGGCAAGGGACGTTCGGAGCCACGTGTTGTGCAGAAATACACGAAACTGTGTCTCCCAGCTGCTTCCCCTGCCATTAGCGCCTGCTGCTCATCCAGTAATACATACATGTCAGTTTTATCCTGTTATTTCTCCACCATATTTCTACTAAATCAATTTTGTCATGGCTTGGAGCGTTACGTTCCAAAGACACCTGCATGACGGTCGACTTAGTCCCACCCCCCCCTTCCAAATGGCATATTTAAGAGGGTGGAATATGAAGTGAGGTGATTTTCTCCCGAGTCTGAGTGCTTGGAGGGGGTGGGGGTGAGGCCAGGGGGGTGAGAGTGCCGTGACAGGGGGATCCAAATATGAGGAGTCAGCACATGAAAAAGAGGGCGCACACAGCTTAGCCCATGTGGCACACAACCTGATATTCCCTTAGAGCAGGGGAGCAGAGAGGAGGCCCAAATCAGGCTTAGCCACTCAGAGCACACCTCCTCTGCCATGCCTGTTTACTGGGCCCTGATTCCTGAAGGCTTCTGACCACACTCCCCCTCCAGCTTCCTGTCAAGATCATGAATTTCCTGTCTGCTTCCTTTCCTCCACCCCCCAGACATTAATAGTGACAGGCAGGTGTGTACATGATACTCCCTTCACTGCACTTGATATCCTAATATTATTGCAAAGATCACAGAGGTGAATTCATCATGGGTTCATTCCAATTACCTTTGGCATCATCAGTAGAGCGAGATAGATTCAGCTTTTTTGAGTACTGCATGGTTGATAATCGAACACAAAGAGTGACTTTACAGGACAAAACCGCTTCTGGGCTATTTAATATTTGGCATGGCAGCAAATACTGAAAAAGTGCAGATGTAGTGACGGTTGTATGTAATAGATGTATGGATATTCTGCATTCATACCACGGGAGTGTTTATTTGGAGCCCTGATTGCTGGCGTGCCCAGGAACCCAGGCAACTGTGCAGAGGCTCTGTGGATCTCAGCAGAGTTGCGTGACAGTGGAGCGAGATTCCTGTCCTCTGTGAATTCCATCCTGCAGTATATTGCTCTTGTGGTTTCCGATGGTTTCTGAAGTCTCAGAGAGGCCTGTTGATTTATAATCTCAGATGTCATTCTTCACAGTGACATGCCACTGAGACAAACTGCAACCCTTCTCTATATCAAGGCAAACTACATCTCTTATTGTGCATATGAAGGGGATGTTTTACTTATAGTGTAAAGTTGGCTACAGCTATTACTCCTTTGCCAAGGAGCAAAAGTAAATGTAACCCCTGAAATCAAAATGGGTTTCCCCCAAAGGCCTTTGTGTATTATTGTGATACTGTGCAAGTTATACCCACAAAATTCACTAACTAGGTGGTCCCAACTATTTCTCAATTGGATAATAAATACAGACAAAATGTCAAAGAAATAATGTGGAAAATAATACATTTTTATCTTAAAAAGAGCAGAGTATAGAAAAGAGACAAAGTGAGATCGTATGAAACATTTGGTGCACTGCTTGTAAGCACGCTTTTGATAGCTGGCTTTAGAAGTTGTTGTTGGGTGTTCTGAGGAAGTCATTAATTTCTCCAGCAGCAGTGTGGGGATTGTGAATTGGAAATATTCCGTAATCCATCTCATTGAGCAAGGTCCTAAATGACAGAAGGCGTGTGGCGCGTGGGTACAGAAGGACCTCACCCACACGGGCTGCCAACGCTGCCCCGGGTAAGGATGCCCTCCGCTGCCTGCTTCATGCCTGGGTTGCTCAGAACCTCCACTACTTTGCTTCTGATTTGTTCCTCCCTCCCACTGAGAGGACATCCATCCATTAGCAGACACGGCCTCTGTAATTTGCTCGTCAAGAAAGAAGGATCCTCAGTTTACCGAGGCCGCCTTGCTTCTCATTTTCTCGCCCGCACACCAGCGTCGCTATGCATGAACACCACATCTCCATGCTTTAATCTACAGCATAAACAATCAGCGCATTTTGAATGCATCGCTTGCAGTGTCACACAGCCCTCCAAAAATACATTGAACTGCCTTGCACTCTGTCATTTTGTTAGAGGATTAGTCCACCTTCATACTGAATCTCGTTTGCTGGAGGGTCAACATTAGTCCACATTCAGACTGAATCTAGTTTGAGAACTGAAGCAAGAAAGCGTTTCCGTTTCACATCTGTTTTCTCTCACACGCTTTTTTCTTACAAAACACATCCTAAAACAATGGTGGCTTATAAATTAAGATTTTGCTTCTGAACTTTTTACACAAATCCAGCAAGCAAACTTTTTATAGAGGTTACGCCACTCATTTCGGATGAGTCTGAAGGTCCTAATCCTCATGACCTTATACATAACCCACATGTTTCACCATGCACTATTTGTCAGTTCTGATGTATAGCTCCATCACTGAAGTCTACATGGTGTAAATATATCTGCTGCAGTATGGGACGGAACACTTTCTAACTCTTCTAACCCTTCAATGAAGCCTGAATGAGTGATGGTGCATCAGGAGAGCAATTAGGATCTAATAAAATTTGTTTAGTGGGCAGGACATCCTGTGATCAGTATCCTGGGATACCGCGCCTGCTAGCCACAATACAGTGAGGAGGAAGGGACAGAGACTGAAACAGCTGGACGCTGATCTGAGGTCAGAGACATTCCCGAAGTCCGAGCTAACGCTGCGGACGTCACCGAGCGTGGCCCGGCCCGCAACGGACCTCTCGCTCGCCGCTAAATTCGCGCTGATTACCGCAAGTGGTCCACAGATGTACATGGCATCCGAATCTTTTATAGTTTCATCATAAGGATCACATATGGCTTTGTGGGGGTCATGGGCAACATTGAGTTAAGACAGCCAGCCATGCCGAGAACAAACGCGATCCTTAACGCGTTTTATCTGCAGAACGGTCCACGGTCAGTGATGTTGATATCGCTTTGTAAACTGTGAAGAAGCAGTTTACAGCCGTGGTCCAGTATGTCACTGTGCAGATAGAGTGGAGGGTTCGTGTTCTCACAAACCCCGAGGTACCCGCTGACAGTGACACAGCCGAGGGCCGTGTCTCTGCTATCATAAACACAGTCTGTTTTAGTTTGCTTCGGACCTGCTCCGATAAACAGGAGGCAGGAACATACGGTGAGTGTGTGCGCGCGGGGGTGTTTATACGTGCACTTGTGTGTGCGATACGTCTGGGCTCAGGCGGAGTGGCTGGTAATTGCTTTTGTGTATTTTCTTCTGTCTGAGTGCGGGGGAGGGGAGGGCAGTGGGCCCGGTCCAGTTACACTTCTCTAGCACAGCGCATAAACATTTCACCTCCTATTGCACGTCGTATTTATCGCAACGCACTTCCTACAGTAATGGTGGCCATATTTCTCTGATAAAAAGGAAGTGCAGGAGGCGGTGGTGGTGGTGGTGGGGGGAGGGGGGCTTTGCATGCAACAGTATATGCTACACACTGTTATTCTTCCCTCAGTGTTTGATGGGTGGGAGGCTTGCCAAGGAGATTGTGTGTGTTTATACTGTCAAATGTGTACCACATGGGGACTCAGGTCTGCTCCTTCACCCACATCCTCTACTCCACCAGAAGCGTACAGACGTACGGCGATCAGGCTGCTTCGTTTCTGTTGTGCGCGGAAGGGCTGTGCACCTGCTCTTAAACACGCAGCTTCACACACAGTCAACAGGTTGACGCGCGCAGGTCTCAGTGCAGACGCACGGCCTCAGATGCTGCCGAAGTCAATGGAGGCAATAAAGAACAGCTGGACAGGTCGAGGGCTCTGCTGCTCTTTATATATTGAGCTGCAGAATGTAAGAGCTAAAAGCTTAGCTAACCCTAGTAGATCTTACTACTAGCATTCTCTCCTCGAGAAATGATGCATATCTTACTCCTTATAAAGCCTGCCGAAGTCAGTTTTAGCATCTGATTAAGTTCTTTTGCACAGCACCTGTGGAATGGTAATAATTTACTTTCTTTGAAAATCATATGGTCTCAAGCAAGAAAGAAGAATTTCCAGAGACTTGTGCATGTGCTCTTGCTGTATCATACAAAGAGTTTCTTATAGCCCATAGACCAGGAATTTGTTTTTGTCCCATTACATAAACGGCCTCCTCAAGCTTTGATTTACACCCGTATTCACACATTTAATTCTTCTGAGTACATACAGGGTTCTTGTTCTAAAAGCTGCATTTAAATCATACTCTCATTGCAACCACTGCACAGCAAGCAGCTTTTTAGCATATGACAGCGTCATAAAGCACGGTAACAAAAGCGAGTGATCACGACAGGACGATGCACACTGTTTCATTATCCTGAAGTGATCACGACAGGACGATGCACACTGTTTCATTATCCTGAAGTGATCACGGCAGGATGAACGCACAACGCTGTTTCATCATCCTGAAGCCTCTCAGGCCGCTGCTTGCCTGTCACGAGCGACCACGATGCATCCCGAGAGTCCCGCTAACTGCGCTAATCGGTGGGAAGGAAGAGGTGCAGTGAGACGCTGCCGTGTTCTCCACAAGAAAGTAAATATGCTGTTGGCCTCACGTGGTCTAACAGCCCAGCGGCCGTGAGCCAAGCCAGGGACGCTGGGCAGATGTTATGGCAAACGTGGTTCCTCAGTGAGGTTTATTTGTCCTGAATATTTATATACAGACTTTGTTTATTTACTACATTAGGCCTTGTAGTGTCTGTCAGCAGGTCACTTCCATTGAGAAATTAAGAGTGTTTACAGTTTTTCCCCTCAAACAAACACACGCACGCACACACATGGCGTTGCGGTGTGTTCTAATGGCAGACCACTTCCTCAGATGAGGTAGATGGGAAACAGAAGAGGCAGACATGTGTCCAACAGTTTAGCTGGAGCTGCACAGCACAAAGCAGCTTGATTCTCCACCTTGTATGTAGCATGGTGCTTGTATGTAGCATGGTGCTTGTTAGCATGGTGCTTGGTAGCATTGGTGCTTGTATGTAGCATGGTGCTTGTTAGCATGGTGCTTGCTCGCTGAATTATGGCCACCAAGAGATTCAGACAAACAAGTCCTTCCCATTTGTTTGTGATTTTGTTTCAGCGAACATATAATTGCAACAAAACGGAGAATCAGAGTTACATCTTTTTTTTCTTTTCTTGTAGGTAGTGGATTTATCCACAGCTTGAGTTAACATCTGTCCCATATAATCCAGTCAAGAGGATCTGGTGATTCTTGATCAAGGCACAGAAAAACTCCAGTTCAGTCACTGCCACCAGATGTGTGTTCAGATGTTGTGCCTTGCTGAATTTTAACTCCTCTGTCGTTCACAGTCAACATCGCCGAATGGCTTCCTCTTCACAGTGAGGTCCCATCACAAACACACTGTCATATCACCATCACATGCTTGTCCATGACTCTGTTAAATCTGTTCTCGCTACAGTGCGAGTATCCAGATACATTTTTATGCCAATTTGTGGACGGGACCATATTCTCTCTCTCATGTACAAATCAAGGTCATGCATAGAAAATCCAAGACGAGCTTGTTATGGACCTCATTTGCAAAAAGTCAAACAGGCTCAAACGGTTGGCTAAGCTAGGAAGAGTTCAGAGGTACGTGCCTGATGGTTGTGTTGTGTGGGATCTCTGTGGACTTTAGTCTTCAGCTAATTTTAGACTGTGTAAACCAGCTATTAAAATGTATATTAAGTATGACAGATAAAAAGGATTTGTTGATGTGCACCAAACAAGGAACTCTTGAGTATAGATCTCTTGAAGAGTTTGTCAGTGTAACTTACTGGTCGCTCTGTGGTCCACCATGCTACCTCCTGAGGGGCGGTGGGAGTATGGCACGCCCTGGCTTGCTCTGCCCCTAATTCAAAGCATCTTTCAGTGTGCAAGGCTCTGAAAAGGATGTGGCTAAAACAAATAAAAGAATCATAAAGAGGGGATCAAAGAGGCTTGCAAATCCATTCCTTCTGGGCAAAGAGTCTTTCAAATAAAAGAACAAGAACAAAAAAAAAAAGACGTGTGGGGCGGGGAGGAATCCCACGTCCCCGACGACGTAGCTCGCGGAGCGGGTCACGGCTGAGCGTGTGCCTGCCTTGGCATGATGGAGCAGCCAGTGACAGGGCCGGACCCCGGCGTGTCCATCCCAGCGCCGTCTCCTTTGTCACTGCTGTATTAATCAAAATGCACCAGGAGGGGAGATGGTTTCGTTTTTTCCTGCATTACAGACTCTCAAAGACAGATGCTGCCATGAGAGCACAACCATTACAAGAGCGCAGGCCACCAGGAAGCCGGTAATGCTTGTGAGACCCGTAGAATCTTTATTTTTCAGAGGTCTAGTCACAGTCGTGAAGATGTCCCTCATCACAACTACCTTTCCCTCATCTGTCACCGAACACATGGGACTGACTTCACCCGCTTCATTTAACCCCTCAGCTGAGCAGTCAACCACTCATTACCACACATTCCTCTTAAATACACCCAACTCCTGAGCAGTGTCTTCTCCCGTTGATAGCTTTTTCTCTGTCTCTGCTAAAAGTACGAGACAAAGCATTCTGGGTAAAGCTCAAGTGACCTTTAGCACGCTGAGCATTCTTGCCGCATGACTCCTCCTCCACGCTTGTAATCTGCAAGTGCTGTCATTTTACAGTCAATTTACAATATGTAACATGCATTTCACAACACATTTTCTTAGTAAAGCAGAGAAGAAAGGCCATAAGTAAAAAAAGCGCAGTGTTGCTTGTTAGATTTATTTCACAACGGATCAAAGAATTTCCCTTTTTTCCACATGAGCCATATTATAACTTATTTTCCACCAAAAAGAAAAGAATTTTCAAACCCTTCACTTAGCAGAAACACATTAGGCTGGTGAGAAATACAGTTTAGAGAAAAGGAGCTACAGAATTGAACCTTGACCTTTTGTTTGACTTTGAGCGGCACGTCTAGAAAGACTAGCACAACAGTTTACTAACTGTCCTGGTGCAGCCACCCTACGTCTTTCCAAAACACAAAAGAGTCACTGTATGACAGTTTCAGCAGTCAAGGGAGTCACACGAGTCACACAAAGCCTTTGTAATCACCACAAAGGACATACCAGTGGGATAAAGTCAATAACTCATCCAGCAAACAAACTTTGATGTTGGTAAGTGATCCAAACCATTTTTTTTCCTCTTTTGTAAAAGCCCTTTGGGATTGTCTCTGGTTTGTGGTGTGTTTTGGAACAAAAGTGAACAACGATGCTGTGTGCTGGTATTCTGACCTGCACCATGGCTATATACAGAAAGTAGCAGTCTCATGTAAAACTGACATCTCAAGTCTATCACACTGTGCATTGGGCCTCTCTGTGGACTAGTGTAGTTTTCCACAGTGTTGCAGTGACACTGATGTTCTTTGATAGAAGCCTTCAAACGGGATCCATTTGTGCAGGTCGGATTTGCTCCGAGGTCAAGTGAAGGCTCAGGATGTCTCCCACACTTTATAGCGTGAGCTAACACACACTCTTTTTTTCATGGTGGTGAAACGCTAACTGAATCATTTCTGGAACATTCTACACCAAATGGCGGGAAGAGCCGGCGTAATCAGTTCCAGCGAAGTGAAAACGCGATCTGCTCGAGCATCGTGGCAAAGCAAAGCGCAAACCAGGTCTCCTGCAGAGCCGCGGCGTTGCGTAATAACCATAGTCTGACCCCTGCGGGACTTGTCATGCAGGTTCTCCCTCCACGGCCCTCTATCCTTGAAAAGGAATCGTTCCCGGCTATTAAAATACCTCCAGAAATATGGGATGCTTATCAAATAACAAGAACCACATTGCCCCGTTTCCTCGCCAGCCTGCCAGGGACTTTAGCTGAGGAGATATCTCCACCTTTCAAGTCGCTTTTGAAGTCTGTGACCTTATGTGGGATTCGTGCGTCGGAGAGTGGAGCAGTGGTCCAGGGTCGAGGGACCGGCTGCAGTCCCGCGCTGCACAGCCCCCGGGCTGCTCGGCCAGCCGCTGGTGGGCTGTGAGCGGTGAATCCGCAGACGGTCTGTCTCCCTGAGCAACGGCGACGGTCAGTGCCGTATTGTGCCATAAATAAAAAAATAAATCACAACTAAATAACAATCATATTAACTGCGATTAGACTTTTCCAGAGAATAAAGATGAGCCACTTAATATGGAGAACGGGTGAAAGATGTATAAGGGACATTAGACGCTTGTCCGTGGTGGTGTGTTTTCCAGCACTGATTGGTCATTATGCTAATTATGCAGGCGAAATGCAGCATTGCTCAGATCTGACCAATGAGAGGCAGGTAACATTGCAGATTGGTGGGCACATTTCCATGTAGGGTGTTATATATGTCTGGGAGCAGAATAGGGCTGGTGGGAATGTACCTTTGTATACTCTGAGGATCCTAATTGGAAAACTGCACTGCACAAGGAAGAAATACCACACAAAAATGAATAATGTTTGTTCCAAATTCAAATTTAAAAACAACACATTACATCATATTTTAGAACATTTAATTGGATTTAGAAGATAAATTCAAAGTCACAAACACACTTTACTTGAATCCAATTTTCCTTTTGAAACTATCGACTGTTAGTAAATCGCCCCAAATAACCCTGGTGGTGTTTTGATCCCCAAGCTGGAGGGAAGAAATCACTTCATATGGTAATCAAGGCTGGGTAAACACCAGCGTGGCATGTGTGTGCGAGGATGGCCGTCTGTCTTTGACATTTAAGTCGGACGTTTGCGATTACGCGTGCATTCCTCCGGCATGTCTCATCCTCGTCGGGTCCAGTCCAAAAACGGCTCCCTCATGCTGCTCTTTCAGGAGGAAATTATTTTTCATTGCCCCCGAAAGAGAAGTGAGCTGCCAAGCAGCTCCGATCCACACTCTCGGCTGTTGGGTTGCCAAGTCTCCGGCGACTCCCCCCGGAGCAGTGCAAACTCCAGCCCTGCTCTAACAGAGAGGTGGAGAGGACAGGAGATGAGGGTCACTGGACCTTAGCAAGGGCTCTATGACTTGTTTTTCTACCCCTGTGTAAGACTCAGAGTGTGGAAGGACTCATTCTGAATTAACTTTCTGTCTGTCTGAAACAGCCGCTCTTCTGACATCTTTCCACAGCAGAATTTTACAAAACTTAGTTTTGTAACGATATGGAAAACGTTGTATATAACTCTAAATAATGACTAAAGTAACTCTGACGGCATTCTTTGTATTCGTGGCCTCTTTTGAAGAGTTTGCTGTCTTTTCACTATGTTGTCATTGAATTATTATGGACTTCATCTTACTGTCGACATTAAAGTAGGAAAAGAGGAAAACGGCGATCAGGCTGTGATTCCTGGATGCCAAAGAACCTTTCATCAGATGAATCAACACTGAAACGGCAATCGCATGAATCTACTGAGAACCTGCGTTTCATCGTGCAGTAACTCCATGCACAATCCTCAGCGGCATGCCGCCACTCCAATAGGTCAGGATAAAGCACAGAGAGCTGCAGCGCTGTTGCTGAGCGGATCTGCAGGTGGGTGTGGCTTCTTTCCTCTTGGATGGACGTTCTAACGCACTCCCAGTGCTTTACTTCCACCCGCATGCGGCAGGCCGGCCGAGAGGCCTCGTGTCTGGCCTGCGTCTTTTACTTGCACCCGCTGTATCTTGAAATTTGATGAGTCATTGATCCTATGTTTTTCTTCATGGAAACACTTTTATCCTATTTCCTGTTGCTGTGTCTCTCTGATTGGTGTTTATGTTTAGCAAATCTGTTTCTCATAATCTTTTGTTTTTACTCTTTTTCTGTTTCCTTTTTTAGGGAAATAATAGAGGATTGGGGGATTACGGTATAATACACTTGGCAACAGTTAAAACGCAACAGGAAGTACAACACCTTAGGCATGCGCTGTGGGATTAAGCACGAGATGGACTGTTATTGTAAAGACCAGCTGTTCCTATGATGTGTGACTGATGGATTCTCCATCGATTGCTAATTATTTAAATACTAAAAGAATCCAGTGTACTTGAGTCTTTACTGTTTTTTATCAGTGCCTTGCTCTCTCCACATACTTCCTTTGATCTTGTACCTCTCCTGCAAAAAGAATATATCTTTACTCACCACACAACAGCAACTCTCTTTTGTAACGCCTAAAGTATGCCTTTTTTTTCCTCCTTCTCTCCATGGGAAATTAAAGCGATACCACAATGACTGTGACCTTTTCGCCAAGCCTGCAGGGTTTCTGCAATTAGCAATTATGGTCACATGGCTTCTGTGGAGGCCCCTGCTTTGTTCTCATTGAGCACTTAAGGATTTCACATGGAGCTACAACACATGGAGTGTTTTTGTAAAATTACTGGCCCTAACCTTGATAACATTTTTTTGTCTAGGCATTTTAATCTCTGTCCTGAGATGAAGGAGAGTGTCAGAATATATTCTGGATGGAGTGTGTCGCTTTGTTCCGTGTGATCTCTACTCGGTTTAGATCGTTGGAGATTTGTAAACAGCGCAGAAAAGGCCGGACTCTCAACAGACGGAAGTGAACAAATAACATGCTCCTGCACGTGGTCTTTATTGATGTTTTCTTTTTATGCTTCATTGCATCCCTGTGTTACATGCAAATGCCTGCTCGTATCCTGGGCGAGGAGACTGAAGCAGGCTGGCACTCTGCCGAGGTGCCCTCTCCTGGGATCCCCATCACCTAACAAATTGTCCTTTTCACGGAAACCATGCAGACCTTTCAATTGCTTTCAGATGTGATCTTTCAGTTACAAAACAAAGTGGTGGTGCAGCTTCTTTCTCTCGGAGGTGGAATTAAATTCGTGGCAATATCTTTATTAAAAGACCTCAGAAGTCTCAAATTTTTGGTTTAATATGGACATGGCGGCCATGTCCCTAGAGCTCTGATAGGTTGCAGGGATGTGCGTGTGTGATAGTTTTAATAGCAGGGCTGTGTGTGTGATAGTTTTAATAGCAGGGCTGTGTGTGTGATAGTTTTAATAGCCCCTTTTCTTCCTAATTTCTAAAGCTAAAGATGCTTTGTATTGCTGCATCTGCTCAATTTCAGTCACTTATCCTAATTATCTGCAGGAAGAAAAAATACATCAAATATGTGTTAACCACAAACATAAAAAAAATTTATGTGTTAATTCATCTTTTTTTACTGCCTGTGTCTTTGGAGGTTGAGGAGTGGTTTTAAAAAGTCATTAATCCTTTAGATGGGTTGACTTTGAAGAGATTTGTACTTTCCTTTGTCTGACCTCTCTACCCTCGAAACTATTATTTTCTGTGAAAAATATTTTTGTAAATGCCATCTGATAGGAATAACTTTGAGCCTCAGAAATACATTTCCAGTGTGTGTACTTGTATTAATACTTATTACACAACTGAGTTCTATGTGGCGTACGACTGAGAAAAAGCATTTAGTTTGGTTTTATCCTCTATCAACCTTTACATGGGTTGTTACCTCTGTAATATTGAATTTATAGCATGGCCAAAAGAAACAGCCATGTTTCAGGTACTGAAGCTTTTTTCACAGTCTGTTTTCCTGAGATTCTCATTCACGAAACTGGGCGTCTGAGTGACTGTAGATGACCCAATCTTCTCTGGTGCTAGATTTTGGATAACATGCCTGACAGCGGTGGATTGGAATGGTTGTGGTCTCCTGTGTTTGTGTTGTTTTTTCCTGACTAACTGTAATAGTGTTATGGAAGATGACTCACAGGTCTTAGTCAGAGCTCACTCTATGAGGAATGGCAATGCTTATCATTAAAGCAAAAATGAAGTTAGTTCATGCTGTTGTTTAGTCCGTGTGTCTGTTAAAATGATGATTAATAGTTCAGGAACCTGACGCACTTATGAGTTTATAATGAACTTAGTCATTCCCATTCAGTCACTGCCTTGCATCATAAAAAATATTAGATAAGAGTATTAGAATAATGAGAATTTACTTTTTTAAAACAGGGTTTTCTATCAGACAGTAACAATATCCTTTGATATGGATGATTTGAACATATGGATGATTTTTGCCCTAAAAGATCACGATATATAAACACCTATTGATAACAGTATCTTGAATCTCCAATCAAAGAATTTCTTTAATGCAGCTTCACTTTCTCTTTCATTTCACATATGAAAGCTGAATATAACAACAACAACAAAAAAAGCCTGAACTCCCAAATGGCGACATAAACACAACAGTCATTACCGTGGCCCCTAGATCCTTTACTCAGTGAACCGAGCCAGGCGATCACTTCTCAGGCCGGAGTCATGCATACTTCTTGCACCTGTACAGTGGGCACCAACCCACTGGTCTTTATCTCACTGGGTGATAAGGGGGAGAGCAGCCTAACCATTCCCACATGGCCTGTCAACAGGATTGGAGCCGTGGAGGATCTGTTCAGCCCCCTGCAGCCCCTGCAGGGGTGAGACGTCTCAGTTGTGGCCTCATTCTTCTCTTGCCTTGCACACACTCTGGAGCCCAAGAGCTCCGACCTCCTGAACCACGGGGCTATTCAGCAGCTCTGCCACAAGCATTCAGGATCTGGAGGACCAATTAACACTCCTGCCGGGGAGGGAGGGCGGGAGGGAGGGAGAGAGAGGGAGCGAGAGAGAG
>JAOYMR010000006.1:20289758-20300462 GCA_025802075.1 Tenebrosternarchus preto | reverse complement strand
TGTGCCTGTGGGTCATCTCTGAAACGCTTGTCTGTGCCTGTGGGTCATCTCTGTAACGCTTGTCTGTGCCTGTGGGTCATCTCTGAAACGCTTGTCTGTGCCTGTGGGTCATCTCTGTAACGCTTGTCTGTGCCTGTGGGTATGCTTTTTATAATATCATGCCCAAGACATCCATCTGGCTGCCGCCACAGTTTTAAAACTGAACTGCAGTAGCAACCTGACTCATCTCTTGACTTTCATTTCTTTATGGTACCCAGCCTCATTCAGAGATTAAAAAACAGATGAAGTAGGAAATGTTTTGTCAACATCATTACATAATACTCTTTTGCACTGTAGAACATCTGATTTAAGCTTGGCTGATTAAACTTGATTAGGTAGAGCTATTATCTGTGAAAAAACTTATTAAATTAATATATAATGACTAACCAATAAACATTTAAAATAGCCATGGAGAGAGGCTACTCAAACGGTAGTGCTGACTGTATATCCTTTTCAAAAATCCTTAAGAAATGGCTTATACTGCCACAGTATTTAACAAATTTAGAGATAAATAACACTGAAAAATATTAACTGCAGTGTCAAGTGGATTTTTATTGGTAATAATGAACTTAAAACATCCGTGCAAAGTAACTGCATTGAATTATGTATTCATTACATTTCTTGTTTCCCCCCGAATAAAGCTAAAGTTGAGGTGACTGCGAAAAACCGGGCCTAATTGCCAACAGATGTGCTCGTGCTTCACACAATTCATGAACGTGCCTCACGGGAGCGGAGAGGTGCCAATCAAGTCTCCTGTTTGAATGCGAGTTTGGTTTTTCTTTTTGAACCTAAACGTTCTCATTTCAAGCAACACCTGTAGCTTACAAAAGATGCAAGTTGGATTTAATGGCTTCATGAACTCGCTTCATGTAAATAAGTGTATTGCTCATAAGGAACAAATGACTGCGTCTCTGCGTTTGGCAGCAATGGTCTTCGGGGTTGTAGAAGCGTGGTGTCAGCTGTGCCAGACCAGCCGTTGTCTGTGCAGCAGAAGGTTCTGACAAGGCTTTCGTTTCTGTCCACTTCAGCTCTGAACAGTGCGAGGGCTTTTATCCTTTCTCCTTTATTTGATCATCTAAACAAGACTGATTAGAAAGATCGAGTTAAATGTCTTAAGATTCTCTTAGACGGTGGGATTTGATACCTTGCTTTATCTGCAGGATCTTCTAACTTGTGTGGTTAAATACTAAAATTATTTATTTATTGTGGGTCGTTGCAAAAAGGGAAAAGAAAGACCAGGATATATAGTCCTAATGATTTAGTAAATCTGACATTAGACGGTATTATGAAAAGAACAGATGTTCGTTTGCAGTCGAACGCTTATCAGTTATACTCCGGAACATTTCCTAAAACGGCATTACTTGAGGAGGATTTGTTGTTTCCACAAAAGTGTTTTAGGCCTCCGACCTTGAAAACCAGAATGATGGTGCACTCGATAATCCAAATTAATTATCCAGGCAGTCTTGTTGGGTAAACCCCTAAAGTAGGCCTAACAAGATACTAAGTGTTTAAAACAGGAACTGGCGACTTGATAATTGCACGGAATTACTGTTTGCTAAAACAATTTTTGAAAAGAAGTGATTTTTTCTGCAAGGTCCTTGCTGTCTGATCTGGATTCTGCTGTGGTCGACCTGATTTTCCTTAAACACGGAAGTTAATGATGTTCGTTGTGGATGTAGCGATAACGGAACTCGCTGACCTTAAGGCATGACAATCACTTTGTGAACCGATCTCTATGCGAAAAGATACACATTATCGGAAAAGACTTTGGAAGGAGTCGTAGGGACAGTGGTGAGTTTGCTGTGCCTTGCCGAAAAAGGTTAGACCACTTCCAGACTTAGTAACTGTCAGATGCAGTAAATTCTAGTCCCTTGTTCTCCTACTCTCCAGAGCCACGACGCTCGCTTTGACCCCGAACAGAGGGCCTTTCCTTTGGTGCTCTCTATAACACAACCGGAATTAAAACCACATGTCAAACAATGTACGCAGTTTTAATAAATAAGAGACTTTATTTAGAGCAGTTTATGTTTTAGTTTATTTAGATAAGTTTAAATAAAGACATTACTTATTATATTTTTATGTATTTATTTGATTTGATTTGATTGATGTAGTATCATTAGCAGTAGTCGTAGTAATAGTATTGTAGACCCAATTACAGAAAATACATTTTAATTACAATTAAAATTCGGTGTTGGATATGAATCGCTTTTAATCTATATAAGAAACGTCTATTCTTGCAAAGACATACAACGTCTAAATGCTCGTTCTCGCAGTTCTCGTAGCGCTGCTGCAGTGGATGATCTGTTTAAAAGTAAAGAATTTTCCATTATTGTAACCCTGGCTACATTCAGTTGATCTCTAAAAATAGGGGAAATTTAAAAAAGAACATGGAAACACACATGGAAACTCACGGTTTATCAATGTGCAATGAAAATCGTTCAATAACGATTATATTTTCAATAGTTGCGCCAGTAGGTGTAGAATTCCGTCTCAACAATTCTGGCCCAGCGTTTCGTCTCAAAAGAACCTTGGAAAGCTGTTCATTACAAATACGATTATTTTGTTGTAAATATTGGCAAACCCTTCGAGTTGTATGGGAAACAAATTAAGAGAACTTTAAAATTGCGCACGTGTTTTCCTTTCGACGGTTTAAAAAAAAAAACGTTTTTAAATAGCAATGAGAGACATATTAGGTGGAGGCACAAGTCCTAATGAGGTCTTTTTCAACCTGTTTGAATGGGCATAAGCACCCCGCTGTGGGCCCTGCTAGCCATAGAGCTATTTAATCCCACTGGATGGGGCTTAGTGCAAGTGTTGCTTGGCTTAGTGTCAGGAGAGACAAGGACTGAACCTTATCTCAGAGGCAGCGGCCTGCCACGGGCCCCGGGTTCAAGTATAAAAGCAGATATACCGAACTAACAGTACTCTGAACCCTAAAAGACTTTACAAAGACTATATCGACAGGTTTTTGGCATTAATAAGAGAGACTGCGGGTTGAATAATGGAGGACATGTTTTTTGATTTCGACCAAGATGCTACAACAGACTTTGCTTTCTGGGGCCAAATGGATACCAATTTCCAGTTTCAGTCACAGCTAGATTCTGTCTTTTTTGATTGTACATCAGTGTCAGGGCAGTTGTCACCATGGTCGTCCTTTGGATGCCAGTCTATGTTTCCCGACGCTCAACTGACCTTCACCGACTTAGACGCCCAGTCCCCTCAGCTGGGTGCCGGTGCTGAAGCGGACAGCTCCTTAGTGAACGAGCCCCACGAGATCAACAAACGTAGACAGCGTCGCCTAGCATCGCATCACCCGTACAAGGTGCAGCGCCACGCCGCCAACATCCGAGAGAGGAAAAGAATGTTGAGCATCAACTCTGCTTTTGAGGAACTACGCTGTCATGTCCCGACTTTTCCGTATGAAAAACGGCTTTCCAAGATCGATACCCTGAGACTAGCCATTGCTTACATCGCGCTTCTGAGGGAGATCCTTATGTCTGGATGTGATCCAAAGTCATACGTAGACGAATGTATGAAAAACGGCTACAAAAATCAAACTAACGCAATTTGGAACACAAGCGGTGAGTGACGAATAGACTACTATAGACTGCTTGGGAAAGTTATTTATTTTATAAATGTAAATTTTTGTAACATTTACTGCCTCGGTTGAGGCCTACTTATCAAAATATAGCTAATAATAAACAAGTGACTCACTAAACACCAGTTATAATTAAACTACAAATATCTGTTATTGGCAAAATTAAATGAGTTGATGCATTCTTTAACACAATATATGTAATAGTTAACACTTATAATTGGGCCTGGTATCAAAACACTGCTTTCAAAATTAATTAGATTGGAATATAGAGACTTATAGAGGATATTGTTATTGTTCTACTGTTATCTGCTGGACAGTTATTATTTAAACCTCAAAAGCACAAATGTTTTTGTAATATGTAACAGACTACATTCACAATAAACAAACAAGTACTGAGTATAAATAAATAAGGGTAACCTGTCAGTAGATTATGTAACATAATAACATAACAATTAGGTACTATTGTTGCAAATTATTTCAAGTATTTTGTTTATGTACACGCGTGTATGTATGTATCCACAAATGCTGTTTAAAAAAGGTAATTAATGTAAAAGACCACTGTAGAGAACAAGTTAGCATAATTCTTCTGAATACACTGAGTTGATAGACTATATAAGGGAAATTATCGTATAGGAAAAACTATAGATTACAGTAGACATAGTGATACAGCCTCATAGTGATTTGCTCTATAGTGAAGATTTATTGGTTATGCTAAATCAGATTACATTTTATATTTTTAATTAATTCATTTTTAATTAACTATTGTTTACATTTTGAGTTGCTGAAACAACGAAAATGCATACGATGTTTACAATTCAACTGAAAATGTATTACTCTATTAAACAAAGATTTATTTAGAGTCAAAACACGTCAAATCATGGTGGACATGAGCTGCTTTTTCTAGATTTGCATAATTACATTTTCTTAACGAGAGAGAATATGCAAATACATATGAGCTCATTTGACTCTAAATGAGGTTTTTATCACTTAAACAGACAGTGTTAAACAGTCCTCTTTGTTTGTGTTTTATTCCCAGCTGTCTAAGCCCTTGAGGTTGATGCTCAAAAGCTCCCTCTGCTCTAGCTCACATGTATTTTCACTGGCCTCAACGAGGTGCTGTGGGCTTTGCTTAACTGTGTTGCAGGGCCTCCTCTCGTTTTTAATGACTAAGGACACTTCTTTGTGATTCTTCTGATGGCCCCGAACCTGCGACTTGTTCCGTGTTCATTAAAACGTATCTAAAGGCTCATATTTGTCCTGCTTTTGTCTCCTTCAACTCCAGATCTGACGGCTCGCCTTTCTTGGATAAAGTGGGATTAGTTTGAGGGACGGCTGAACTTGGCTGTGGGGAGAGATCCTACGTCCCAGCCCGTCCTCAGCCGTGGGGACAGACTGGCACCGTGGCACGCTGGCATCTGCAGACTTCTCACGATGCAGCGCTCCTCAACCTGGCACGTGGCACACCCTGCATGCTTTTTATATTCTAATTTGTTGTGGGCAAGAGAATGAGGCTCTGTGTTCTGCTGTGCCAGTTCAGTCATGTGTTAATGGTGAATGAAGCCAGGTTCAAGCATTAGTAGGGTAAAGACATGCCACTTGTCTCTATAGGACATGAAGAATCTTGAGATGCTTGTTTATGTGTTGTGGATGTGTTTAAATGAGAAGCCATAGGGTGGAAATTTGACATGCTGAGCACATTTTAAAATGTTATTTGCTCTGTTTTGCAAATATTGGCTGTAGTTTTAATATATTTCTGTATTTATTTTCTCTTTTAATAATTTGACAACAAATCTATTATTTAGAAGCTTTCTGTGTTCTGTCTTTTTATTGATATTTCTCATAAGCACATTGAAAAGCTTCTCTGTTATTTTCTGTTAAACATATTAGCATGTGATTCTAAATGCAGCACAGTAGCTGAATTCTTTTTTTTTTTTTCACTTCCGGTGATTTCAAACTGAAGAAACAGCAAAGCATGGTGTGATTATCATTGTTTCCCTTTATAAAACGTAGGTTATTTTTAAACAGTTTAACAGTGGGGGAAAAAAAAGACCTTTAACCGCAACAGTGAACGTTCCTGCTGTGTGCCTGTGCATCGGCTCAAAAAAAAACAACAACACAGTGGGCGACATTGAATCCACAGCTGGCAGCTCCTGAGGCAGAGTGAGGCTCCCACTCACACACTGCACTGGTTTGAACCATTTCTCTTTTGGTAAAGGCCACCTCAGGAGGCATGTACTCACTTCCACACAGAGAAGTAGTGGAGAAGGAGGGAGGACATGACAGTGTCACACACAGATTCATGGAAAAAGTGATGAGTTTGCTGACTACGCCGCCTCATGTGATGGCAGGTGTTTTAGAAAAGTGTGTAAAGAACGGTCTGAAAAAGCACCTGAGTTTCAGGTGAGGTTTGTGACACGACTCTTCTCTATCCTGGTCCTGCAGGTGCAGTTTCTCAGCTGTTAATGGCCCTCAGAGGATGTAATTAAACAAGAGCATTGAATCATATGGAAAGGTCATTAGAGATGTAGTCCACCTGAAAGATTTCAGCTTTCTTAAACATTCAGGTTCATCTGTGGGATCCTTGGACAGTCCTCTTGCAGACCCTGAGGGGTGGTTCAGACCAGCCTCTCGGCCTCACTTCACCTGCTGAGTGGATATTGCTCTCTTGACTACAAACCTTCATGCTGTTTTACACAGCCTCTGTGTCCATGCACGTCTGTTTAACTTTGTCCTGTCCTGAAAAGTTGGATTTTTTATTTTTTTTGGAGGGGGGGGGGGCAGTGCATGTTTCAGCCCCTGGTCTTTAGAGATTGGTTACTGACTTCATTTAGACTTTTGGCCGACACCTCCATCCTCAGTGATGTACTTACCAGGACCCTCTCTCAAGCTCAGAGGAACGCTGGAAGCTTTGTGATGGTTCTCTTGTGATGGTCCTCCAATCAGCATAGCCCTGAGCACATTATTACCATTACCGGAGTCTTCAATTACACCGCTCAGCCAAAGCACCTCTCCACTTACATCTTGCGTGGCCCAAGAGAAATCTCCTGTGTCAGTGCTACACACTCTCTGCGTGATTTACACCTCCATCTAGGTAAAGGTGGAGCTGCTGCTCTCTGCTCCTCACTGGGGAGTCAATGGGAACTTCTGTTGTATGGATCAGGGCGGCGAGGCAAGGTCAGCTTTTCACTTTGTGGTAAGAGTTCATTTGACATAAGATGAGCAGTGGGATTAGCACACCAGCAAATCCAGAGGATGCACCCACGGCAGGCGGGGAAAAGAGGTACAACAATCTTGTATGAAGATTATAATTTGCAGTTCACCAGCAATGTAATTGAGTATTTGTCCATAATTGCAGTAATTTGTTGTAATTGATAGTATATAATTACTATTGTCTCCCTCTAGTGGAACATGCTGCTTTTGTGGGGGTTTTTGTGTGTACTTGTAGGTGGTAAAGAAAGGTATAATCAAGAACTAGGCTGGATTTCCACAAAACACTGTAAAATAAAGATCATCTTTAAATGGCTGAGCAAATATTACATGGAACACACTGGTTCTCTCTTTTAAGATGGTTTTAATGCTACAATGATTTGGAAATAAAACACCAGTTAATATCTTACACTATTTTAGCCAGTGGCACCGTACAGCAACTGTGCATACTAGTCTGTTTATAACAGGGTACACCAATCTGTCACTGGAGAATAATTAACATTAACAGTATTAATCACATTAATATGAACTATTAATGTTTAATATTCTTAATATTAATTGTAATGGGAAAATATATTAATAATAATAATGTAATTAATTTGTTATAATTAACAGTATTACTTAACAGCAACCTCCAGATCATTTGTTTGTAGGGTGGGTTATTGTGAGAATATCTGAGCCTGTGAACCAAGAGCAATGACAGGAAGTCCTTCTGATGTAAGAGGACACATGGCCTTCAAAACCACATGACTTTTTACTCCAACAAATCTAGAGCATCTCTTTCTCTGATAATAAACAGAAGTTTATAATCTCAGACTATCATTACAGACAGGACTAATATCTAATCCAAATCCATTTCTGGATTTAGAATAGAATAATAAAAGATTACTGACTGCTTCAGTTTTACAGTGTTTGTTTTCTTCATGGGAAATCACAGGGTATGCCTATAATCACTTGCTGTGACCAGGGCTCAGAGAATGTTTAGGGATTTTGTTACATTATTTCAGATGTAAGCAAAAGAGCACACAGAGTTTATTCATGCAGCTCATTAACGAATGTTTATCCATATTTCCATATTGAGCAGCTTCACTGGGGGAGTCCTGGGGGTTTGTAGCGCACAGGCGCTCAGATTTGTAATAGGTTTAACAATTCTACTGCATTTTGCTTCAATATTTTACAGTTTATACTTACAAGGTCTTGCTACATTAGGACAGAAAGCACAGAAGAATGTAGTTTTCCCCTTAAAATGGAGTTTTCTATTATCTGTACATTACATTGACTTCACAGATTTAATGATTGTTCTTTTGTTCTTTAAAGATGAAATCACAGGTGTCCTTGTGTAACTGCAGTTTAAATGATCTTGATAGCAGTACAATACGTTTATTCCATTTTAATTAAATAAAGGGGCCCAGTGCACACAGACTCATTCTTAATAATAACTTTCTGTGCCACAAATGTTCATTTTTTTCTTTGTTACTTTGTAACTTTGGTAATGGGACATTCAGAATGAAGCAAACAAGCCAGCAAGCATTCAGTCATTCACACTAAAGAATTGCTTTTCAAAGGGTCTTTTTTAAAGGGCTCTCAAAGATAACTTGACTCTGTTATACCAGAGTAGAATTAAAAAAATGTTTGTTGTTATTCATAAATGCAGGAATATCCTTGCCAGTGCCCTTAAGTTCTACATTGGGTTTACACTTGAATGTAAATGACGTTCTTGTGTTTACACCAATCATGGCTCCATTACTGCACTGAGCTTTGCTCAATCAGCAGGGTAAACAGGCCATGTTTGCCCAGGTCAGTGTGGCAGGGCTGGGCCACCTGGACCCACACAGTCCTGAAAACCTGGAGCTAACCTTGGCACCAGGGCTCCAAGTGCACCACTCTTCAAACGCCACTGTTTGCACAGAAAAATGCTGTGATAGACAGCAGGGAGCTGCCTGCACACTTGCTAAAGTAATTAGCTGCTGACACAGGCAGCAAATTCTTCAACGGCTCTAAGAAGTCCCCATTTTAAATTGGAATTGTCATTAAAAATTTAAGAAGGATTAAAAGATGAACAAAACTTGATGGCATAAGGTACAAAAAGCAGTATGTTGAAGTAAACCAAAGTCCAGAGACTTTTGGTTCTGTTCTGTTGCCATGACAAACCAACCTGATAGTCAGTGAGCAATTTACTATATGGTGTAGAACAGAACACTTAGTCTGCCTGAAAGGTACAACAGACCTAAAACTAATTCATATGCACACGTTCACAGGATTCCACTTTAAAATACATCATTCCTCTGGCAACAGCATGTCTTCTAACTGTCAGTCAAAAAAGACAAGTAAATGATTGGCTGGAAATAAGTATTGTGAATGAATGAGTAGCATTTTGTTACTCTTAACTATGTCCCCAAATAGAAGTAAAAAAAAAAGACAAGGTTAGGGCGAGCTGTGCTGTGAGAGGGGAGAGGAGTGACTATTGCTTCAGTGCAGATGTGTCAAAAGTGTTCGGCCTGCTGAAAGAGATCGGCAGGATTTGAAATTTGGATTTCCTGGAGGAAATCAACTGGAAACAACCACCAGACGTTCTTTTTATGATTTTACTCCATTTCGCTTTACCTATCTGGAAAATTAGAATCTGTATCATGCAAATAAATGCAAACTATGAAATACTAGTGCAGAATAATGTTTTTGCAATGAACTATTGAGTAATTAAAGTATGGCATGCGTGGCATGTTAGAGCCCAGTCTGCTGGGTGCAATGGGAGCGTTCTGGCCCATTTGCTTCACCTCAGCTGAAATCAAAGCAAGCAGCAATGTTTTGAGGCCATGCAAGGCCCCCAGATCAGGCCAAGCCAGCAGACACAGAGGGTGAAGCCTGCATCATATTAAAGTAACCTAAATGCTTCAAGCTGGTACTCACTCCCTAATGAAACATTTATGAAGGGCCCCTAATGCGATTTCAGAAACACCTTGTCGTCATGGTTAAAAAAGAAACTGCAGGCATGCAGATAGATATATGAGGGTTTAGTTCCCTTTGAGTGTAGCGTAAATGGCAAAATGAAAAATTATTAAACATATTTTTATCTATATTCCACATTTAATTTCTAACAAAACTGTTTTATGGAGGTGCTTGACAGATATTACCATAATATTTGTCATTAAGGCATTGCTTTTTACCATCAGATAGTTGTAATAAAGCAACCATTGATTTGGTGTACATTGAAAACTTCACCCTTGCATGTTACATTTTTTTTTTTTTTTTTAGCATTTTTAAACACATTTTTCTGCTTAAAGCAACCAATAGCATCCATCCCAGAGATTTATGCTTCTTACTCTTTTCTGTTTGGATAAAGTCACACTATATATATTTTACATTAATAATTATGAGATACTGTGTCTGTTTAAAATCTTAAAGAGAAGAAAAGTGAAAAGTACAAGTGACAATCTCACACATTTTCTTGGTTGTTCAACAGGAAAGCAATTTCCTTAAGTAAAGTTTAGTCTGGAGTAACCAAGGATAAACAGGTACTGGTGGGCAGCACTATTAAAGGAGTCCTGCCTCTCTCATAGGTGAGGAGGTGAGGAGTGTAAATGCAGACATTATGTAAACAAACAGAGGCGTTTGCTAAAACACGTTTACACTGTTAGTTCACCGAGGCACGTCACAGTCGCACAAAGCACTCGCGGACACTCAACTACGCGCTAGAAAGGTGGAGACTCCCGGCCATATCAGTGTTGAACATAAGGCCAGTAACAGATTAGGACATTATACTTTCATTTCCTGTAGATTTAAAGAAATCTGAATATTACTGACACAGGTGTGTGCGCTACAGAGCATCAGTACTGACACAGGTGTGTGTGCTACAGAGCATC
>JAOYMR010000006.1:20279125-20289658 GCA_025802075.1 Tenebrosternarchus preto | reverse complement strand
AATCTGAATATTACTGACACAGGTGTGTGCGCTACAGAGCATCAGTACTGACACAGGTGTGTGTGCTACAGAGCATCAGTACTGACACAGGTGTGTGTGCTACAGAGCATCCAGTAGCAGCAGCTGTAATCTTGTTGAAGCTGATGGCACCAATACTAATGAAATCAGCAGTAATACCAATGAAAACCAGCTGCATCTATTTCCCTGCAGTATACTTGTTTTTCTTGATATAAGGCACATATTGCGTGCACACGGCTGCTGAGGCACACAGACAGGAATACGTGCACCTACAAACCACATGTGAGCAAAAACACACGCTACGTACATCTGACCTTACTTAGGACCGGCTTCCCAGGAACACTTGATGCAGGCCCGCGGAGGTAACCAATCATGCTGTGTATCTGGGCTGTCAAAGCCCACCAATCACAAAGCACATCCTACCGCTCATCATTCCGAAAACCAGCCCCTGCATGGATGCCCGCCATAACCAGCGGTGCCCACTTACATCTGGTCATCTGAAGCATTGAGTGTTCAGGGGAATACCTACTAAAATCCTGCCAGGTGGCAGCACCACACAGTCAGCTGCTCCTTCTGCCCTCTTGCAGGCTTTTTCACCTCCTTCCCGACTATTTACTGCAGGTTAAAAGTGGCCGACGTGACCCTCTGCCAGTGCACATGACAGGCCTCTGCAGAAAGGATTTCAGCTTATTAAAGAGTTCCAGGCCATGTGGAGCTGATTTGGAGGTGTCAGGGAGATATAAACGCGTCATCTTAGCAGAGTAAAATATGGCATTGCGCATCTTTGATCTGATGTGGGTCATCTCCAGAGCCCGCCTGTCCGTTCAGTCAGCACCAGAAAAGGGCCGACCGCGGCCCTGTGAGGAAAACGTGGATGGTATTATACCCACACTCACACACTCGTTCCATCGGAGCCGCTGCAGACATATGGAGTCTATCGGAAACAGAGGGGCTGGTGGGAGAACGCAGGCAAGGAGGAAACAGGCCTCAGTCTCTCACCTTCTTCCTAGGGATAAAAGGGGACATGATGCTTAGCTTCAGCTGATACATAATTCTTTTTATGTCACAGTGCTGTCTAAAAGGCAGGAACCATTCATTAGTACCTGTTCAATCAATATAGTTAGAGATAAATTATAGACAGGTTTAAAGGTGGATTTTTAGACCTAAATTACAGAAAATTCATTGAAGTCACGATACTTTTTTATGAAAAATAAAATACACCTGCTGTGAATAAAATAAAGATATAAATCAAACGTTGGACTACACTAAAATAAGCTCAGTTTGAACTTCAGCCAGAGTGCCTGCTACACAAAACAGCATGTCTGTGACAACTTAAAGGGACTGCAGTAAAGTATCCTTCATGAAATGTCCTGGCAGGGGTCTAGAGTTAAGAAGACCTTAAATCTAAATATGAAGATCTGTAATCCTATCTTATGTCAAATTGCCTGCAGTAGGTTATGACTGCTGCTTAGAACACAGCATGAAGAAATGTGATGTGGTTTACAGAGCAGTACAGATGATTGTGAGGTGCTTGTCTTCACTTAGATTAGTACTAATTTCAAAATTAAAATGCCAGAGAAATTCTCTGAAACACTTTTTTTTTTTTTTTTTTTTTTTAATGAAGACATGTCCAGACAATCTTCAGCTGGGGAAGCATCTGTAGCTCCTATGTAACATTATATTAAAGTTACGCTCCACTCACTACCCCTCGACTCTCACAGAACTGAAAGGTGATTTTTCACCAAAAAAAAAATGTTGTAGCTGAAAGATTGCGTGGCGGCATCTATATGTTTTATGCTATGATTAAGATGACCTTAACCTTAAGGTGGCCTTAAGATGACACTCTGGTACTGCTGAAGTCCAAAACAGCGCATAGATCATTAGAACTTCCATTACTCGAATACAGATTTCTCTGCTTCATTCGCATGTGTACTGCACATTCATAATTGAAGGGAAATCAAAAGAAGATGCGTTTCACTGTTTAAAACCTGACAAAACTGGCCAATCTTCACTCATAAAGCATCCAACAGACTGTTTTGGAGCACTGGACACTGGTAAAACAAATCTGACACACATTATTGTTGTCTTATTCAAAGAGACAGTCCAGGCCCCGCATTCAAATGACCGTAAGTGGGAAAACTTCTGAGGCCTTGCCAAAATCTGCGCGCAACAGACCGACTCGGACATATGTTTGGGTTATTATGAAACCTTTGACGTTTCTCTGGAAAAGAATTAGGCAGAAGACTTTCATCGTGGTTGAAAGGATGGATTTGTAGAAACCTGTTAAAAAGCGCTGTTAGTGTAAGCTATTTCATAAGAGCAGAAGCGCATACAAACATAGCACGGCAATTATGAAATCAAATCCGGATAAATTTACATAAGTCTGCAAGTTACCCTACACATACGCCGCTGTTTGAGTGAATGGAATGATTTTCATACAAGGATTACAAGGAACAAATAAGAAGTTTGTCCTTTTAATACTGTTTAGGAGCACTTAATCCATTGTGTTAGAATTTGAAGTCAAATCAGGATTTAGACATTTTTCTTTACCAATTGGACGAGTATTTCCCATTACTTAAGACAGTAATAAAATTACTTAAACATCGTATTTCTAAAGGACATTATTAAAATATTATATTTTGATTATTACTAATAATAAATATCTAGGATATATATAAATAAATGCAACAAACCCTCACGGACACCACGGAGAGCTCTGGTGGCAGATAATTCGGACGATAATGAAAGCCACGTGCACTGTGAAATGTATAGAAAACATGACCTCATACATTAAGGTAGTTCCTTGACAAAACGCACGCGCATGAACTCCCACCGGAGACATGTGCAGAAACACGAGAACATCTCAGGCAGTAACAGGTTTCTTCCTGTTTAACGTAAATTCACAACAGAGAACAGAGCTATATTTTAATCTTTATAAAAATGCAGCAATATTTTGTGAACAACTACAGCACGAGAGAAGGTTTTTAAAATTACCTTACAAAGATATAAAAGCAGAATATTTAAAAAAAACATCGCGTTAAATAAATATTAATAAAAACAAATAAAAGTTCTGAACAGAGATCATAGAAAAATGTCTGTATCACTGAAATTACTTTGTTATACGCAGTACTAGTAATAAAAATACGTTTAAGAATAAACTTTCAGTAGCTGACAACTCTTGTTGGTCTTCGTCTTTTCCTATTATAATTATTATTATTGTTATTATTGTCATCATGATCATCATCATCATCATCTAACTAACTCCATTACTGCACTGCTTATATGTAGATCTATAATGAATAAAATATCGATTAGTAGTCGACTGTGCTTTAATATAATTCACAAGTAGATACATATTCATCTATTGCATTCATAAAGTACTGCTGTTCTGACGTCCCTCAAGATATAGTGTAACTTAAAACTGGTCCCTCCTGTTTATTAGTCAGCCAATCAGATTTCAATGTTACCTCCCCCTTCATCTATTTAGCATCAGTGACTGGGATAAAGTTTCCAAAAAAACTTGGAAAAAACTTCTTGCGAGACGAAAGCTGTGCCAAAGTTTAGTTTGAAGGTAGTTCATTTCATATCAAACAGCAAGCGAATAGCACGCGCTTTGAGGAGGGAGATAAAACACAAATACTTGAAGTCTTTCTTCCTGTCAGTCCATACGGATATACTTTCTAACCACGGATTCAAAGGTGGAGAACGTTTTTTCTCCTCTACCCTTGCATTTCTTTAAAAAAGAAATGGAAGAAAGCTCAAGTTCTCCCGTCTCCCCAGTGGATAGCCTAGTGACCAGCGAGGAGGAGTTGGACAGACAACAGAAACGGTTTGGAAGAAAGAGGAGACACAGTAAAAAGTCGAGCGAGGACAGCAGTCCGGGCTCCGTTAAACGGAGCAAAAAACCGAGCCCGAGTCGTGCTCAGTCGTATGAGGAACTGCAGAACCAGAGGGTGCTGGCCAACGTCAGAGAGAGGCAAAGGACTCAATCGCTCAACGAAGCCTTCGCGTCTTTGCGAAAAATTATCCCTACGCTACCATCGGATAAACTCAGCAAGATACAGACGCTCAAGCTCGCATCCAGATACATTGATTTCCTTTATCAGGTGCTGCAAAGCGACGAGATGGACAGCAAGATGTCGAGCTGCAGTTATGTTGCGCACGAAAGACTCAGTTATGCATTTTCGGTGTGGAGAATGGAAGGCGCGTGGTCAATGTCTGCTTCCCACTAGCAGCAAAGACGTCCGTTACCATGCCAAATGGGTGCGTAGTGAGATGACAATATTCAAAACACAACGAATCTCACACTGGTTTCCGCGTTTTAGGTAGAAACACTGAATCAATGATCATGTAATTCATTTGGTTTGCACCAGTCTTAAAACTGTGGTTAACTCGAGTGTTGTATTCTTAAAACTGTGGTTAACTCGAGTGTCGTATTCTTCAGATGCTCAAGACTAGAATCATATAAGGCAATAACTATTGTAGTGGAGTGACTAATAATAATAATAATAATAATAATAATAATAATAATAATAATAATTAGAAGAAGAAAATATTATTAAAAATAATAATCTGGACTATTATGATTAATCTTGTATGCTTCAGAGATGCCATAATCCCACAACTCATCTTTGTCAGCCTTACAAAAGCGAAACGTCATCAGTGATACACTATAATTAACATATAGTTACTTGTAAAGCCGTTACGGACAAAAATATTCAATTGTCATTAGCCTATTTATTCATTTAATTTAGTGTTTTAAAAATATAGGCTACTCTTGATAAAGTTGATATTCTGAGCGAATCTTTTAGGATCGAAGTTATATCTCACTAGCTCCATTCCGCATGTTTAATTTGTTTTTGCACAGTATGCCCTATGCTCGTGAGAAAGAAAAAAAAACAGCCTATTTATATAACAATTTAAGACGGTAAAAGTTTGACCATTGGAATCTCAGTTTCTCATACAAAAATCCTGGGAGTAAAAAACCACAACCATGCCCAGTCCCTGAAGTGCGATTCTGTTCAGAATGGAACGTTTTCCGTCTCGTTGTACACCACTGGATGTTGAGTCCAAGACAGAGCTTCAGTAACCATGTAAAACGTACTGTGATTATGATAACAACTTGTGATTAAAATAACAGTTGTGATTAGGACGCTTCGTATACCATTGCGTTATCTGTAAGCATGGCCCTGTGCAAGAACGAGGAACGACTGAAATGAGTTCTTCGTATTGCTAAGAACGAAGATCCGAGCCCATATTCGTCTTCCACAGTGAGGCGTATAGGTAAACAGAGCTGACGCACGCTCACCGTCCTTATGTCCCCAGTGACAGAGTAGACCGCAGTCCTAAGTACTGATGCGGAGAACATGTGCAGCAGTAACTGAGATAATGCAAGCATTCCACTGGAATCTCAAAACAATTGTTATTCATATATTTTCGTGAAAACAAACAAACAAAAAAACATTTAGGTTACTTTAGTTTTGAGATCCTGACAGGCGGAACTTACAAAAGTGCTTGAGTGGTTCTGTGAAAGCGGTCTGGAGTGACAGCAGCGACAAAACTTCGGTCAGTACAAGCATGGACGTTGCCTTGTTTCGCACTTTAAAATCTAAATATAAACGAATGTTATTGATTATACCACACTTTATTAATTAAAACATAAACGCTAAAATAGGCTAGTAATAGTAACTGAAATTGTATTAATTACAAGACGTCAAAAAGAGAGGCAATTAATCTAATTAGAACTGGACAGAAATAACCATTCATATTCTTCAAAAGCGAGACGTGTGCAAAATCAAAATTTATGGCCGAAACTTGGCAGCCTTAACAGCAGTAATTCAGTTTGGCCTTTTGGTAACGAAACAAACAAATGTCTATATAATGGCGAGAAAACTGCTTTACAAAAAACTTTTAAACGCATTTAAGCCAGTTATTTTCCTGGTCATATTCTAAATCTGCAAACCATCTTTGAACGCGTCAGAAGGGCAAGTATAATCAGGCCGGATAGCCACAACAACCTTTTTACAAGACGGTATTACCACTGAATTTGGTGTGGTCTTCTTATATTTTATATACGCATAATAAGACACCGAAAATGGTAGACGTAGAGAATAGTGAATAGTTTCCAAACAAAAGGACTGTATTAAAAGCACTGTATTTTTCCAGTGACGTAATTACACAGCAGGATTTGTGCAACATGGTTAAGTCCAAACCCTTTTCCGGTACTGGCATGTGGTCCCACTTAAGGTCAAATAATTGATTCATTAATGACTTCCCATACGATGTTTTATGACTGATGCTAACTGCAAGAAAACGCTGTGAACCTTACACCTTAAAATACACAGAAGCAGGTTATTTAATGGTCTACATTTTGAGAACGATCTGTTATCACTTTAGTTATAGACAAATATAGCTATAATGGTATTAGTGTTTTCTTTATTCTGATTTTCCTTTTTTAAATCTGTCTTTTCCAGACTGTTTACTTCCACTAATTTTGAAGACACCAAAGGATTTATTGAAGAACCTGTTAACCTCAAGAGACGTTATGTAATTCTCAACAGCGGACGCGAGGACTTGAAATGAGGACTCGCGCATCGTCAGCAACGACAAGAAGTAGTCAAGAGGAACTCATTTTACATACATACCTAGATGAAGAAAAATTAGATGACGTCTCCTGCGACCGCCAATACATTTAATCGTTTTCACAAGTTATTCCTAAATGTTGTTATGGTGATAGTACAGGAAAGCCATCTGTTATCTTTAATGAAACTATATTTCTTTTTTTTTTATCTCTAAATAGAAGAGTTTATATTATATATAAACGTGTGTGTGTGCGCGCGCGTGCGTAAAAAATCTCGAAAAATAATGTAAATATTGCTACCTGTGGGTATCGTCAGCTTTTAAGGGGACCCAATGCAATTTAGAGCAATACTTTCTTGAAATACGCTGCATGGATTATTGCCTTAGTTTGATTTTCTCTAAGCAACAATCTCAATTTCCGTCCATTACATTGTGCTTATTTATTAAAACATCTTTTTGAACAATGTTGAACTATGATTAGTAGATTTAAAGGACTTCAATTCATATCATTTGAATGAATATTCAACGGCCACTGCAAAAACCGCATGAGACATGCATCTTATTTATTTAATTATTTCTTAGCTCCAGTTAGGTGGTTATGCCAAAGTGTCAAAAGGGAAACTTTTTTTCCACTGATGAGTAATCAGATTTCTTTTTGTAGTGGAAAGAGAGCATCAACAAAAACCGTTATAAAAGTGTACAGGTTCATTAGCAAGAGAAAAGCCGAGCCAGTTAGTGTATAAAAGGCTTATCCGGCTTAATAACCAGTAATTTAAATCGCTAAAGCTGGAGGAAAACTCTTTAACAAGCAACGTAGCAGGAATAACAGCGGTTAAAGACAATAACAATTTTTTTCAGTTTTTAAATTCCGTGGCCCAACCAGACCTTTTATTTATTTATTTTTTACCATCAAATCTAAACTCACTTGCAAAGCATGAAATTGTTTACGCCTAATTTTCCTCAGACACTGCGATAAAAATCTGACATACTAAAAGGGTCTGTTACATAGGGTAGCATTCACGAACTGTATATGATAAAAGTCTCCATGTAAAACTAATTCTATTTAATATACCTAATTCTATTTGATGTATACCTAATTCTTAGCCGTGATAGAAATATACTTAGAAAAAAAATCAAGCACCTCTAGTTTTTCAGGCTATTGGTGAATGAGATAAAAGTCTGAAACTTTGATGTCTACGTTTCGATTACAAGACCTCTAATAGGAAACACCTGAAACCTACATGTAGGGATTTTCTGTTACCTCCTGTGGTGTGGCCCTGGAAGCTAAGAAGCCACAGTAGTGGTGGTGAAGATGCGGTTTAAGACTTGGCTACTCTCTGTTTGCTATACTCCCCATTTTATTATTCCATGCACCTGCGACAGCGCGCTACTGCCAGATTTTCTTTTTTACTTCACAGATGTCATGGTCCAGATCCCAGTTTATGTTTGTTTATTTATTGGATTCCCATTTTGTGACGATACTAAACTTGTTTGTTTTACCAAAAAGAAGGAAAATAAGCAAAACGTAACTTCTTCCAGGTCAGACAATGTGTGGACAATGGTGAAAATCTGTAAAAATCGATATCCCAGTGAGTGTGTAAGCAGCCCTTAATGGGGTGGGTGTATGTGCGTGTGTGTGTGCGCTCTCTCTTCCATTCGCCTCCATCGGCAGTGCATTTGATAATGTCTCGTTATGCCAGCGATCAGACTCTGCGCTCTCCAACAGCCAGGCGTTTCTCCACAGTGCCTCAGGCCACAGTTACAGCGCGCCGCAAACCCCAGATGTTTCCCGTAAAATCAGACGGAAAAGCAACAAAATTTTAATTTGCAGTAAAATGAATAAAGTAAAGGTTCACACCGTGCGCGCCTAAAAAGGGATTTCATGTTACAGTGTGGGGGGTGCTGGCGTGAAGCGTTTTTTTTTCTTCTTGGTGCAAGTCTAGAGTTAGACGTACCTTGCTAACATCTCTTTTGTAATGAAAGTAGTGAACGATGAATTTCCGAGGGCAAAACATGCCAGTTTTTTTTTTCTCCAAGTCTGTTTTTTTTTAACCACAGTTAATTTAACATACAGCTTTACTACATATAAAGTCAGCAGTAATAAGAATATTTTTTTTGGAGAAAAAGATCTTTGTTCTGAAGATCTTGGCTGTGTATGGGCTTTCTCAGTCAGTTTCTCTGGAGTTTCAGCATGTGTATCTATTAACCTCTTTGGTCAGTATTTACTAATCAAACTTAAGGTGTATTATTCAGTAATTGAACTGAATTACTCAGTAACTACATCTAAAATAGCATGAACGTATGTTGGTACAACAGCAAAGAATGTCAGTCTGGAGCCACCAGCAGGTCCCTGGAGGATAAGGGCTAAGATGCAGCATCATTGGTGCTAGTTCTAATGTCATACAAAACAATATCTATAGATCTTCTTTCTCTTCTGGACTCTATGAACAGGTGTAGAGTATTTTCATACACCACTATATTATACAAATTCTCCAAATATTTTATCCTAGCCAGTGTTTCCTATGGAATTCTGGCACTGTGACTCAAATTCTGATATGATCTAAAAATTCTAAACCGTCTGCAAGGACAAAACGGAGCCGGCTTGGTATTATAGACGTGTCCTTCCCTGTCCCCTGATTGTGTATCTCTCGTCCTTTGATCAGTTACAGAGCTTACCCCGGTCCCGGGCTGAAAGAGCTCTGGCATCCACGTGAGTCGCCTGGCATGTACCATCCCATGTGCACCACACATGCGCTGAGTCTGGCAGTCTGGTGACCTTGGCTAGGAAGCCTCTAAGATTCAAGAAAATACCTGAGGGACAAGGCAAAATGACACAAAAATGTACGTGAGGACATCAGACTGCATCCTACTTGATGTGAGGCCCAAGAATATAGGAAACATTGTTCTGATCCATTTTCTGCATTACAAATGAAGTGTGCAGTATAGTGCAGGTCACAGAAATGTGTTTCTTAAAGAAGGGTTGCCTTGAATGCCTTGTTTGATGTTTTGTGTGCCTGCTTGGACACTCCCACTGCATGAAACATGTTGAGGAACCAACACCTGGACATTTCATAAGCAGATGAAGCTTATAAGAGTCGTACGTAGCATCGTCAACTGTATGTAGTCATAGGATCCACACCTGCACTGCATGTTGTAACTTTACACTTTCAAGCCCCCACTTCAGACCACATTGATAGGGTATCTATTGGCAGGCAGGAGTCTCACACAGTGCTGATTTTTCCTCCAGCAGTCTATCACATCAGCTTCAGAAAACAGGTGTGCAACAAAAATGCAGAATGCTTACATTGTGTGTAAACAAACTCAGAAATTCAATGGCGGGTGTCTAATGGAAAGAAAAGACAACCACCTGTGGGTTCTCCAGCTTTCAGCCTTATGGTGGAGAGGAGTAAATTATAAGCTAGTGGCCTACAGAGATCTGCCCAGGGAGCAATCAGACCAGAGGTTATATGTATAAAACATTCCAGACTTAAAGGGCTCATCTGACATCAGCTGGGCTATGCTCATGAATCAAGTTGCATCAACAAGAGAGACCTGATTCCAGATCAGCTGGCATTATGTTTAAAGTTTCGATGCCTGCCTAAGATCTCTGAAGTGAAGGATAACGTTAATGTATATTTGCCATGTTCCTCTAACAGCCAGAGTATGAATCATGTCCTACTATAACCTTTGCAGAAGCTGCAGTCTGACCTACCAGTCACATGACCTTCCCTCCTGACCCAGGAAGCATCAAGGTTACCCCCACCTAGCTCCACCTTTCCCACCTCATCATCATCCATCTTCACTGCTCGAGAGAGACTCACAGCTCTCAGAGGTGGAATTAAACTACACAACAAAACAGGTTAAGGACGCTGAAGTGGTTTGTAAGGCTGGATACAAATGTGGGTGGAGACATGCGTGTATAAGGGCAGCCGGGGG
>JAOYMR010000006.1:20247499-20258305 GCA_025802075.1 Tenebrosternarchus preto | reverse complement strand
TCTGTGAGTTGCGGTTGTCAGAAATGCTCAATTCATCAAATTCCTCTCCCAACCCCCTTAATCCCCCCCCCCCCCCCCAGCGCTCGCTCTCTCAGTACACAGCATGGAATGTCTGTGCTAAAGAATGCGCGTGCACGAGTCTCGGCTAATTAGGTTACGGACAGCGAGATTTACGAGCCGTTAGGGTGGGAACCGTCCGGGTGGGAACCGTCTGTTCTGGAGTCTCCTCCGTCTGTCAGTTCCACCGCCGCTGCCATCGCCCGCCATCATTCCTGATCTCTGAGCGAATCGAATCTGACAGAATGCGCATGATTCATCGTCTGGACCACACAGGCACGCGGCACATGGAAATAAAAGCCCTTGACGCCCCAGGGAAGCACACGCCGTCTTCACACCTTGCAGGCGCTCTGCCTCGTGGGCTGCTCCTCTTTTCTTGCCGCCCTCTACAGGCCCTGACTTGGACCCCGGCCCGTGTGGATGTTTCACGTCGGAGTACAAAACGGACTCGTGTGAGATCGCTGAATAGACATTAAGACAAATGTGATGAGGATACAGCTCTTATGGGAAGTACCTACGTAAAAAAAAATCAAACACATCACACGCGTGACACATGCGGAGCCTGTGTGAGCTGTACGGACTGTGTGGCGCTGGTATCTCCTCAGATCCACCTGACGTCATTTCCAAGATGACCCCTCGTAGGGGAGCGCAGTCATAAAGAGAAAGCCTGCCTCGTAAAGTCAAAGAGAGTGGCAGGGAACACTCACAGAGTCTTCATCGGTCCTCAGACACCCTCCCCATCCCACCCTCCTCCCAGCCAAGGCCTCCACAAGATCCCCAAAAACCTATCCAGCAGTAGGCAAAAACCCCACACCATCTCTCATCCTCTCTGGCACTGGGTTTTACACACATAGTGCAACACCAGGAAATGCTAATTAAGAGCAGAGAAACTTCAAAGGAAACTTATATCTCCTGTTTCTTTTTTTTTTTTAAGAGGTACTGCACTCCACAAATTATGGCCAATAGGTTTTGATATCTTGGACATCATTTAATGTCTATTAACTAATAAGGAAAAAAGCCATAAGACAAAGAGAAGATATCCTGTCCAGGTTTTCTCTAGCTCATGTGTAAGCCAGGATTAATACTAGCTGTTAGTATCCTACTGTGTGTTTAGTGCAGCCAGTGTCCTGGGGTACACAGTATACTGCTCTAAACAGCTGTTCCAGCACCAGAGGAATACAATTATAATGTGTGGGTTTTTCTTACTTAAGACCTTTTTAGAAAACCATGGGACACCCCAGTGTACCCCACACCCTTGAAGTACGAGGCTCTCAATAAGGCTTCCCAACAGCTTCTTCTGTAAATTATGAACAGCCCCCCCCCCCAACCAATGCCCTGCTGGGATGAGAACTTCTAAGAAAGAAATTCTCTGAAACTATGAATCACCTAGTCTGACGGAAACAAACTGAGACTCAACAGGCAGTTTTAAAGCAAACCAAAGAGTGTGTCCAAGACTGCAAAATGCAAAATTGTTTGAAGTCAAGAACCAAATGCACAAATTCAGGACAACGAAACCAAGGAAGGAACAGGAGGACCAGATGGACGAGTCTTGGCTGCTCCAGATTCACCTAGGGCCCCCAGAAGCCTCATGGGGTCCTGGCTCCCTTCCCCCGTTCCCCTTGCCTGGGCAACGGCAGGGTAGAAGGGTGTTCCAGCTGTGGAACAGGGCGCACTTCTGGAGTGCAGGCTTGGTGAGATTCTCTTGTCCGAAGACTACGGAACTGATGGCATGTCAGACCGAGGTCACACACGCATGCTCACGCCGGTTTGACGTGCCCAGACACACACACTTGTGGCTTTTCCCTCTCACCCAAAGAGGTCTTCTGTTTCCACAGCACACCTATAAGAAGTGTGTAGAGCCAGTGAGACCTGCCCTCCTACAGCGATCGCTGGCCGAGGCCAACGCCTCGCGGTTGCCAGGGGGAGGATGCAAACAGCAGCCGTGCCGATGAAAAAGACTCACAACGGCATCACGGGAGACAGTTGGCCAGGATTTATGAGTGGTAATTAGCAAAGCCCATCCTGATTCCCGTGCAAAGGACTGAGACAAATTGCGAGGCCTGGAAGTAGCATCACAGACCACAGGCTGTCCAAAAAAACATCCATCTCGCTACTCCACCTAAATCCCAGGATGAACCATGCCAAGAGCGGTCTGGGCTGACGATGGACCAGAGTTGTAGAACCAACAGGACCCACAAAGGGTTAATGCTCTGCATGGCTATCTGTCAGCCTCAAAGGCTTTTCCAATCTCTCCTTCTATACCACCCCCCCCCCCCAAAAAAAAAAAAAAGTCCAGAAAGAACGAAAGGGAAAAGAAGGAGAGAAACACTTCAAAGCCTTGTCATCTGGCATTGCGGAGAGCTGGTTTGAATTAACTTCAATTCTCCATTTCCAAGTTCATGGCTAGAATGCCTGGGCTTCTGGTTTTCATTAGAGCCAATTTTCTTATCTTTTTTCTCCCTTTTCCCTCATTGCAGGCCTTATCCCCTGCAAATGCAACGTGGCACTGGCTGCGGCTGGAGAAGGTGCTGACCGCCGGGGTGCGTGGCGTCTCACGTGGCCTATGGAACCCGACCTGGCGGCGGGGCAGAGGGATGGAGGGAGGGAAACACCGCCATGAAGGGAGAGAGAAGGTTGATGTTTACACCACAACAGCCATTTTTTACCTTCTTCACTCATCTGTCGACTTGGCTGTTCTGACTTTATTATTACTGCTGTATTAGTTACTAAACAGTTAGAGAGAGGGGGAGGGGAGGAGGAAAGAGAGAGAGATGGAGGGAAGGGGGAGAGAGAGGGAGGGAGGTGAGGGAGGAAAAGTGAGAGGTAAGTGATAAAAATGGAGGGAAAAGAAGAAACGAGCGAGAGCAGAAAGAGACAGAAGACAAAGGAGAGATATATGAACTGTTGTACTCTCCCTTCCCCGTCTGAGGGGAGAGATAAATCTCTGAGAATGCCTCCACCCCGTGCAACTGATGAGACGGGTCAGGGTAGGTGGGTGAGATAGGAGAGAGGGATGAAGAAAGCGAGGAGTGAGGGGAGAGAGGGAGTTCTCTCCTCGGGTTGGAACTTTAACACTGCAGGGATTTAAAGCGTCGGCCCAGGCGTGAAGGGAGCGTCTATAGCAACGAGGAGCTGTGGCACAACAACAGGAGTTTTGAATAATTCGACTTCACCGATTTGTGCTGCTTGAATGGCCCCATCCCCTGTTTCTGGATCTTGTTCGAGGTTCTAATGGGATTACAGAACTGGCCCGTTTCAGGTTGCTCCTCTGGAGCGGGAGCTGGTTTGGGCTTTCCAACACTTGCAGGGCAGGGCAGGGCACGAGGCTGGGCAGGGCAGGGCAGGGCAGGGCAGGGCAAGAGGCTGGGCAGGGCAGGGCAGGGCACGAAGCTGGGCTGGACAGGAGGCTGTGCAGCTGTCGAGCAGCAGGGCGGCGCACACAGCCCAACACGGGGCTGCCCTAGTCACGCTCCAAAGTGCTCTCTTCACTTTGTTACACGTGACCACAAAGATCAGCTGAAACATTAAAACCCTCCACCTTATTCTGTGTAGGTTCCATTGTGGGTCTGGCTGTCTGTAAGCTTTCAATGCCAGAAAGCCAATGCCTTTCTATCATACAAAGCATGAACTATCTCAGTTATTTACATCATGGCAGCTCTTCTGTGGGACCTGAGCAGATGTGTTAAACTATACGTACGCCGATGATCACAGGGTACAGAGGCTCTGAGCACCAGTTCACTGGTCGTGCTTCCTTGCATCACTTCTGGTAGGTTCTACTGACTGCAGCTCTTCATGAGCTGTGACCCAGTCATCCAACCACTACAGAATATATATTTATAGTTATAGTGAAAATGGCAGATAATGACAGACAATCTCGATGAGGGATGGATGTGGGGCAGAAGAGGAGCAGGGAGGAGCAGAGAGGAGCAGGGAGGAGCAGACAGGAACAGAGAGGAGCAGGGAGGAGCAGACAGGAACAGAGAGGAGCAGGGAGGAGCAGGTAGCAGCGGAGCTGTGAGGTGCAGTGATGGCATAAACAAGATGGTTGGAAGGGGTTCCAACTTCCAGGAGGTGAATCACTCAGCAGTTCGGTATCGTGGGCTTCTGAATGGTCGTCTTACACACACACACACACCCACCCACACACACCACACTCAGCCACCACAGTACCACCACACTGCGTCACCCACCTTCTGACGCACCAGTGACTGACTCTGAGTCACTCCAGCTCTTCATATAGTAAACACTACAGTTAGCTGCATGTCGATCACTATGCTGAATGCACACTCATCTCTTGCGCACCAGCGGTTTCCTCCAGCTCTGCAATGGGAAGAGCATGTGTGGGATCTGGTGCAGGTCTGGACTCAGCAGGCCTGGGCTGGTGTTAATAGCCAAGGGAAGCAGGGGCACAGCAGGCAGGTCTGGGGTCAGTGTGGGACTGCTGGGAGCAGCATGACCAGCACAACTTAGACCCTGTGTGCCGGGCAGGACCCATCATTGTCATGCTGGTGGTGGAGGGAGGTGGTAGAGGTGTGGGGGGATTAAGGTGGGGGAGACTGTAGGAAGATGGTGAAGAAAGGGGTGAGCATAGATCATCTGGGTTTATCGTAGGCCGTCTGTCATCCTCCCCCCTGCGGGAACGGCCCGTGTGCTATGGCCGCGGCAGACCTCAGTCTTTAAAACTACCCTCCAGGGGCGTCTGAGACACGCCTGCTGCACCCGGGGTTAGGGGGGTTTGTGATTAGCCCCAGACACTATGGCTGATGGGGCTCCTCTGGCATGGCCTCAAAGGCCCTCGTCAGGCCAGGAGTGCGGATAAAAGGCCGGCCAACAGATGAGCAGCGCTAAAACAAATTGTTACAAGACATTGTTTTGGAACCTTTCTTCTCCTGCTTTCCTCTGTCTCCAAGTTGCTTGAAATCTCTGAGGAAGAGGCAGTTCTCACGTTCTCAAGGTTTGTGGGGTGGGTGTGGCCTCATGTTCTCCAGGGCTGTGGGGTGGGTGTGGCCTCATGTTCTCCAGGGCTGTGGGGTGGGTGTGGCCTCATGTTCTCCATCAGTTAACAACAACAGCAGTAAGGCAGCATGTTACCTGAAGGCAGCCAGGTAGTCGGCGTCTCCCATGGGAGGGTCCAGGCCCCCGGTAAAGGCCATGTTAACATTGAATCCCAGACCAGGACCCGAGCCGACCTATCAGACACGCACACACACGCGCGCACACACACACACACACACATATCCAATGAGATGGTCTCACGGCTCACGCTTTGGCTTCCCTTGCTACACAAGCTGTAAAGTTCAGCTGCACAACACACTGTGCTCAAATTTTCACAGTTGAAAAGCTTGGATTAATAGTTTATTAACTGAGGGCAAAGACCCATCATTACCTAATCTGGTCCTCTTCGCACCAAGAGTTTAACATTAATAGTTGCCTGAACCCAAATATGAGAATTTTAATCTTCTCAAGATTAGAACAGAATATTATGAGGGGTTCTATATAAAGGGGTTCTGTTTATATAGACATTTTCAGTAGCTATGTGTCTGGTGTGTGTGTGTGTGTGTGTGTGTGTGTGTGTGTGTGTGTGTGTGTGTGTGAGAGAGATGCACCATGACTGTCACACAGCACAGGCTTTGGATTCTGACCTCATCAGGGGCGCCGCTGCCAGGGAAGAAGTTCCCATCGTCATAACGATGCAGTGACAGGTACAGCACATTGGGGTCATTGTAGAAGGCCTGTTGGGTTCCGTTACCATGGTGAACATCCTGGAAGAAGCCAGTGGTTTGAGCATTTAGCATTTACTGTCTACTATTGCTGTCTAAGTCAGTAGAAATGCACACACACACACACACTCATCCTCACACACACACACACACACGCACACTTATCCTCACACACACACACATCTGTAGCTCACAGCATGAGTCCTGACATCTTAAAAGCACCTCAACCAACTTTATCACTTTCTAAGAAAAAAATTTATATTTGTGAACCACATGAGAAAAAAATGTTTCATCACTGACGCAGATGTTTGAAATTAATCGATTGTACAATTTTATGCTGAGAGCTCAGGATAAAGCGAGTGTACTGTTCCAGAGCTGGAGGGCACAGCCTCCATGTGGCTCTCCGTCAGCACACTACACTGACTACACCACCAAACGCCACATGCTAAAGGATATTCTTTAATTGTTTAAAATGTGTTTTAAGAGCCTGCTAATAAATCTAATAATAGATTAATAAAAGTATAATAAAAGTATAGTAAAGTATTAGCTCTTTACTGACATTACTCGTAAAACACAAAGGGAGCACAACTCCAATGGCTACTTTCCACACACCTCTCGTCAGTTTCCATGGAGCCACTAGAAAACCATGAGAGTATGAAGCCACGGCTCCGACAGAGCACTCACCCAATCAACTATCAGGATCTTGCTGACATTCAGCCGCTGCTGTAGGAGTTTGGCTGCGATGGCCACCGAGTTGAAGTAGCAGAATCCCCTGGAAGGATCCGGAAGGAGAGGAGCGTGAAGGCGCAGAAACAGTGTGTGTGTGTGTGTGTGTGTCAGCCGGAGCAGTGTGAATCGTAGCATGTACAGGCCGCGCTAAGTGGACCCCCTGGTCTAGAAGATTCTCTCATTTCACTAATGGCACACTTTCACCCATAGAGCTCTGGCTTCACTTCAGAGTGGAGAACCCTGGCCCACAGCCCATAGAAGGGAGAGATGTTGCTACACACACACGCAGACAGACAGACAGACACACACACACACACACACACACACACCCACACCCACACCCCCACACACCCACACCAGCGAGCGAGTGAGCCTCAACTGGGCCTGGTTTTAACTCACCGCAGAAATGCAACAGCGATCTTATTTAACCTTTTTCCAGCGTGTGGAACAATCGCTCCACTTAACCTTTATATAATGGGGTGTAGTGGAGAACGATTCCTCTACAAGAGGGAAGCGGCCACACATCACTTACTGTACAGGCATTCAAAGAGTCAAAGCGTAAACACCGAGCAAACCTCCCCACACCCCCATGGCAGTGATCTCACACACAACGGCTTTTAGTCATGACACAGAGATGGACAGAAAACCCCTTAAACCAAACAAGCATTCGTCAGAAAATAACATGGGATTTCAGACAATTCTCCGTTTTGGTGCACTCCTCAAATTCTCTGCTGTTGCCAGGTTTGTGAGCCTGAGAGCTCAGTACACTTGGCCAGAGTATCCATTTGTGAACTGAGATTCATTGATATAAGGGGTGTGTGTGTGTCTGTGTGTGTGTGTGTGTGGGGGGGGGGGGGTGAGTGAAGTGTACATAAAAGACTTTAGACTGAACCTACAGCTTAATGGAAGTAAATCTAGAGCAGAAACACTACTGCTGATGAGAGGTAGGAGCCCAGCTAACTCCACTCCACAGCTTCTCTGGGCCATCCAGCTATCCCTGTTGCTGCCTTGTCAACAGAAAGCTTTGGCAGAGATGGAGCCATGCATAGCTGCACAGTGATGTGCTTTTCTGCATTTGGAGGGGGGACGCGAATGTGGGCGGAGCTTACATGGGTGTGCTCTCCTCTGCATGGTGTCCAGGAGGCCGCACGACAGCAAAGCCGTTCTGTAAACACACACACACACACACACACACACACACACACACAGCTGCGTTAGATGTACTGCCCGATGCACCAGTCTGCCCACCCACACACACACACACACACACACACACACACGGTGTGCGTTCACGCATGCATGGACTGGACAGGAAATGACGCTGCACGAGTCGTTGCCACGTGAGCCAGTGACAATGCACCAAAACAATCGCTGTTCCACTCCAGGCGTCAGACGACCGTCAGACTGCAGCCGCTGCCTGACGTCCTGGAGCTCCAACAGGACTCGGTCACTGAGCTCAGATCAGTGGCCCTGGGATGGCTGCAAATGTACAGGACTGGAAAGCAGTCTGATCCCAGGCCTGTGCTCCTCCACTCCTCACCCCTCCACGCACATTGAAACTCCCCATTCCAGTGACGCTGAAGCAGCTGCATAGCGCTGTTTTCTTATTTCACTCCAGAGGATATAATTTTAGCGAGAGAGAGAGAGAGAGAGAGAGAGAGAGAGAGAGAGAGAGAGAGAGAGAGCGTGTAAGGAGAGGCTGGAGCACAGCTGATGATTCTCTGTGGTGTGTTCAGACTCTGCTGTGCCGATGATTCTCTGTGGTGTGTTCAGACTCTGCTGTGCTGGGCTGCAGCACTGCGGTGGATGTCTGCTCCTGCAGTTGGCGGAATGGTGAGTGTTATGCTGAGATGTGCATGTGCATGTGTGTGTGTGTCCCTGTCTGTGTGTGTGTGTGTGTGTGTGTGTGTGTGTGTGTGTGTGTGTGTGTGTGGTGCATTTGTTTGGTTGAGATTACGTTGCTGTGGGGTCACTTCCTTTGGGTTGAGACAATGCCCAGCTGGGTCATGTGACCCAACCCCCACTGCCCGTTTACGTGCGCGCACACCCGCACACACACACACACACACACACACACACACACACCACATACACATTCCAATGAAGCAGATATTTCCTCCACTCATTATTTTGCTACAGAAATGTAGTGTAGGAGAGTAGAGGAGGACTGTGGTGTGGGGCTGTAGTGTAGAAACATAGAGGAGGACTGTGGTGTGGGGCTGTAGTGTAGAAACATAGAGGAGGACTGTGGTGTGGGACTGTAGTGTAGGAGAGTAGAGGAGGACTGTGGTGTAGGAGAGTAGAGGAGGACTGTGGTGTAGGAGAGATGAATGAGGAGCGTATGTAATCTGAGGAGGTAACGCAGGCCTGCTGGCTCTGTCCTGCTCCTCTATAGCCCTGGTTCCTCAGGCCCATAACTGCACCCCTCCAGTGCAGATTACTCACACCAAAGAAAGGAAAACTGATGGAGGCATGATGGAGAAGCGCTCAATGCTGGGGAAGCCCTGGGGTAAGGGCTGCTGTGACGGGTGAGGAAGAGGATGGTCTTACCTTCAACTCTCCAGATGCCACCTTAAACACCAGCTCCACCACACTACCGACAGCCAGGCGCGCGGCACTGGATGAATGAACCTCATTCCAGATAGTGTCACTGTCCACCTATTAACACACACACACACACACACACACACACACACACACACACACACACACACACACACACACACACACACAGAGTGAAACACACATGCAGAGACTCTGCCCAGCGCAGTGGTCAAAACATTCTTCAGTCAAGATATGTGAGTTTAGCAAATTGGCCTGTCAAGACAGACAGGCAGACAGGTAGGCAGACAGACAGGCAGTAAGGCAGATAGACAGACAGGTAGGCAGACAGACAGATAGAGAGGCAGAAAGAAGGGGGAAGAAAGACGGAGAAAGAGCGAGACACTAAGGCTCTACTGCCTGAATAGCCCCAGTAACCACAGAGGTGTGATGTTTGCCTGGACTGATGCCACAGTAAACACTGGTAACTACAGCATTCACACATACAATAGCAGACAGGTCAACCTCCCAGAGCAGCACCAACAACAGCTCTACTGCCCCACATCACGACACGTTAAACCAGGGCTTTAACAAGTCGAGAACATTCCACAGCCTCCTGAATCGAACCTTCAAAGAAGAAAGACTCACCTCACCTGGTACAGACAGGCAAAAATACAAAAATACATGCAAACATACATATGTGCACACAGAGGCCTGTACCCTTCAGAGGGGCAGGGCGGGGCAGGGCAGGGCAGGGCAGGGCAGGGCAGGGCAGAGGGGGCATTTATTCAGTGACACGAATGGTGAACATCAGAGGGTGAAGCCTGGAGGAGTGTGTGTGTGTGTGTGTGTGAGATATGTAAGAGTGGACAGAGACAGAGAGCAGTCATTCATCAGTCACTACTCGTTATTCAAGCACACGCTTCACCCTGCAGCCTGCAATTACTCTGCCCTGGCTGGGTCTCGTAGCGTGCTCCACACACACACACACACACACACACACACACACACACACCTCGCATGCATGCATACAATCTCAGACACCCCCCCCCCCCACACACACACACCATGTTTGCCACAAGCACCCAGATGTCTATAATCCACATGCCACAGTTGATGTGCATTTGAAGTTCAATCCAGGAGACGAGTTTCACTCAAACTGCTTGACTCTGAGATTGCAGGTGCTCCCAGAATTACTGACCAGCAAACCCCCCCGACTGTATCCCACAGCCCAACTCAACCCCCCCGACTGTATCCCACAACTCAAAACTGTGAACCAGGAAAAAATTAAAGAGAGATGGGGAGAAGCCTCGCTCCAGCTGTGAGGGGCAGAGAAAGGGGCAGAGGGGACAGAGACAGGGGAGCACAGGGCAGAGGAAGGAGTGGATGGGGCAGCGAGAGGGGTGGAGGGGGCAGCGAGAGGGGTGGAGGAGGCCTGTGCAGTGGAGGTTCCTTCGCCACAAACTGATCCACTGCAGGGGGAGAAAGCAGGCTGCCCCCTGCTCTCCATCAACTCACAGATTTAGTTTCAATGGCATGTGCACAACGGAACACAAAAACCTGCAGCCTTTTCACGCTGAGCCAAGAATGAGCGTGTGCCACATAACCAGCCTGCAGTGCCCTGACTTAACAAAACAACAGTGCAGGGAAGGAAAGAAAGACACAGAGAGAGAGAGAGAGAGAGAGAGAGAGAGAGAGAGAGAGAGAGAGAGAGAGAGAGAGAGAGAGAGGGTGAGAAAAAGAGAAAGAGAAACAAAAA